>OY856409.1:697340450-697740876 GCA_963693085.1 Alisma plantago-aquatica
ATAAGATTGAAGGGGTTCTAAACTAGGAGTAACTTTAATATAGAGTCGTAACAGCGGGCGTTAGTCTTACATAAGTCGGTATTGGAATTGGGCGCCAGACACGAAGACTCGGGCACTGGAAAAGAGGTGTTGGGCATGACTATCGTTGGTATGTGGAGAAAGGTGAAAAAAAAAGATTTTTTGATGAATAAAGAAGGATGTTTTGGGATATATTTTGCAAATTTCCATCATGACCCTACCATCTTGCATCTTTTTTGGACGCATCGGTTGCACCCAAACTGGACACACATCTCAAGTAGAGTAGCTTCCCAACAGTAGATAGTGGGTAAGCACAGCAGGATGAGGTGATTTATGCACCGTTTTGCAAAGCATTTGAGCCGGACGCTGACGCTGATCATTCACCGGGTCAATGCCACGCGATGGATAGCCAGCAATGACTAATCGCTTTCAGTAGAAAATATAGCAAAAAAATAAGTGAGGAGCTATTTGTGTTTTAATACGAGCGTTCAGCCCCTGCCCGCCATGGCAGAACGCGAGACGACGCTGCCCGACGTTCGGTCAGCGCGTTGCCGAACGGATTGTTAGAACAGTGTAGAAGGCGGTTTACACGCGCGCAGTCTGCTTGTATTGTACATGCACGTCAGCGTGTTGAATATTAACCCTTGTCATAGGATGATTCAGGTAGTTCTAGTGGACATATAGAAATTCAAGTTTGAAAATAACTTCTGGACCGTCGACGAACCGCTAAATTGAAGTCAAACTATTACCTGCATTATTTTTCCACACACTATCTTCTTTCTCTGAAATAATGCTCACGATTTTAGTGATAGGGACACCTTGGTACCCTATAACCTTACATTCTCAGAAAAAAAAATGATTGGGAAAATATCAACCAATATTGGTGCTTCGTCAACGAAGAATCATCGCGTCAACTCTTATCCAGATAATTCTTTTAAGAACTCGTAAGCTTAGTGATAGGGACACCTCGGTACCCTATAGCCTTACATTCTCAGAGAAAAAAAAATGATTGGGAAAATATCAACCAATATTGGAGCTTCGTCAACGAAGAATCATCGTGTCAACTCTTATCCAGATAATTCTTTTAAGAACTCGTAAGCTTAACGCTCAATCAAGTATTGTTTCCAGGTCTCAAAATTCAGAGCATTTGGTGGGACATGCCAGATGTCGACTGCACCCAAACCGAGCTAGGTAATACAACGCTTTCTCTTATCTACGCGAACCGGTGCTCGTTCTCACATCTACGGAAAAGTTCGGAGGGCGATAAAGGAGGAAGAACAAGAAGCTAGGCAGCAGACCAGGCACAGAGATGATCGGCATGATGACCAGAAAAAACACTATCTGGAATTCCTTATTCGCTTTGGTGGCCTTATTCATTATGCCAAGCAGCGCAGAAGTCGCCGGAGGTAGCACCAGCGGCTGCCACCGTAGTTGCGGAGACACGGAGTTACCCTACCCCTTCGGGCTAAAAGTCGACGGTGAAAGTTGCTACCGAGATCGTTATTTTGCACTAACCTGCAACGATTCCTATATTCCTCCCAAGCTGTTTAACGGCAACGTAGAGTTGGTCTCCATTTCGCCGCGCACGGCAAAGATAGTAATCCTGCTGAACGTGTCCTCCGAATGCTACCCCGGCGCCCAAAGCTCTACTTGGAACACTACACTGACGCCTGTGTTCACCTTCTCCGACACAGACAACGTGTTCACAGGTGTTGGTTGCGACACTCTCGCCCAGATCGAAGGACCCTCGCAACAGAGCTTTACTGGTGGTTGTCTCTCCGTCTGCGACTCCAACAGCAGTATCCGTGACGGCGAATGCTCAGGCATGGGCTGCTGCCAGGCCGCGGTCCCCAGAGGGCTCCAGCGCTACCTCACCAGCTTCGGCCCCAACCACAATCACAGCCGCCTCATAGGCTTCAACCCATGTAGTTATTCCTTCCTAGTCCAAAAAGGTAACTACAGCTTCCGCACCGCAGATCTCGGGGATATGGATAGAAATCGCTCCTTCCCCGTTGTACTAGATTGGACAGTTAACTATCAGTTAAGCTGTAAGCAAGCGGTCAACAACCAAACATCCTACGCTTGCATAAGTACAAACAGTGTTTGCGTCGATTCTTCCACTGGTAGGGGATACGTGTGCAACTGCTCTAAAGGTTTCGAGGGCAATCCTTACATCGTCGATGGATGCCAAGGTACTACCACCCCTCTCTCTATTTATGTATTTTTTATCATGCCATTATGTGCCAGTGTGTAACTTATCATCACTAACCATATTCTAGACATTAATGAGTGTGAACATCAAGAAACGTACCCATGCAAAGGGAAGTGTATCAACTATCCTGGAGGTCACAACTGTACCTGCTTCGACGGGTTCACAGGAGATCCACAGCAATCAGGATGCCAGCGGATAGCTTCTACCTCTGCAAGGTTTCCCGTAGTAATCGTCATTCCAGGTATGTAATTTGCAAAGATAAAAAAGGCCTTTGATATTTTCAACCACATTCATGAAAATTCCAAGCAGACACGAAGTGAATTGTTCAAAATTAATAATCCAACCATTTTTTTCTGAAAATCTTAGTCCTTTAGAAATTCAATCCGTTTAAGTGGAATATATATACTGAATTAATAATGAAAATTTCGATACTTATAAATGAGTTTGGAAAATATTTGTTGGGTAATTTACTTAAGATTTATTTCAAACGTCAAGGATGCATTTTCTCATTCTGTATTTTGCAAATATTGTTCTTATGTCAAATTGTAATATGTATATAATTATGTTTAACACTAAATCAAATCTTCCTTCTAATTCTTCACTTCCCGTACTTGAAATGCTCTCAACTAATTTCTATCAGGTAATTTCTTGCAGCGATTTAATTTAATAAGGGTAAAATAAAATTCTTAGACATATGTATAGACTTGTTGTTTGAGTACACATATATCAGAATTTAAGAAAGATGCAATTTTGGAGGAGAAACCGTAAGAAAAATGTGACTTGTTAGGTTTTCTCTTTTGATAATATGAAAAATGCACCGTTGTCAGCGGTCTACGTTCGTCGTGGATCCACGCATCAGTTTAATACGTATTGACCGCACATCTCGATCAACAAAACAAAGTCAACAAATATTTTTCTGAAACAATGTTGACAGTCAATTTGTTTCCTAATTCGGACTCGGTCTCTTCTCATTTTTGTTATTGTTTCGGTGTAGTGACTCGCGATCGACAGATCAGCTAGGTCAGATGCCGCCGCATGGTGAATGACGCAGCCACATGACACTGCTCGTGTTTTGGCCACCCAAACCAACTAATACGTTGACTTAATATAGAAACCCATGGTGATGAAATTATTGACGTACACTCCCTATTCTAATTGAAATTATTAAATTTGGGTACTGCCTGAGTGCCTGTTACGTACATAAAACTCATTTTAGCAAAACCATTCTGTTTCCCCTACTTATGTTGTCCGGTAATGTCTAAATGTTTTGCATTGAAAGCAGTAACTTATCGGAGTAAAGCCTTTCCAAAAGAGCTTTGCTATTTAGATGAGAGTCTCGGACAAGTATCCAATCTCCTTTGTCCGCTAGCTCCACTTGCCTACACCCGTCCAGCCTCCCGTAACATATTGCATCGGTACCGGTCTATTACTGTTGTTACTTTTTTAACGTGATAGAGAGAGAGTGGGAGGGGGAATGAAGAGAGAATGGTTGTAGGAGAGAGAAAAAAAGAGAACAGATTTTTATTAATAATTTCTAAACGATAATGAATTTTTTGAGGAAATAAATGTTGCTTTACTGTTTATAGATACTTTATAAGAAGGTCAAGTCCACATATTCAAAAATAAAATAAAATTTATAATTTAAAAGAGGAGAGATGATGTGATTGTAAAAGGTCAAAAAGGAGGACAGAGACATTTATTTTACTTATAACGTAATGAATTTTTAAATAAAATAAAAATTGATGGTTACTATAAAAATAATTTAAAATAAAACAAATGTCGACATACTTTAATAATGATTTTTCAATAAAATAATTAAAATACATGGGAAAATAAGTTATACTGTGGAATAATACACGGTATAACATGTGTTATTGTATGTTGTCCCATTATATGTTATCTCATGTCAAATTGTATGTTAATGTTATCTATGTTATCTATGTTACTCCATGTTTTCCAAGTTATTCTATGTTATCTATATTATCACATGTTATTTTATGTTATCTCGTGTCGAATTATGCAATATTCTATGTTATCCCATATTATCCAATGTCAAATTAGCTCGTGTTATCCCAAGCCATCTCATTGTATTCTATATTTTCCCATGTTATCTCATGTCAAATTGTGAGTTATCTCGTGTACAACGCTATGTTATCTCCGATTCGACGTGAAATAACATGTCATAACATACAATTGTATGTAAGATAACATCTAATTGAACTTAAGATAACATCCAATTGGATCGGCCATAACATTGACTTTGTTATGGAATAGGAGATAACACACGACATCATACAATTGTATGTACAATAACATACAATTGGACTTAAGATAACATCTAATTGGATCGTCAAAAATATGGATCTTGTTTCGAAATAGAAAGGAGGTAGTGTCATTTATGTTTTAATCAGAAGTATGTTGACATTTGTCTTATTTCAAATATTTTTATATAATGAAAACAATGGTTTTATTTCGTCAAATAATTCATCACAATTTAAAAGATATTAGTAAAAATACGAGAAATAGAAGTGAAGTAGTGTCATTATTTTTAATAAAAAACATTTTGACATTGGTATTATTTTCAAATATTTTTTGTAAGGAACACAACAATTTTTATTCCATCAAAAATTCATTACGATCTAAAAGATATTAAAAAAATGAAAAATAGGAGGGAATTAGTGTCATTTAATTTTTCATTAAAAAAATCATTGTTCTTGTTTAAAAGTATTTTTGTAAGTAAAATAATGGTTTTTATTTTATCAAAAAATTTATTTTACTTTAAAGATATTAACAAAAATAGTTTATTGTGTTTTCTCTCTCCTACAACCACTCCCTTTCCCTCCCTCTCTCCCACTCTCCCTCCGTCTCTCTCTCTCTCATGTTTCTCAATTATCCACGTTTTACAATCATTCACATATTAGACTTTGTGCAAATAGTGGAGTGCAGCACACAACAACAACCACTAGTAGACAATGGTCGTCCCATTTGGGGTCTCGCCCGTTGTTTGCGTCTCATTTTTGTTTCCGAACTCATGACGTCCATATCAAAATATCATCATTTCTTTTCCAAAGCGATGGCCAAGTACCACTATTTCTCTATCGATAACCTAACTACCACTCACACTTTTGGCCTATTCCCATTAGGCACTGTGTTGTGCCTGTGCACTTGAAAGCATAAGTGGAAATTGAGGATCATTGTGTTTATTGCCCCACATAGATCTAGGTTATAGTAATAACATACAATCCACATAGTACTTGAACCGTTGGTATTTTGATAGTTTTCAGAACTATAATTGTTTCATTGTGAAATTTTCCACTGTTTAACAAATTTCTTGGAAAATACACTTATGTTGTGTTTATTACATAGTGAATGATAGGGAGGAGAATGATGATGAAATAACAAATATTGTTTGTTTACCATAGTGACAGGGAAGGAAAAATATTCCACATTGAATCTATAGTGAAATTTGGCTTGTTTTTATGTCCATGAATAAGCATGGTGAATCATGGTGAAAGAAGTTCTTTTCAAAAATCCACTATTTATTTAGAGATATATGAAAAAAAATGTTTTAATAAGCATGATACTTACTTATGTAGGTTCTTTTATAAATAATTTCTTCCTTCCCATCTCTGTAACAATGTAGCAAATAACATTTTCTTAATGTTTTCTCCAACCCTATCCCTATCACCATGCACATGTTACTAAACAAAATGTTTTAACAATTTTCTCAACACCATCATCATCCCCTTTTCTCTCACCGTCCCCATCCCCATCCCCTTCCCCATCCCCATTCGGGCACAATTTCCCTATTCTGTGGTCATTGTTCCAGACGTGGTATATTCAATCTCAGCCATTACAACACACAACTAATATTTTTAGGGGTCGGGTTTTAGTGTAAATGTGTGGTTGATATTGCCTAGAATAGGATTTGGAACAGTATGCTAGAATAGTGAATCTCAACCCTCCCCATCCACATTATCATTGTCAATTTTTTTACCATGTACTAAAAACAATTTTAGCTTGTGTTTGACACATGGTGTAAAGACTGATGGTGATGGGGAATGGGATGGTAATGGAGATGGAGAAATTGTTAAATTGTGTTATTTATTACATGTGTACGGTGATAGGGACAAGTATGGAGAAAAAACTAAAAAAAAATTGTTACACGGTATAGGGATGTGGAAGGAGAAATTCTTTATAAAAAAAACTCCTTACACAATTAAAAATAATATTTATCAGAGTATTTTTTTGCATATATATCTAAGTAAGTAGTGGACTCTTGAGAGAAACTATTTTCACCATGATTCACCATGATTTTCCATAGAGACAAAATTAGATCAAATTTCACCATGGATTCACCATGAAATAGTTCCCCTTCCCTTTCACTATGGCAAACAAGTAACTTTTTTTATTTCACCATCATTCCCTTGCCCATGTAACAAAAGAAGCCTTGTATCTTAGTATATGATGAAACATAACCAATCATTAATTTAACCTTTCCAGGTAACCAAACATGCAATGTCATATTGAAAAGTAGGTAACGTGTTATCATACATCGAAGGATCCTAGTACTAATCTTAATCCTAAATGGTGTGGAAAAATTAATTTGGGTCTTGCCTTTGTTTGAGTCCAACCCATGTTCCTACTTGAATTTGGATTAGTATTCCTATTTAGAGTTGAAGATGGCTCTCTCTGCATGAAAGTTGGGTTCCTATTATGCTCTAGATTCCTATTAGGATTGTGTATTCCTAGTTGAAGCCTTATGGCATGGATACAATAAATAGGACCCTTGGGCATTGAGTTTTTCTCATACTAAAAGGTGTGAATGTATATAATTGTATCAAGGAGAGTTATCTCTCTTCTTTAGGTGTAACATTATCATGGTTTTTGAGTTCTCTCTCTTTAAGAGTATCTCTCATTTGCAATCTTATTGCAATAGTAAAATTCTCTTGTCCTCCTGTAGAGTTGGTCATCTAGACCGAACCACATAAATCTTGTATTCAATTTTTGTACAAATTCTTCTTCTTCTTCTTGATGCATATGTGCTGCTCATTGTTCTTACTATTGTGCCAACTCAACAAATTCATATGAGAGCTTGGTGATCAATGACAATTACGTACAAGTACAACATCAAGAAGTTTGACCGCACAATCAACTACAAGTTATGGTAAATTATGATGTGAGACTACCGGTACAATAGGGCGTCTCTAAAGCACTGGTAGGAATAGATAATATACGATCTTACTTGATTGATGAACAAAAATAAGAGATGGATGAGAAAGTCCTAACTGTCATCCAGTTGTCACATTCATGAACAGTTCTTGGTGAAGTCGCTAAAGAGAAGACCATTGTACATTTTTGGAAGAAACTTGAATCTCTCTACACGAAAAAGACTCTCCAAACAAAATTGATCATAAGAAACCTCTATATCTACTGCATATGACCGAAGGTACATCTATTAGTGATTATATTGATGAGTTCAACTCCATCATTATGGATTTGGAAAATATTGACATCAAAGTGGAAGATGAAGATAAAGCCTTGATTCTTTCATACTATATTCCTCCTTCTTATAAGAAATTCTATGTGAACATTATTTATGGAAAACACTCCATCAAGCTAGAATAAGTAATGTCTTCTCTAGTGTCAAAATCCTTGACGGAAAAGAAATTGGTTATTTCTTCAAGTAACTCCCAAGTAGAGGCTCTAAAAGTAAGTTTTGACCAAAAGAAAAGGAAATGAACGCACAATATATTAGATCTAAGCCTAGGCATGATAACAACAAGTCATGAAAACATTGCAATAAGAAGGGACATACAATTGAAGAATGCTTCAACTTGCAAAATAAGTAGAGGCGTGAATACAAATATCATCAAGAACAAAGTGGTCGTGCCAATGTCGCATAAGAAGATGACGGTTTTGTTCTCATGGAATCCTCTACTTCACAATACCAGAATTCATGGATTCTTTACTCTAGTTGTTTCTTTCACATGTGTCCTAGAAGGGTTTGATTCTCCGCATATAGAGAAATTGAAGGTGGAGTTTTCATTATGGAAAATGTTTCCACCTGAAAGACTAATGGAATTGGATCTGACTGCATCAAGATGTTTGCTGGTATTATTATAACCATCTTGAATGTCCATCATTTTGAGGATCTTGCTAAAAATCTCATGTCTCTAGGAACACTTGAAGAGAAAGATTATTTGCATGATGCAAAAATGGAAATATGTCTGTGTATCAAGAGTCAAAGACATATTGGAAAAATATTCTCACTTATAGGTGAAACTATCATTGGGAAACATGTTACCTTTTATTCTTCTTCCACTTCTAATCTAGACACCACCAAGCTCTCGCATATGGGAGTCAAACTCATGAGCAAAAAAGATCTTGCTATCCTAAGCAAGTGAGGGCTCTGAAATGGCAATATTACTGGGAAGTTAGATTTTTGTAAAAATTGTGTAATGGGAAAGCAAAAGAAAGTTAGATTCTATGCATTAGTCAATACCATAAAGAGTATTGTTGAATACATTCATTCTAATATTTGGGGTCCCTCTCAAGTTCCACCTATGGGTGGTTCTAGATACATGATCACTTTTATTGATGACTTTTAGATGAATGTGTGGGTCTTCTTCTTGATGCATAAGTCTAAAGCTTTTGAATAATTTAAGAAGTGGAAGATCTTGATTGAAAAGCAATCCAAAAAGTTTGTCAATACATTAACGACTGATAATAATTTAGAGTTTTTCCCATCTTAGTTCTCATTTTTTTGCCAATTTGAAGGCATTACCAGACATCACACTTTAGATATACACCACAATAGAATGATGTCACAGAGCATATGAACATAACACTCATGGAGTGAGAGAAATGCACTCTAGTTCATGCTAGGCTTACGAGATATTTCTAGGTTGAAACTATTTCCACAATAACTTATATTATTAATTGATCTCCATCTACTCCGCTTAGTTTCAAAACTCCAAAATAGGTATGGTCTGGTCATCTTGTTATCTACTCTAATATACAAATTTTTGGTTGTCCTACTTATGTCTACACTAAAGTTGAAAAGCTTGACCCTAGGACCAAGAAATGAATTTTTTTGGATTATCTTGAATGTGTAAAAGGGTACATATTTTGGTGTCCTGACCCTAAGTCTCAAAAATTCTTGATTGAAAGGAATGTTACCTTTGATGAGTCTTCTATGTTCTTGAAGAAAAAGGATATTGTTACTACTTTTGATACATGTCCTTCTCATAGAGTCATCAAGTAGGTGGAGCTAGAGGTTGATGATGTGTCATCATCGCTACATGACATTTTGAGACCTCCTATTGCAATTGGTCAAGATACCGCATATAATGTTGACGATGAGGTACATGATGCAAAAAGTTATAATGTTTCTCATGGCAGAGAAAAAAGATATATTGAGCCACCATCAAGAGATTCAGATTACATTGTTGCCTATGCTTTAGCCACTACTAAGGAGACCAATGATGTTGGTGAGCTATCTACTTACAATGAAGATGTAGTGTCTCATGATTCTTCTATGTGGGTTGCTTCTATGAACGAAGAGATAGAACCTCTTCATAAATATTAGATTTGGGAGCTTGCCAAGACTTTATTGATAAGAAGATCATTAGAAAATATAATATAGTTGATATAATGACAAAGCCATTACCAATGTCCAAGATGAGGACCTACTTGGACTTGGTCAGCCTTCACAACTAAAAGTGATGCCCAAGGGGCTAGAGGAGAAGAAGTGTGATATTTTTATTAAATGATGCTGACTTTGAGTCAAGGTGGTGATTTCTTTTGCCTTGAAGGCTCCTAGTCTGAATCCTAGTCATATATGGTGTGATAGTCTGAATTTGGGTCTTTCCTTGGTTTGATTCCAACCCATGTTCCTACTTGGATTTTCATTAATATTCCTATTTGGAGTAGATTGTGCTCTCTGTCTGCAACTTAAGTTCTTATTTTGTTCTACACTCCTATTAGGATTGTGTATTACTAGTTGAAGCCTTATGACATGGAGCCTATGAATAGGACCCTTGGGCATTGAGTTTTTTCTTATTCTAAATAGTACTAATTTATTGAAAAGTACAATGTAAATTATTATATCAAAGAGAAATTTCTCTCTTCTTTGGGTGTAACCTTGTCATAGTTTTTGAGTACTCTCTCTTTGAGAGTATCTCTCCTTTGTAATCTTCTTACAGTAGAAAAATTCTCATCTCCTCCCATCATGTAGGTCATCTAGATCGAACCACGTATATTCTGTATTCATTGCTTGTGCGGATTGTTATTCTTTTTCTTGTTGTGTATGTGTTGCTTGTTGTTATTTCTATTGTGTTGACTCAACATCTATGACTTCTTTTGGGTCTTTATTCAAAAAATTCTTCACATACAACACATAGTCACATACTATTACATTGTGGGTTACCACCCTTGGTAAAGATTTTGTCTCTACCACTGTGGCTATGGTTCATTTGTCTTACTCCATCTAGCATATGTAACAAGTGGGTGTTGACAGTGCCATTCAAATACATTTCTAGATAATTTTCAAAATGAATTTTGTTGGTGACATGAATTATACTATATTTTAATCACATATGAATATAACATAGCCATATCAAAATGACCTCTAATAAAAAAGAACAAGCATATAAGAATAGATACTTCTTCATGTTTTTTATTATATAGCTTTAGAACACGACCTTCCATGGGTTTGTGGTATCAATTTGGTAGAAGTTTTGGGGAAGACATTAATCTAAATCACATCAGAGATAATGAACATAATATGCAGCTTCCTCAATAGGTCAGCGAATTCAAGATTGAGAAAAACTAGATTAAATGTAATGATCTTGGAACTCTCACTTGAGAAGGATTAAAACTCTACAGGAAGGGTCGACCAATTTTCACAAAGTGAGATCCATATTTATAGAGATTCAAGAAAAACAAATGCTTTATAAGGAGTCATTGGATTATATAGAGGATGGGGGCATGAAAAAGAATCTAAATTTGGGTGGGGAAGAGGGATCATGACAAGTTCCACTAACCCCATCACCCACAAAAGGGCAGACGCATAAAACTTTTTTATGATGGTGATTCTCCTCTCTCTATATTATCAGTCACTTGGTACATAAAGAATAAAAACATGTGATAGTAATAACGCTTTGCTAAAGGGTTTATCAAAACTCTACAAATGAAATCTTAATGGAATTCCCAAATGATACTATTTGATGAAGGGAAAATCACACAAAATTACCGAGTTTAGAATTTAAAAACTCGAATGAGACATCTCTAGAATACTTCAAGAGGATAAAATATACAAATATATGAAAAATACCTTTCTCATCTAAAAAAGAGCATTTGGAACAACAAATGAAGTTAAAGAGTTAATGTTAGAAGTCTGTCAACTTCTAGTCAATATGAGAGAAGGAAGTTATATAAACATCCTATACGACATCTATCAAATCAAATGATAATATGTAATTTGCATTTATTTTAAACTAAAAATCACTAACAATTTTTGGTATCAGGTAGTGTTGTCATCTTCATATATTATTTTAAACAAAAACATTGATATAACATCTATTAAGTTTTTCTAATTTTATTAGTTTACACTAAATTTTTTCCATATGTTTAATATTGCCTAAAATATCAAACAATTTGAAATCAGGGGCCTTAAATCTCCAAAATTGTCACAAATTACCTATATCAATATATGATCTAGTTGTATATGTTCACAAATGTAGAATCATGTAATTTATAGGTATACAATTCATACAAAATCAAATTCACTTCTGGTTTACATGAGTTTTTCAAACTACAAAAACTATTGTCATCATTGACATAGATCAATGATATTATTCCTAAATAATTTTACATGAGATTCCTTAGAGAATGGGTTTGATGACACATTGAAACATCCAAGACAATAAAGTCAACAAAAATTCTAATAGTATCAATAAAACCTCGCACGAGTCCACACTTATTTATTTTCGTCTATGTTTATCAAAAATCAATGATTATGCCTTCCCCTTATTAAGAGGATTTAACTAACACCCCATGGGTACAAAGCAATAAGTTTACTTACTAGGATGCCACTATTGTCAAGTAACTCCCTATGTTTCTATAGTTGTATTGATATCAATTTGTCCCTATGCATTTTTTGATATATTTATGTCTATAGCTTGTCCATCTTACCTTTTTTTATTAAATTTTCAATATGCTTTCAAATACTCACCCAATAAGTAACATCTAGACAAATTTTGGAATTTATGAAGTACTTATTTCAAACTAATGAGGCTTATCCTTTAGTTACAAGTAGTTAAAGTGGTTAAATATTGAGTTATGGGATTGGTTATCTTAAAATTAACTTTTTTTATTTATATATTCCTTCTCATATTTTATCAAACAAGAAGGTTACGAAATTATAGATTTTGGACAACGGTTACAAGGAATCCTTTATTGTTTTGGCTTACATATATACAATTTATTATTCTTATGACTACCATAATAATGAGCATCGCCCCTGGTTCCACTTCACTATCAAGTGACAAAAAAATAAAATAATATGTTAATGATGCTTTGGAAGTTAGTGGTTGAGTGTATCTGACCAAGAACCTAAAAACCCATCATTACTGAGATGAGATCCCCCCCCCCTATTTGATACAAATTATGCAATTCAAAGGCAAGAAGGGATCATGTCTGTCTGCTTAGGTAATGCTGACCCATTAATATATTTACATTCTGAATGACTATGGTTGTTGCCAATAATTTCATGACAAATGATGTTGTAAAAAAATAAGATGACCTCTTTTTTAGAAAATATAAGTAACAAAAAGGATGATTAATTAGTAAAAAAAGATTAAAAGAAGCATTAGGCTGACATTGTAAATTCATGGCGATTCTTGGGTCCCTCTCCAAACTCTTTTTGTTTTTAGAAAACAATATATTGATATGGATCCCATCAAATATTTGGCCTCCAGTAGGCTTCTTAATGAAGCTTATTAGGCCGAGGTCTATAATATTCATACAACTAGTCAACATACCAGTCAAATGGTGGGTGAGCTGACAATATGAGAACCATCCATATAGTGGTGTGGAATTGCTGATAAAATTACGATGCGATGATGAAGAAACACCATGAAGGAGGAGAGAGGATCACACAGTAGGCTATGAGTGAGGTGATAATATGATAAATATTCATGAATTGTGCAGATTTTCTGACTTGATTGAGTTTTAAATCTTATTTGTGGATCAATATCTAAATTTTAATCTGGACATAGACAAATAGAAAAAGAACATGCAAAAAATAGCATTATATTCCATTACACATCTAGTGAATTAAGAAACGTGTAAGAAGTCTTGCAATCCTTTTTGTTGAAAATAAAATCTACCCTATTCATAAAGTAGACAATGTTAGATAACATAAACATTATAGATTGTGTCAATTCAAAGATATTAAGATGCTTCTAAAAGAGGGAGTTGAGTGATTTTAAAGAATATATAAAATAAGGACTCATGGAGAAAGTAAACATTGTTATTCTCATTTCATACATATTGTAGTGAAGAGCACAACTTTTTTTGGTAGAGGGTTGTGATGGACTCTTTCTTTCGTTATGCAACCAATACAAAGTAGTCATCAGACTTCATTCCTTTCCTAAAAATATTTTGTGAGGTTACTCTACCCTATTGTATTTCCTTGTTGAGTTGTTATTACATTTTTTATTCTTGTACAAAGACAAAATGATATTATTCCCTATGCCATTCAAGTTCCTCTATACTTCCTTATTATATAAGAATGGTTTTATCCTAACAATTTTTATTTTAGTCACCATTGCTAGGAGTAGGTCTTTGTGAATTAAAAATAAATCCCCAAAATCATTAATAGGGTCTCAAATTTAGGCTACACTATCTTTTATACAAATGTCCACCACAATAATATTATATAACAATTTCCCAAAGATGTCATATACCAATAAGACAAAGATATTTTAATATGCAAGAAGTACACCTAGAATTATATTCAAGAATTCTAAGACAAATTTGAAATATATGTGATATTGAAACTAATGTATGATTTTTTGCATTCACATTCAAAATATTTTAAATCATTACAAGAATTCCAAACGTGATCAAGAAGTACATACTTTTGAAAACCCACTCTTTTGTTAGTCCACATCCTTCACTTTGATCTTTTCTTCCTCCTTTCTATTTTGATTCATAATATATGATTGCATCAAAATTCATCCTTGTAATCCACTCTCAAGTTCATGTAATATCCATGAACTCATTGAGTTACTTCCTCTAGGATTTGTAACCATTCCATTACCTATTCTCTACCCCTAATGTAAACATCAATAACAGATGTCTAACTTTTTGTTGGCATGCTTCTCAATTGTCCTATTTTTCAAATGAAGAATTGCAAAGTTATAAATAACAAATACTTTTGTTTGAGGAGATTACCAATTTTCAGAAAACAATGTTGTTCAAGTTCTTAATTCACTGCTCTGTGTTGTAGTTGACAAAATTTCTCATGATAATCTGCTTGTGTCAGTATCATAGAAAAGTAATCAACACATAAGCACATTGTTTTTGTAACGACCGTCATCAAACCGACAAGCAAAACATCATTAATAAAGCGGAATAAACATAAATAGTGGATTAACAAAAATCAATAAAAAAATAAAACCTTCTAGCAAAGAGATCCATTTCTAGGAAGATTCTTTAAGGAAGATCCAAAACTTTATATACATTAGTGTTCACAATGTACATACATTGTACCATCTCTTCTCGAGGATAACATATAATGTTTGCTCTATCAAAACACAACTAGAGCAGCATAAAACCTTGAGGCATTCAAACCAAAATCTCAGATTATTCATGAAACCAGTACAAACCAACTCCAAGGACCTAAGAGTATAGAGACGACACATTGGACTTCTATCTACAAGACACGACAGACAGTACACTCAACCTGAGCTATCATTGCTGCCTCAACTATTGTTCCTCCTTGGCAGAAAGATCTTCTCCACCTCGTGCATGTCCACCTAAAAAAATGTGGATCCCACGGGGAGAGACAATTGTCCCAGTGAGAGATATAACTCTCCACCGACCATATTATTATCACAGATTAAGTATTTATAAACTGAGCAGAGGTTCTTTTTATATTAACAAGCAAGATAATTCACTATTTGAACAGAATGAAGTAATCTCCTTTCTGAAGGAGAACATTGCATCTACCCATGGTAGAGTTATAATCATCTATCTGCTTTGCAAGGAATGTAAGGAAACATAAATAACATCTATCTACTAAGATGTATAAAAGAAATGTAACATCAGCCAATGATTTTTGTATTCAATTCTTAAGCAAATATGCTACACGGCTGATTACATTTTACAATCACACTTACGCCCTGAGGAGATGAGGTATACCACTCATACTCCAACCTTCAATTGCGAAACCCAAAGTCGGTGCCATACAAGGTCATCTAATAGAGCCGGCTGCTATGACCTCCCTTGTCTCGGTCAGTGTGAGACCACATGCAGGACATCTTGTGTCACTGCTAAATAGCTTTTCAGGGTATACTGGCAACTTCACTATAGAGTTGTAGGAGCAGCTGCACTCTCTTCAGAATCAAGAGATTTTATATTTATCTACACATCATCCGACATTCATCATCATTAGAAGATTCGTGATACATACATCCCGACCTTTATAATGAAGGATTGAGAGATCTTGTGTTTATCTCACGTTAATTCCTCCATTAGTGCGTAAGGAATTCACGCCCATCACCCCCACATATTCAAAGATATGCGTTCATCAGGAGATCCCGTAGGAAAACCTATTTCACCATCACCAGCTACTGACGATGATGGATCTATAGCCAGGTCACAACATGATAAGATTCTACTTGATTAATTAAGTGCATTACCATATTTTTTTAGCATCAATCAAGTTTCAAACAAGAATTATTATAACAGATGCTACAAAGAAAGGTGTAATACATCTATCAAGTACTTTTCAATTCTTCAGAACACATATCATATTTAGGATCTCAATCCCTTATCTCATTATTCAGAATTCACATCCGTCAACATTATCATCTTCATGATTATTAAATCTGGGTATTCAAAACCTTAGTTCATCACAGAACACTCTTACCACTTATCAGGTAACTATTACCTCTAGGTCATTGGACCAAGGTATACATGACACTTGTTACACAAGCATCTCACACGGCTCACAAGGCCCATTTAAAATCTTGTCACCTCTCACTAGGAAGCAAATTATCACATGGATCACAAGGGCATTGCACATCTTGTCACCTCTCACTAGGCAACAACTTATTCACATGTCTCACAGGGCATTGATCATTTTGTCAACTCTCACTAGACAACAACTTATTCACTTGGTTCACAAGGCCATTGATCATTATACTTTTTATATAAGTATTTAACATGCCTTACAAGGCTTATGCAATAAGAGAATTACATCCTTCCCATTATTAGGGTTTCCCTTTATAGCCGAATAGGGTTTCCAAACCCCAATTCATTACACCACACATATAGGAGCATATATTGATATCATAAGTATTCAATCATACTTATTTATTCTCATCTTTTATCATTAAATTATATTCAACATAAAGTAAGAATTTCTTTCTCATCCTCATTAGGATATTGATTACATCATACTTCATTAACTTGGCTTAACCCTTCTGAAGGTATGTTAGCATACACTTATCAATGTGCATTAAACTCATTATATCTCATTGTAACAATTGACATAACACACTTCATGTGTTACTCATCCAAGTATATTGGATTTAAGGTGCATCGACCTTAAGTGTTAGATGTGATATTAGTCATGTCTTAGTGTATCATTTTCCTCATCACTTTTAACTTACTTAAGTTCATTAACTTATCTTGTATTAGGGTATTTTCCCATCCCAATACTTTATGCACTAACTCATCACATTTATCAGTGTAGTGTATTGATCATAAGTCATACATTTGAATTGTGCAACCATCATCAATTAATATGGATTCATCTCAAGTTGAGACATTGTTGATATATGGTTGTCCATTATAAACCACTCTAGGTGTTTCACCTATCAAGGTATTAGCCACACCATTACTTAGTGTTACACTCATTACTCCTAAGAGTCTTGCCCTCACCTTTACAAGGTGTCTCGGGTTGGAGGTGTGCATATGTTCACCATATTGGGCTGTAGATGTATAGACACCACCATATCGGGTTGGAGGTGTATGAACACTCACCATATCGAGCTAGAAGTGTATGCACACCATCCATATCGGGCTAGAGGTGTATGAACACCATCCATATCGGGCTAGAGGTGTATGGACACCATCCATATCGGGATAGAGGTGTATGAACACCATCCATATTGGGCTAGAGGTGTATGAACACCATCCATATCGGGCTAGAGGTGTATGAACACCATCCATATCAGGCTAGAGGTTTATGAACACCATCCATATCGGGCTAGAGGTGTATGAATACCATCCATATCAGGCTAGAGGTGTATGAACACCATCCATATCAGACTAGAGGTGTATTCAATCACCATGTCGGGTGGCTCACCATCTAGGGTTGGTCGTGACGGGTTAGGGTTGGCCGTGACGAGAACATGGTACATGTATGTGTTGCCCATGATGTTTAAGAGCTATCAACTCATCATCATGTTGGGATAAACATCAACTAGGATTGTGTATCGGGCTGCCATATCGAGTTACATCTTACTCTTAAATCCATACCTCATATTGTGCAATAGCACTTGCTATTCTTCATTCAAATCGTGTTATCCAAATTAGGGTTTCATATCAACTTACAAGTATACACTTAATCTTGTATCATTCAAGAGGTGTATACTACAGCACCATATCGGTCAAGAAAATATAAAATTCATATCCATATTGTTTTAGTGAAGTAGGTGCATCATCATATCGGGTTAGAGGTGCTTGCTTGCGTGCTTGCTCCCGATATCACTTTTATAAGATGATACCATCATCTTCAAGATCTAGTCCTTTGTTATAACTGTTATAGTTCATGGAAACAGGTATAAGAAACTACTAGAACTCATAATTTAATCAACTATTTTAGGAAATTTTAGAATTAAAAGTAGATCATTAAGCATAGCAATTTAGGTGATGAATAATAACATGGTTGAGTTCAAGTTATATAACCTGCCTTAAGAACAACTTCAAAGCTCCAAGTTCCAAATATCCACGTTCCTAAGGTTTAAGATGACTTATAAAAAGTCCAAGTCTCGTTCAAAACTCCTTCATATGCAAGGAATCACTATGGATAAGAAATTGGTGAAGAAGAAAAGAAAGGAAGATCAAAACCCTAAAATCATGCTTCAATCAAAGGTAGAAGATGATCATGGCCTCACTTGAGGGTTAAGTATGAGCTCCTACTTACTCCTTACCACCCATGAACGATACCATACTGCTCTTGCATGATATTCCACCACCCATGCACAATATGACATTCACTTGCATGATATGCCACTCAAACTACTCCACTATGGCCGATATCACTTTACTTGGCCGATATGATCTTGCTATGGGCGATACCCAAGGCCCTTTGCATGATACCATTTCACTCCTACACGATACAAGGACCCTATGCATTATACCTTAGGGTAGGAGGGTGGTAAGAGTTAAAAACGTTCACTTAAGGGTGAAACTAGGGGTATATATACTTGTTGTTCATGAAGAGGTGTCATCAATTTGAGCTAGTAGGTGCCACGTGTCCATGCATGGATGAAACATGTACATGCATGCATAAACATTTATCTTGACATGCAAAACAGTTGTGGATAATCTAGGGATGAAAATTCGTCCATTATATAACCCTTTGAATAAGATATATCAATTAAATCATCACTTTATTCACAACCCAATACAACTTTTTTAAGGAAGTTGTAACCTGACACACCTCACCTCCTTGAGGCTCTTTGCCCGACATGGACTTTTCCAAGAGTTAAAAAAATGATATTAAACTCCTCCTATGTCTCCTTGGCCGATAGTCACTCATATATAAGCTTTTCAACTTGATACAACTCAAGTTAAACATTCATATTCAACCCTTTTCTTGGTCATTTCATCACCAAGATTATCATCACTCATAATTGATTCAAACATGGTGTCTCCTTCTTTATATCTCTTCTAAATTATACTAGGAGGGAGTGGGGACACTCTATAGGTGGTACTCTACATATCAATCCCACACTTTGGGTAAATTACAAATTGTACCAAAATTGGTGCACAAAGTACCATCATTGTTCAAACAAGTTCAAACTTGGAATTTAGGCTTTCCACAAGCCATCACTTAGTATCATTCTCTCTATTATGATGCTAAAACATATAAGGCACGTTCAACATGTGACATATTGCAATATAACCCCTCAACTTGGGTAAATTGCACTTTGGTCCAAAACAAAGGAACATTGCTCAAACATCATTCAATCAGGACCAAATTTGAAAAATAAGTGTGCACATGACAAAAAAACTCCTTAGAGGATTATATTAAAGTTCTAAGGAACTTTTTTAGCCAAAACAAATAGGGTTACCTCATAACCTAGGTTAGGGTTATTACAAGTTATAAACCCCTAACAAGGATTTCATTCCTGAAATCCCAGGTAAAGGGAGACAAATATTATTCATTCATCATATCTTCAAGTCTCAACATAACATCTTAATGTCAAGGAGATGCCATAGAAATTTGATCAACACAAAGTTCTTCCACATAGGGTTATCATAGAATCTGTCATACATGACACATACTCCACTGTCTTTTTCATTATTGATTGTAGAGTCAACTTTGTGTCGGGTAACTCTTTTCTTAGTCAGAGAAACATTATTCATACATTATTTAAGTCAGGTGTCAAACCTCACTGATTTGTCACCTTTCTCAAGTTACACATTTATGTGACAAGATTCTTGATTCTGGGGAGTCTTCTATACTCCTCATCTAGTTTAGCATTTCACTTCCAAGGGAAGACCAGAGTTACATTCTGTCACCCACTTGGGACTACAAGTCTTATCATATATCTATTGTGCCATCTAATTTGCTGACACAACACTAAAAATTCTTATGGCTTGTACCAACTATCTCATTAGTTGTACATTCTCTTGTCATAAGGGGAGGTTACTTATCAATTAAGAACTTATCTTAGAGGTATCTTTTAGATGTTATGTATAAGTTGCCTTAACAGATCTATATAGGAGTATTTTAAGGAAGTTATCTTTAGGTTGATCAACTTTTCCAAAACAATCCTATAATTGTTCCTTCAACTCATACATCTTTGTTGATGTTATGTTTAATCGGGGCATAAACCCCTAACATATGGTATCCATACTACAATATGTAGCTAGACTAATTTCAAAGTTGGCCCTTCTAGGTAACCAAACATTACTTCTTATCAGGAGTCATAATCCCATTTTCTCATATCATTGAAAGTTCTTGGATACTAGGGTTATTTACCTTGGTATCCATCACATGTGTTAAAGACACATCACATCCTCATCTTTTCCTTTTCTATTTTGTTATTACCCAAGAAACATATAAAGAATCTTTCTTTCATCTTCGGACATTACCTGTTACACATATCTTTATCTTGGAATCAAAGTCCAAGACGAACTGATACTTTTCTAAGTATCCATCAATTGATTATTTCTTATCCATGCACATCAAGTATCATCAGACTCACTTGAATGCCATGTCCCTAAAAGGGAAGAACACAAAGAAACATATTCCTTTTATCACCCCATCATTACCTAGGGTTGTTTATCTAAGAGAAGATATTATCATCTCCTCTAAATATTGCATGAACTTTCAACTGTTCATGAGTCATTTACTCTTGTTTCATCCTAGGTTCCTTGCCATCAACATAGGAATTATATGGATGATTACATGTCATCACTCCTTTCTTTGTTATTGCCTAACATGTTCATGAACATTTTGTGATTTTATTACATTTCCGATTTCCACATCATGGGAAAAGATCTTTACTATTCACCCAGGCTTTGTCAGACAGGGATCATCTCCCTTGTTCTCATACTTTTATCATGAGGATTATACTTTTTACTTCCTCATACACATAGATTGAGTTGAGATCATTTCAGACTCCATTTAATGCACTTAGGATGTGATAACAATATCCATACCTTATTTACAGTTTCATTATACTCACTAGATTATCTCAGAATGACTACTTGATCAGAGTAATCAGAAAGATAACAATCTAAGAGTTCCATACTTACCTTATCTTCAATAGTTGAATACCTAGCTAGGGTATACAAGTACTAAGATTAGGTAGTATGCACTTTATGTACTATCATATTCCTTACTTTTCGTATCATCACAAACACATGATTTAACATTCCTATATTTTTCTCCAGGCATCACTTCTATATCTCATCCTTTTTCACATAGATACGAGCAAATATAGAGCATTTAAAATAATACTGAACAAAATATAAATTCTAGTTCTCATCATTTCTTCCCTATGTCCCCATAGGACAATCAATAGGGAAATCCATAACAAAAATCCTTTTTATGATTATCAGATAACATCAAGATAAGCATATAAAAATGAAAAATCTCTATATACCCCTCACGGTCATCTACCGCTTTAGGTTGACTCAACACATAGAGTCTAGCTATTTAATGTTATTTATTTTTTCTTTTTTACTTTATTGGGCTGTAACTTTTGTAAGCCCTATCGAGTCTACCTCGGTTGTTGGGTCATTTCCTCCCTTCCTTTCAAAGAAAAGAGTTTAGTATGCTCAATATGTACACATCTATAACATGTATTGTCCTCGTACTATGGTCTTATCAGTCTTATTACCGATGTAGAGACTAAGTCATGGGTCCTTACAGGTGGAAAGTTAGGACTTTTGTCTTTACTTAGTGGCTACTGCCTTGGTACACTAGGCATTTATTGCACTGGTGGCACCAAAAACTTTGGCTTTTTAGAACAACTAGGCAATTGTCTCTAGAATTGTAGAGATCTTTCCCTAATCCTCAGCTTATTACCCTTCTTTGGGCATTGCCATTACAGGTATACTATCTGTCTAAACTTATGGCGGAGTCTACTTTCTTGCCATATGTTAATCTTTCCCACATTTTTCACGGTTCCAACTTGACTATGTCATTAAGGAACCCTTTTAGAGCCCAAAGTTTTTGCATTAAGGACTGGTAACCTAGACTGTAATACTAGTATCCAGTTTACTATATGCATCACTATTGTCCGAACCTGTCTATCACGAGCATAATCTTAGGATTTTCTATCTTGATCTGATCATGATGGGAATTCTCAGGCACTCATTCTTCTCTTGCTCGATCCCTTGCACCCTCTCTTGGTGCAACAACATTTCTCTCAACAATGTGTTCCTCATGTTCCCCAATCATTTATAAACTTTACCCTTTCTTCTGCATAAGAAGAAGTCACTATAGGGTATACTGAAGGACACTAAAAAAACTCAACATCTTAGTCCTATGTCTCTGTTGACTCAGCAAACCTTAAGCTCTGATACCAATCTTTGTAACGACCGTCATCAAACTGACAAACAAATCACCATTAATAAAGTGGAATAAACATAAATAGCAGATTAACAAAAATCACAAAAATTAAAACCATTTCGCAAAGAGATCCATTTCTAGGAAAACTCTTTAAGGAAGATCCAAAACTTTATATACATCATTGTTCATATTGAACATGCACTGTACCATCTCTTCTCGAGGATAACATATAATGTTTGCTCTATCAAAATACAACTGGAGCAACATAAAACCTCGAGCATTCAAACCAAAATCTCAAATTATTTATGAAACCAGTACGAACCAACTCCGATGACCTGAGAGTATAGAGACGACACATAGGACTTCTATCTACAAGACACGATAGACAATACACTCAACCTGAGCTGTCACTGTTGCCTCAATTGTTGTTCCTCCTCTATAGAAAAATATTCTCCACGTCGTGCATGTCCACCTAAAAAAATGTGGATCCCACGGGGTGAGACAATTGACCCAAGAGAGAAATAACTCTCTTTCGACCATATTATTATCATATATTAAGCATTTATAAATTGAGGAAAGGTTCTTTTTATATTAACAGGTAGGATAATTCACTATATAAATAGAACAAAGTGATCTCCTTTCTTAAGGAGAACATTGCATCTACCCATGGTAGAGTTATCAATCATCTATCTTCTTTGCAAGGAATGTAAGGAAACATAAATAACATCTATCCACTAAGATGTATTAAAGAAACGTAACATCAGCCAATGATTTTTGTATTCAATCCTTAAGAAAATATTCTAGACGGCTAATTACATTTTACAACCACACTTATGCCCTGAGGAGATGAGGTATACCGCTCATACTCCAATCTTTGATTGTGAAACCCAAAGTCGGTTCCATACAAGGTCATCTAACAAAGCCTACTGCTATGACCTCTCTTGTCTCGGTCAGTGTGAGACCACATGTAGGACATCTTGTATCACTACTAAATAGCTTTCCAGGGTATACTGGAAACTTCGCTATAGAGTTGCAGGGGCAGCTGCACTCTCTTTGGAATCAAGAGATTCTATGTTTATCTCCACTCCATCCGACATTCATCATCATCGGGAGATTCGTGATACATCCATCCCAACATTTCTAATGAAGGATTGAGAGATCTCGGGTTTATCTCACATTAATTCCTCCATTAGGGCGTAAGGTATTCACGCCCATCAGCCCCACATATTCAAAAATATGCGTTCATTAGAAGATCCTGTAGGAAAACCTATTTCACCATCACCAGCTATTGATGATGTTGGATCTATGGTCAGGGCACTACATGATAAGATTCCACTTGATTAGTTAAGTGCATTACCATATTCTTTTAGTATCAATCAAGTTTCAAACAAGAATTATTATAAGAGATGCTACAAAGAAAGGCGTAATACATCTATCAAGTACTTTTCAATTCATTAGAACACATATAGCATTTAGGATCTCAATCCCTTATCTCATTACTGAGAATTCAAATCCCTCAACATTATCATCATCATGATTATTAAATCTAGGTATTCAAACCCTTAGTTCATCACAGAACACTATTACCACTTATTAGGTAACTATAATCTCTAGGTCATCAGACCAAGGTATACATGGTACTTGTTACACAAGCATCTCACATGGCTCACAAGGCCCATTTGAAATCTTGTCACCTCTCACTAGGCAACAAATTATCACATGGCTCACAAGGCTATTGCACATCTTATCACCTCTCACTAGGCAACAACTTATTCACATGGCTCACAAGGCCATTGATCATCTTGTCATCTCTCACTAGGGAACAACTTCTTCGCTTGGCTCACAAGGCCATTGATCATTATACTTTTTATACAAGTATTTAGCATGACTTACAAGGCTTATGAAATACTATAATTACATCCTTCCCATTATCAGGGTTTCCCTTTATAGCTGAATATGGTTTCCAAACCCTAATTCATTGCTCCACACATCTAGGAGCATATATTGATATCATAAGTATTAAATCATACTTATTTATTCTGATCTTTTATCATTAAATGATATTCAACATAAAGTATGAGTTTCTTTCTCATACTCACTAGGATATTGGTTACATCATACTTCATTAACTTGGCTTAACCCTTCTCAAGGTATGTTAGCCTATACTTATCAAAGTGCATTAAACTCATTACATCTCAATGTAACCATTGACATAACACACTTCATGTGTTACTCATCCAAGTATATTGGATTTATGGTGCATCAACCTTAAGTGTTAGATGTGATATTTATCATGTCTTAGTGTATCACTTTCCTCATCACTTTTAACTTACTTAAGTTCATCAACTTATCTTGTATTAGGGCATTTTCCCATCCTAATACTTTATGCACTAACTCAACACATTTATCATTGTAGTGTATTGATCATAAGTCATTCATTTGAATTGTCCAACCATCATCAATTGATATGAACTCATCTCGGGTTGAGACATTGTTGATATAAGGTTTTCTAATATCAACCAATCTAGGTGTTTCACCTATCAATGTATTAGCCACACCATTACTTGGTGTTACATTTATTACTCGTAAAAGTCTTGCCGTCACCTTTACAAGGTGTCTCGGGTTGGAGGTGTGCATATGTTCACCATATCGGGCTATAGGTGTATAGACACCACCATATCGGGTTGGAGGTGTATGAACACTCACCATATTGAGCTAGAGGTGTATGAACACCATCCATATTGGGTTGGAGGTGTATGAACACCATCCATATCGGGCTAGAGTTGTCTGAACACCATCCATATCGGGCTAGAGGTGTATGAACACCATCCATATTGGGCTAGAGGTGTATGAACATCATCCATATCGGGCTAGAGGTTTATGAACACCATCCATATCAGGATAGAGGTGTATGAATACCATCCATATCGGGCTAGAGGTGTATGAACACCATCCATATCGGGCTAGAGGTGTATTCAATCAACATATCAGATGGCTCACCATCTAGGTTTGGCCGTGACGGGTTAGGGTTGGTCGTGATGAGAACATGGTACATGTATGTGTCGCCCGTGATGTTTAAGAGGTATCACCTCATCACCTTGTCGGGCTAAACATCAACTAGGATTGTGTATCAGGCTGCCATAACAGGTTACATCTTACTCTTGAATCTATACCTCATATCATGCAATAGCACTTGCTATTCTTTACTCAAATTGGGTTACCCAAATTAGGGTTTCATATCAACTTACAAGTATACACTTAACCTTGTATTGTTAAAGAGGTGTATACTACACCACCATATAGGCAAGAAAATATAAAATCATATCCATATCATTTTAGTGAAGTAGGTGCATCATCATATCGGGTTAGAGGTGCTTTCTTGTGCGCTTGCACATGATATCACTTTTATAAGATGATACTATTATCTTCAAGCTCTAGACCTTTTTTATAACTATTATAGTTCATGGCAACAGGTCTAACCAACTACTAGAACTCATAATTTAATCAACTATTATAGGAAATTTTAGAATTAAAAGTAGATCATTAAGCATAATAATTTAGGTGATGAATAATAACATGGCTAAGTTCAAGTTATATAACCCACCTTAAGAACAACTTCAAATCTCATTCAAAACTCCTTCATATACAAGGAATCACCGTTGATACGAAATTGGGGAAGAAGAAAAGAAAGGAAGATCAAAACCCTTAAATCATGCTTCAATCTAAGGTTGAAGATGATCATGGCCTCACCTTAGGGTTAAGTATGAGATCCTAATTGATCCTTAGAACCCTTGCACGATACCCTACTGCTCTTGCATGATATGTCACCACCCATGCATGATATGACACTCACATGCACAATATGCCACTCAAACTACTCCACTATGGTCGATATCACCTTTTTAGGCTGATATCACTTTACTTGGTCGATATGATCTTGCTATGGGTGATACCCAAGGCCCTTTGCACGATAACATTTCACTCCTGCATGATACAAGGATCCTATGCATGATATCTTAGGGTAGGAGGGTGGTAAGAGTTGAAAACATTCACTTAAGGGTGAAACTAGGGATATGTATACTTGTTGTTCATGAAGAGGTGTCAAAATGAGGTGTCATCAATTTGAGATAGTCGGTGCCACATGTCCATTCATGGATGACACTTGTACATGCATGAATAAAAAATTATCTTGACATGCAAAATAGTTGAGGATAATCTAGGGATGAAAATTTGTCTATTATATATCCCTTTTATTAAGATATATCAATTAAAGCATCACTTTATTCACAACCCGATACAACTTTTCTAAGGAAGTTGTAACCTGACACACCTCACCTCATTGAGGTGATTTGCACAACATGGCCTTTTCCAATAGTTCACAAAACGATATGAGACTCCTCCTATGGCTCCTTGGCCGATAGGCACTCATATATAAGCTTTTCAACTTGATACAACTCAAGTTAAGCTTTAATATTCAACCCTTTTCTTGGTCATTTTATCACCAAGGTTACCATCACTCATAATTGATTCAAACATGGTGTCTCCTTCTTTATCTCTCCTATAAATGATACTAGTAGGGAGTAGGGACACCCTAGAGGTGGTAATTTGCATATCAACCCCACACTTTTGGTAAATTATAAATTGTACCAAAATTGGTGCCCAGGGTACCAGCATTATTCAAAAAATTTCAAACTTGAAATTTAGGCTTTCCAAGACACCACCACTTATCATCATTCTCTCTCTTATGATGCTAAAACATATAAGGCACATTCAACATGTGACATATTGCAATATAACCCCTCAACTTGGGTAAATTGCACTTTGGTCCAAAATAAAGGAACATTACTCAAACATCATTCAATCAGGACCAAATTTGAAACATAAGTGTGTCAAATGACAAAAAAACTCCTTAGAGGATTATATTAAAGTTCTAAGAAAATTAATTAGCCAAAACAAATAGGGTTACCTCATAACCCAGGTAAGGGTCATTACAAGTTTCTTTCTGATATGAGTTGCAGCGTTTCTTTGTTACTGATAAGCTCTTTGTATGGTCTGGCGGCGTTGTACTCTTTTCCTGTATATGTCGTATGGCATATTGAGTAATGAATCATTCTGCTTGCTATAAAAAAATAATACTTTTTAGTATTTCTTATATTTCTTTGTAAATATACAATTTGTAATTCGTAATTCATAATTTGTAATTTTTATTTCATAATTTGTAATAAATATTTCACGAGTCATAATTCACAATCCATAATTCATAATTCGATATCAAATGTTCACAATTTATTATAATAATCCAAAATTCATCATTCATAATGTATAATTTCTAAATTGTAGTTCACAATCTGTATTCATAAACCATAATTCATAAATCATAATTTAAAAAATCATAAATTAGAATTCATAATTCATAACTCAAAATTTATAATTGATAATTGATAATTCATCATTCATTATTCATAGTGCATAATTCATGATTCGTAATTCATAATACAAGAATCATTATTTTAGGCGACTAAATAAAAGAGATGACAAGAGAAGCTACATTGAGAGTGAGCTCTCACATGTTGAAGGACATAATTTCCTCTTCGAGTTTATTCAAAATATATCATGTGATCTTTCTCTTCTTATAGAGATGTGTCTTAATTGTTTTATGACCATCTAGTCATATAATATAGAATATATAGGCTAGAGTATCTACAAAAGATAACAAAATGAGGGT
The DNA here is from genome assembly GCA_963693085.1 of Alisma plantago-aquatica. Taxonomy (NCBI): domain Eukaryota; kingdom Viridiplantae; phylum Streptophyta; class Magnoliopsida; order Alismatales; family Alismataceae; genus Alisma; species Alisma plantago-aquatica. The sequence continues at coordinate 697,368,957 of OY856409.1, forward strand.
GTATTTTGTTGTATATACCCAGTATCAAACATAATTATATGATATTAACTTTCCATATTCATATTATAGTATGAGATGATTTTAATGTCATTACAGAATAAAAAAGTATTTCTATTGTATTCATCATGGGTTAATTTCATCATTAATTATGACATGGAAGCATAACGCGATCCTGAAACATGTCACCTACATTTCCAATTTAAGCAGTATTACTTGGAAGGAGTTGAAAATTCAAGTCTAGAATTATCTCAAATAGTGGTTTCAGACCAATGTTACCTCAATTAGAACATTCTTTCATAATTTTGATACATTCTTAAATAATATATGTACCATACTAAATTTACCACTTTGAAGACAACATGAGAAAGTATGCCATGAATAACATCAAGATGGTAATAAATAATGGTAACAATTACAAGATTATGTGATGCATGTTATGATATCATATTCAAAACATAATCATTATATCATCATTTCATTTTTGTTGCCTCCATATCATCACCCTAACAAACCAACTATATCATAATAATGGAACATAACATGGATACTCAATGCATAATGATTCATAAAACATAAGAAAATAATTAAACATCTCCTAAAATAATCAGGTGGATCTTTAAATTTTTGCTACCCACATTAAAAGATGAATAAAGTACTAAAAAGAGTGGACTACCTATATAATTGCATTTGGGCCCAAGTTTTTTTATTTTGTTAACAACATCTGGGTTTCACTTCAATATTTGGAAATAATTTATCTGGAATTGTTGCACAATCACACCATGCTATATCTTCTAAGGGAAAATTATAGGAATATAATATGTTAATTTTCCCCTTATTTTACCATTTGTACATTTTGTTTGATGTACCTTTTCCTACGGTTATCATACTAAACTAGATCGATTGTGATCCATAATATTCATTAATTTCTTGATGATCCAACTTCCAATAAATATAGTTCATAGACGGAAATGTTTTATATCACTTTTTGGTTCATATTTCAGTTATGTATGCCATTATTTCAAATCTTTTCAAGTTTTTATTCCCATGTCTTGCTCAACATCTAATAATCATTTATATTAGTTTCAAACTCAAGAATTCCTATTTTTCAATAAAGTCATATTTTTGTATTATATTGATCAAATGCTAAGTGACTACATATTTAATATATTTATTAATATCAAAAATAGGTTAATAAATATTAATATTCATTATCGGTCAATCACTTAAGGCTTATACAAAACTTGGTTCAAGGTCAATCTTTTAGATATTGGTCTATTGTTAGTTGTATTATTTGGTTGTAGGGATAACTAAGGTTATTTTGATCTTTTACCATTATTTAGTTGTGACCATTGTTTCCTTTAATAATACATAGTACAAACAATTTATGAGTTATCAAGGTTTGCCTTACTAAAACTATTATAAATTAAATAGCCCTAAAAGCATGATACAATAGACAAAATAGTCTTACATGTGAAAGTTAGACTGAGATTAACAATTAACAATGTAATCAAATAATTTCCCAATTTCAATCCAAAAAGTATATAGATTTTGTTTTTCACTTGACATGTTGGTACAAAATATGTAGCAATTTGGTCACCTTGATCATTTTTTTTAATTTATGTATTCTAACTAATTAACAAACAATTTAGGTAAATAAATATTTTAATAAAGTATGCATCAAGATATTCTCAACATTGTATTTCTTGTATCAAGGTTATTTACATTTCGTTGAGACACCAAAGTCATATAGTGCTACTCGACCTTGTTTCCCTAACAATATTGTATCATAACATGGATATATAGACACAACCAAAACTTCTTTCTTTCTAACAAACTCACACACTTTGCTAGGCCTCCTTATAAAAAATGGAGGATTTTTTACGATTGAGCATATTGTTCCCACACATATAAGCATATGATCCACAAAAATTATCTACTATATGTGGTGACCATGGTCTTTCCCTATGTATAAGTTCTCCCAATCAATAAGACTAATCTTCCAAGAGCACTAATGGTGCATTAGTGTATTATGGATGAGGAAAATCCAATATTACACAAATTGTAACGCCCGAGCTCATTGTTCTGCCCTAATTCACACACAACACAAGAACAACATTCCAACTGGTCACCCATCCTAGAAATATTCCATGCTAAGAGCACATAATTAGAAAATTCTTAGTGATGGGCTTCCTAAAAAGGAGGTGCAATTTAATGATATGGGTATCCTAATCATTCCTTTTAAGATTATTTTCTTTGAGGTCTAATATCTTGGGATGTTACAATCTCCCTCACTAAGACTATTGACGTCCTCATCAAGGATCAATTATATGTCCTCACAATATTTCTCCATTTCATTACTGACCCAGAATGGCCCATGGACACCCAACTCCAAATCATGGAATACTGGTGCAAGGGTGGCTACATCACCATGGACAATCCTTTCCAACATGCCTGGACTACAAGGTTCAAGACTGACATACAACATGCCCATATGGGCTCCATTTACTGCATGGGTTATGGTTCTGAAACTATTTGTAATACCCATTATCATTGCCTAAGGCTATATTTTAGAAATGACGAGTGGCCCAGAGACCATCAGTAGCCTCAACAGTGTGCTTTGTCCACACTCATACACATCACATGAGCAACTTTTGGACTGGTCACACATCCTAATACTAGTCGAAGATGACCACACTTAACAATAGAGTTCTTAGTGACAAGATCCCCAAAAAAAGTAGTTCACCTTGGTGATATGGATAATCTACTCATACCTTCTAAGTTCATTTTATCTGAGGCCTCAAATCTTGGGATGTTACATAAAATCATGTTGCATGTCATCCTACTCTAAAGTAGTTATTTCCATATCCTTTGTTGTATGACATGAGGTGAGAAATGAATCTTCCATATTTATATAGAGATCTAGAGGTCAGAAAAAAGATAACATCCCTATATATTCTTCAAATACCCATAAGTAACTAGCCCACAACCCTTCCATGTTTAACCCTTCGAGGAAAATCCTAATAATTCAAGTCAATTCTTTTTATTTAATACCAAAATCATAAAGTAATTAAATATCATATTCCTATATGTTTATATATAAAGCTAAATGTAAATGTCATTGAACTTTATGTAGAGTCCCTTTGAGGCCTTCTTTTAGTATTTAATAGTAAAGGATGAATTTGACGGTAATAAATTTCCATGTCAAACCATGTATGTTGTTGCATTTACATCAACAACTACACATTTTTATCCAATTCCCAAATTACAAATAAGGTAAAAATATCCATATCAAAATCAATTTCTTTGATACAAATTTGTGACTCCTATTTCTGCACAAAATAACAAAATTTTCTCATCTATTATGTTTCTCATTAGTACATCTATATAATACTCCAAATGACTGTCATAGATATTTACCTACCCATGCTAGCCTTAACATATATATCATCATAACTACGTGATACACTTGAAATAATTAGTTTCTAGAGAATGATCATTACCTCTCTTAATGATTAAAAAAACTCTCCTCTTATTCATTAACTACTAAAATTGGTCTCCGTGATTATATTGAGTGAATGGGGGGAATTATTCCTTTGAAGTAGCCTACTAGATAAACACAAGGCTTATTTTGCTAATAGATATGCAACAAAATTACACTTTACATGGGTTGTGGATAATAATGAAAGAAGAAAATTCCAAAATAATAGCTATAACATCCTATCCAATCATGTCAAATAATTTCTCTTATCCAAAGGATTCCTAAGTGCTTGTACAAAGAGTAAGGCAGTGATTTCTTGCTTCACCTTCATAAGATATTCAGAGTTGGAAAGATAAAATCTTCTTATGCTTCCATGGCTTCTGCAATATTAGGAGACCATTCTATGATATATTCTTTCTAAAAAATGGATACAGTTCTCCCAAACTTATTTCCGAATAGAACACCCAAACTATTTTATTCATCCTTGGACACAACCACATCTATATTAATCAATGCTTCCCCATAACTCAGAGGTAGATAGCAAGTTTGATTGACTGACATATCTTTCGGTGGTATCATTTGGGTAATGTTTATCATCATGTGGTCTATGATTAGATCTCTGAAGGATTGAAGATCGACCGTGGGTGGCACTTTTCTTCTAAAAAATAATGGTGTTCCAATAAAACCATGAAGCCCACCATACCATGATTTTCTCATCAATCCCCTCATTGTTGAGATTTGAAAAGATTGAATACTCCTTCATTCAAATCTTATTACATATCAAATACATGACTGGAGTACATATTACTTTCCCTTTTAGCATCTTAACATTTTTATAGTAAATGCATAATCAATTCTTTCCCTCTTTTGCATATCTTACAACTCTCATATATCAATCTTAGAAGCGTCCCATCGTATCCAGGACACCCGTAACCATCCTCTATAAATAGTATGAAAACTTTCTTGGCTATTTAGAATTACAACTAAAAGGCCATATGTCTTATGTAGTATCACCCCTCCAACTGCTAAACTTGATCCTCCCTCTTATGACCAACCGATAAGCTATATGAAATGTGAATTTACCTTTATTCTCTAGCCAATGCAATAAGATCCTCAGTCCTACACTATCTATGTGATGCTCTTACGAATTTTCCCGCAATATCCTATGTCAATAGCTACTATACTAAAGGCTCATTCTAGAAGCTATCATTCTCAAAAAGTATATCACTTACCATAAAAGATTCATTAACATTACAATATTGCACATGTGATAATGGGATCCCTCCCCCTAGATGAACTTTTCTCTCAAAATGTTAAGATTTCTCCCATTACCCACTCTCTACTGTATTCCTTCCTTGATATGGTATTTTGCACCCAATGCGCTCCTCCATCGAAGTTGGGATTTAGGTCTGGTCTAGCCTCCATTAAACTGTTATTCAATTTTTTTTTTGTTTTAAGAACTTTAATTATGGCCATGAAATATTGTTTTTTTAAGTAGTCACCACACTTTCATTACCAAAACATCTTGATTGAAGGTTGTAACATCCCAGGATGTGAGGCCTTGGATAAAACACTCTTAAGAGGAATGATTGGACTACGCATATCACTAAGGTGCACCTATTTTTCCGGGAACCCATCACTAAGAACTCCATAGTTAAGCATGCTCAGCTTGGAGTAGTACTGAGATGGTTGACCTATCGGGAAGTTGATCTTGGCATACACATGAGTGAGGACAAAGCGCACAGTTAAGGCTAGTGGTGGTCTGTGGGGACAGTCATCATTCCTGAAACTCTACTAGAGCCTTGGGCAGTGGGCCCAGGCGATACAAATGGTATTAGAGCCAAAACCCCTCCAGTAGGTGGGGCCCACATGGGCATGGCATGCTAGTCTTGAGCTGTGTCCAGGCATGTAGGAAAGGGTTGTCCATGGTTCCCTTGCACTGGTATTCTGTGATCGGGAGCTCAGTGTCCATGGGCCATTGTGGGTACACATTGAAATGGGGTCAAATTATGAGGCCATCTAGTTGATCCTTGACGAGGACGTCAAGTGTCTAAGTGGGGGAGATTTTAACATCCTAGGATTTGAGGCCTTGGATAAAACACTCTTAAAACGAATGATTGGACTTCCCATATCACCAAGGTGCACCTCCTTTTCTGGGAGCCCATCACTAAGAACTCCATAGTTAAGCGTGCTCAGCTTGGAGTAGTACTGGGATGGGTGACCTGTTGGGAAGTTGATCCTGACATGCGCGTGAGTGAGGACAAAGCATGCAGTTAAGGCTAGTGGTGGTTTGTGGGGACAATCATCATTCCCGAAACTCTACTAGAGCCTTGGGCAGTGGACCCAGGCCTTACAAAGGTTCTCATATCTGAAGCCCAATCTACCAACATTCTATGTTCTACACATACTCGTTCATGCCATTCATTAGATATTCATTTTTGTATTCTTTGCACCCCACTAAAATTTGTAAATTGCAATTGTTGATGTGTTAATCAATCCTAATGGTATTTGTAAGATATTCATAACATAAGATGGAATTGCATTTGCTACTTCCTTAATTAGAATGCATCTTCCTAGATAATATATGAGTTTCTATTTCCACCTTTGTAATTTCCTCCACACCCTTTATTTGATACATGCAAAAACCTATCTTTAGGATCTTTGCTCCACTATAGGTGGTCCGAAGTCTCTTTCATGATAGTCCACCTCTTTTACTTGTAAAAATTTCTAGTTTCTTCTCTTTTTTCTCTAACCAACCATTTACTAAAAACTACTTCCATTTATCAAGATTGCCTTTTTGACTTGATGCTTTTTCATATTGGATAATGATTTCAAAAAATTCAAGCACTCTCGACAAGTTTCTCTCACAAATAGGATGCTATTAGATGTGAAATACACTAGCAACCACAATTGACTCAGATTTCATGTAATTAATTTTTTTGAACAACTAGATTTAGGGACGAGAAAGCACCAACACAAAGACTAAAGAGACGGGGTGAGAGAGGGTCTCCCTATCCTAGAACTCATGTTGGATGAATGTTTTTGGATCTATCCATGTTGATGGAAAAAAGAATGAATGATAATGGCAACACAATTCATGACTCTCCCTCTCCAATTTCCACCAAAATCCATATTTTCCATCATGGCATAAAGAAAATGCTACTCAATTCTATCATATGTTTTTGACATTCAAGTTTGAGTGTTATGTGTCCCTAATTTTCCTCATGTACTTCCCTTTAAGGAATGAAAACATTTGCAAACAACCAAGGTGTTGTCTGTGATGAGTCTCCCTATTACGATGGCACTCTGGTTAAATAATATCAACTCATCTATGATTGGTTTTAGTCTATTGGCAACCACTTTAGTCACAATTTTATATAGAACATTACATAGACTAATCAACTGAAATTCAAATATCTCATTTAGAGAGGTGATTTTTTGGTATGATAACCACTAAGCCTGACTTCATATCATTAGTCAAGAGTTCTCCTTTCCACCAGCTCCTTATGCAGCTCACTACATCCTTGCCTACTATGTGCCAATGCTTTTGAGAAAAGATAAGTTTCAAGCCATCCATTCTAGATAGGAACTTTATTAGAATGCATATTTTTAATTGACATATTGAGTTAAATTTATTTGATCATACTTTTAATCATAATTTCTTCATCCTCTCATATAGAGTTAGATATACCTTGTATGTCTTCTTATACACATTTAGGGTAAGGATGTTGCAAACAAATCAGAAAAGAACTTTACAATGGAGCCTTCAATCTCTTTGTATTTAGTGAAACACAATACCTTATCAATTCCTCAATCCTTTATGTAATTCTTCTTCCTTCTTTGGGATGCCTAGTGGTGAAAATATATAGTATTCTGGTCCCCTTCTTTAATATTGTTAACCAGAGATCTAGTACACAAGAAAGATTCATTGCATTTGTGCCATTTTTGTAGTTCCTTTTAAAGATCTTCACGTCTATGGATATTCACATTATTAGGAGGATTTTTTGTGACTTTATTAGCTCCCTTTACACATCTTTAATATTTTTTTAAGTCTCCAAAAGGTAATTTTTTTCCCAAGATTTCAACTTTTCTCCAACATATTCTAACTTGCTTTGAACATAGCTTCCTTGTTCTTTGTCCTAAGCTGACTTCTAGTAGCTTCACAGGAGTCCTCAAAAGCCCACATTAGCTCGAGTGAAAATTTTTATGTCTTGTTTTATTATTGGTACCTTCTTAGTCTCCATAGTGATGACTAGAGGGTTATGGTATCTTTGGTAAAAGGGTAGGTATTTCACCATGTAATTTTTTTAATGAGCCCTCCATTCATGACTACATAGTAGTATATTTAACCTTTCTTCAAATAAAGTATTAATCATTTTTCCTCTCCTCATTGTAAAAGTACATATTGCATATCTAATTCCAATAAATGGCAATCATTAATAGAATATATGAATTTGAAGGTAACTGTTAGGTTTTGGTGGTCCCCCTGTCTTCTTCTCAAGACTCAAGATTACATCAAAATCTCCAAAGAAAAGCATCATCCCCTCTATCTCCCTTCTCAGCTTCCTCATGAACTCCCATGTATGTATCTTCTTTGGTTGATTCACCCATCCATTGATACCAACGCCATGGAAAATGAATTAAGGGGTGCCATCCTCTACCTTGAAAAGAATATTCTAATGAAAATAACTCACTAGATCAACTTGGTTATCTTTCCACCACAATCTCATACCACCCAACCTTCCTACACCCGAGAAGCAAATTCATTTGGTAAATCCACAACTTCACTTGATATTGGGGTTCTCACTCCATGGTATTCATAATAAAAACCATATTGAGGGGCTAACTCCAACATCTTGCCCAAGAGTTGTAACTGGTTTAGGATTTCCCAATCCCAGGTAGTTCCAACTTAGTACATTAGTTGTTCTTCACGCAACCGGTGTACTCTAGTCATCTCTACTTGGTGCTTTTTACCCTGGTCAAGATCTTCACTAGCCATGTGATTATTATTCTTATTTCACCCTCTCCTGTGTAAGAAAGCATGTCTTCCCAGTTTATTTCATATCTATCCACCCCCTTAGTCTTTTCCTCACCTTTAGATGTGCCATCCTTTCCATATATCAATTGCCTCTTTTCATTACCCCCTCACCGAGAATGCCTTTGTATCATTACATTATACCTTTTTTCCATAGAGTTTAGTTTTTGGCTTTGTCACCACAAGACCTCTACCCCCATTTTGTACATCAAGTTTCCTCATTAGTCTTTCCCTCTGTCTTGCCTTCAATTTTTGAGTTTCAACATTGCCGGTTAAGTTATGCATACCCCAATTAAATTTCATAGCCCCACCTGGTTCACCCCTACATGTCCTCCTATGGCTTTCTCTTCTTGTAAGGTTATCTCTATTTATGTCATTGCCACAAAACCTTTAGTTAAGTTACTCTCATCACCCGTATTTCCCATGAACCCGCATCCCTTCCTTCATGTTGCACACTTTGTGCATTAGACTCCACATCTTTCCTACTTCTTCTTGCCTCATGTTAGCTTCCATATGTGTTTGTCTGTACCATCATCCCTGAGTTCACCATTAACTTTTTCTATACTCACTTACTTTGGACAAGATTTGAATCAAGATGATTTGGTTTGGCTGTGCTTCCTCCACTACTTCTGTCTCCTAATTGTATAACCTCCATTACATCATCATGTTCAACATTCTCCACAACCTGCATGGGGATTATTTACTTCAGGGTCTCCTTGATGTATCCTTTTCCTAGTACCTTCTGAACTACCACCTCTCTTTCTTGTTCTATAGTCTCATCCATTGGAATGTATTCACATCCCTTTTCCATCATTCATTCACGATATTCTTCAGTATGATTACTCTCTACCTCATTATCATATTCATCTTTTCTACCATTCTACGTCAATCCTCTTGTTGATGAGGCATGTGTTTTCCCTCTACCTCTGGTAGTAAACAATAACTTCCTCTTTGCAGCTAAGTATGTGTTGCCGCAAAGCACCGCTAGAGTGAAAATCATAGCTTTTCTCGGTGACATGCTCAACCATGTGCCCACACCCAATGTCTGTTCTCCCCTTTAGTGAATGAGGCATAATAATTTTCAAAATGTCCCAATATTCCTCATATAACACTAAAGGTTGGAAATTTATCATATGAGATATCAATATCTATTAGTTTACCTTCATTTTTCCGATTCTCATGAATATTTTGACAGGCTTTTGGATGTTGATCATGAGCCTGACCTTGTTTTATTTCTCCCAACCCAAGTCATCATATTCCACTTTGATCGCCTTCCCCATCCTTTCTACAATGGTGGTCACACTGGGACTGATCTATGCTCCATTGAAAGATGATAGATCCTTTCCTAGGGCCACATTGTATGAAATGAATATTCCTTACTTGATATGTCAGATCAACTTCTTTAGTAAGAAAAAGCCTATTGTCAAAGTTCCATGACCCTCCATCCACCACGTTCTGGTTGTCCTTGTAATGAATAATATGGATGATGAATGTAGATGGATCTATGGATTTAGAAAGCACCATGTTTGCCATCTCCCATTTCTATGTTAAATCTTTCTTAATAGCCCAGATGTGAAAGGTCCTATCAGTGAGGATTCTTATCATTGGTGTTAGTTTGAGATGTTATTCAACCACCATCTCTCCCTCTTGATCCATATCTAGTATATCTTCTTCCTCCTCTACAACTAAGAGTCGCCCGCATCTATCCAATAATTCTTTTGCAATCTTTGGGGATCTTCACTACAAAATTGTTGGACCCATGACTTGGACCTTCAAGAGAAAATTTTAAGGATGAGAGAGGGGTTTCTTGCTAAAACTCTAAAAGCCTAGTCACCCTAGATGCCACTAGAGCCTCTATGGTGAGAGTAATTGCTAGATCTTAATCAGTTTACAATCTATTAGTAATACAACCTTACTATTTTGTTATTAAATTCTTTTATTTGACCTAAAATCAGTTTATTCCATAAAGACATCACATTTTATAATATTTAGTCATTTCTTCTACTAACAACATATATCTTAAAAAAACTACATTACTTCTCATTTCTAAACAAATTTATATAATATCAATTGGCCTTTATTGAGATTAATCAAGTATACTATCCAAATAACTCTCTCCATATGCCAATCTTAAAGTTAATTTGTTTTCTTTTGTTATTTTGTTTTATTAACCATGATATACAATATTTTGAGGGATCACACTTCACCTAATATGTTTTTATCTTGATGTACTCGCATATGCTTAAATTTTCTTGATTGCTTTTACAAAATTTATAGTGGTTTCTTTGCTCTTCCTTCTAATTTAAATCTGAAATTTTAATATATTAGGATTATATATTCTTTTAGACCTTATATACTTATCCATCTCTATATGTATATATGTGGATAGGAATTCATCAACTTGACATAGGCCTCCCAATTCACTTCTCAACATATTGTCATGTATCATGTACTATAGTTCTGCTATTGTACTTTTCTTAAAAAGGAGGTCAATTGTACAATACTCAAGATAGAGGTTAATTCTTCATCTATAGTTCTACTACAATATTGAACCATTACTCTACAAAACCTTCAAGAAAGAGAAATATAATATTGTTACTTGTATTGAGAACTCGACCGTACTAACAACCTTTCAGTTGGTGAAACCACTCATTAGCTTCTTTGGGGTCTATAATACCTATATAGTCAGTAGATCCTATTTTCCTCATTATATCATATAAATTTATCAAATACTTAGTTCATGATGAGAATCTATTCATCTCCAGATCACACTTATAATTATCCAATGATTAGATTACTAGTAATGCTCTGACCACTTCTTGATAATTTACCATTATATATTTTATACTTGGGATCTATGGTCCTACTAGCTATGGACCTGATCATCCAAACACTACCTACAATTCACATTGGAAACAATGATTAATATCATTAGATGTTATTAATTAAAGAAGAGACACAGAAATGAATCAGTTTAATCATATGTGTCCCCTAGAAGCTCGTTAGATAGAAAGCACTGACCATCATTGTGGGGCAAACTTGATTAGAGATTTTCCAATCCATCGATTATCTATGCAGACAAAATATTAAGAAACATATAAATACCACTTGTTGATATTTGTATTTTGAATGTAGCAGGGGTAAGCATCTCATAATAAATGTTTACTAAGATATTACTATAAATAAAGTATAATACTTATGTTATTTTTAATTTTAGTTTGTATAATAACAAAAGAAATTATGTTCACATGAATACTATGATTAGAACATAAAACATCATTCCATAACACTAAGTGAAAATATACCACTATTGAACTTCTATTACAAACTATCAAACTACTTTTGTCAACCATCTTATCTATCTTAATCCTAAATTATCACTCTCATCATGATTCTCCTTGGTCTCATGGACTCAATATCAATAGATATTGTCTTAGTGAGTGATATTCTTAACTCAAACCTAATAAAAGAGAATAAATGATTAATAACCAAGACCTCAATTTTGGTATGATATATTAATATTAAATACAATGTTCTCACATGCCCTGCATGAAGCCATGTAAGGCTACATACAGGTTTTGGACACCTCTCTGAATCACTTAGTTTTTTCCAACCATTATGTGGTAATGACTGCATTTGTGACAAATATAAAACAATATGAGACACATGTACAACTTCTTTTCATATGGAGATGATATCTATTCTCTATCATCAATTATGTTATTTAATTATTCATTAAAATACTTATTCACACACAAACACTGAACAACATATAAACATATATGTATACACATATATAGCATATTATACATGCATAGTTATATGTTTACATATTAATATATTTTGGTGATTAATTTACAATTGGAATAATGATTTCATGCTCATATGATCAATTTATTACAGAATTAAAAAAATTCATATGACCGATATATGCACTTGGATTCCACAATTACTCTATGCAACACCCTGGTCGAACACATACCGCATGTAATTTTGAGAACATTGATTGCATATAATAATTCAAGTAGTTGCACAAAAATTAGAGATATTGATGAAATACAAAAATAGGACATTAAATTGACTTTATACATTATTTACAAATAGGTAATTTCAATTAACTAGTCAATTATATGATTTTACTACCTAGTCGACTAATCAACTCTCATATTTTAGTTGTACCAACCAAGCAAAAATTACTCACTTCACCTTAGGATATCTATAAAAGTATTAAAATAAAATGTAGGACCTGAAATCTACTTATTGAACTCAATTCACAAGTCTACAACAAGATATGCCACATCTAAAAATGGAATTTCAAACATTGTCTAGGGTACTCAAGCTGGTTCCTCAATAACATTATAGCACAAATAACATATTAGATAGTTTCTCAAGGACTTATTCCCTACAAGGAATTAATAGGAATGATTTCTCTCCTTCTCATTAGTAAGTATTAGGCAAGCTCTCTCGAGCCTTGATACCTTCCATTATTGCATTAGTTGTCTTTATGCACTTCCTAGAACTTACTCTAGCTCACCATTCGATGAAACCATTTCCTAAATCATTAGTTACCTCGAGAAAAGGATTTATATCTCTATTAAGTATACATGATTTGTTTACAAGCTTCTCTTTTAATTAGAATTTATGGACTCTAGTGTTTGAAATGGTTGTGTCTATTTCTAACAAAACATCAAGAATTTCACTGATACATTTGCTTCTAATGGATCAAAATCTACTATTTTGTGTATGAGATCTCAATAAGTTGTGAATACTCATATTCATTATGAGGAATTTAAATCAAAATGTTAGGGACTAATTTGGATATCACAAATAAAGGAATCCATTGGTATTTGGAACCTCATGGTTCTCTAAGGAACTAAATAAATGAAAACTTTTAATTTTGTTATATCTATGAAATCATCAATAAATTTCTAAATATCAAGTAATGTTAATGAGATTTGAAAGCAGATCAATCAAACTAAAATTCTAAACAAAAAATATGTGTATAATAATTACTAAAAATATATATTTCATTTTATACAAGTTCCAATTTAGTTTAGCTTTGGTAATTCCTATTGAGGAAGGAATTCACTCAACTATGTGGATTTATACTTAATAAAAATTCAAAATTGAAAGTGAATGATTGCTCAATTACTCTAAATTTTATTTTTATCTTATAGTAACAATATGTAATAAATAAATATCATTCCTTATATACATAATGAAAAGGAAGTAGAGAAATTATTAGATGTGAAAAATAGATAACATATCTAAATTAGGTCCTCTTCAAGAAAAGAAGGTTTAGGTGATGAAATGTGACAAAACTAGTAACTAAGATTCATGTTTTATAACCAAATCAAGGAAAGGTAGACAAAACGAATGTTTTAGTTTTCCTCCCAATTTTGACATCTACCTCATCCTATAATTCCATGCTGAGATCTTATCGTTATGTGAGGCATGTTTATTTTACAAATTGAATTTGTGGTATTATCCCATTTATGAGTTTAGTTAACAAATTGATTTATATTTTTATTTTCTTAATAATAATGTTATATATTGCTTGTTATGAAAAAATATAAATCTACATGACCATCCATCTCAATAATGTCGTACAATATTTCATTACTGCATCCAACACCTTCATCAATATGGTACCATATTTTCTGATATGGGTACTTCAAACCTACAGTGGGCTCTGGTAGTAGATGTGCCTTTACACATGGATCAATATGCTGCCAAAACGTATTCCTTTTCATCATATATATTTATAATTTATTCTACTTTGTATATCATAAGTTATAAAAATGGTTGTAATTAGTTTAGTCATATTTCACTAAACATTTAATCTTCATATCTATACATATTTTACCAATATCTCATCAAAACATATTTCATATTTTTTGGATTATAACTATCTACATCTTAACCCACTCTTATCAAGCATCTTATCTCAATATTATTCATCATTTCTAACAATTTTTCATTTATTTAATTTTGATAGTTAATAAAAATTTATAGTTAAGCGTGTTTTTTAACCAAATCTCTATGGATTTCTCGATATATCTTGGACATGCTGCATAATTTCTTTCAATTGTATGATTTCATTGTATATATAAAACTAATTTCAATATTAAAAAGTACTATATATATAAGATACTAAATATTCTTGATTGTCATAAATAAATCCTATTTACTTGATTGAATATTAAAGAAAATATTTATAAATTTGAACAAATTGAAGAAGAATTACATAGACATGATCATGATCACAATTCCACTATATTAACTAGTAACTAGGGTTTATTTTGCTAAATATTAGGATTGGTTTCATAAAAAACCTTAGAATTATATCTTGAAGTCAATAATCCATTTTAACCTATAGATACATGGGTTTATATATAAACATTTAAGTACAATATACTAGTTTATAATAGAAAATGGAAATACAATAGCTGGTATTAGTGAACTCAATGATTTTCAAAGAAATCTGAATTATGAAAAGTTGGTTGAAATTCCATTCAATGAACTTAATGTTTTTCTAAACATTCCAAATATGTTTTTCATTGTCTCCCATGTTGTAGATATTAAAGGAATCCAAAATATATTCAACATCCTTAAATTATCATTTACTTTCTTATTATTCTATGTGATGGAATACATTTTAGGAAATGAATTGTGACACCGTAACCATAGGATCACACAAATGATATGATTGAAAACAAAAATGCCAACCAATACTAATTAACTTTGTAAACAATATTGACTAGAAAGACATATTATGGAAACTCCAACCATAAGCTCACAATTATGCACATAAAATGAGCCATCATATTCATTTCTAACATGTCATCATATTTTATTTATGCTTGAAGACCATTGTAAAAGCATGTGTATACAAAAAGCTTACCTTCCAAGTTTATAACATGTGCATATATACAAGTGATAAAAGCTACAAATGAATTCCTAAATACTTTGAGTAACCTTTTCCTACCATATATGTCCAAAATATGCCGCCTCGCTAATATAATCTTGGGTATCAAATTGAACAAATAATAGGATAAGGAAAAACATGAGAGTGAGACCCATGTCCCAACAACATGACAGAAAAATGTAGAGCATTCTAAATGTACATGTGTACTATTATAAGCATAGTTATGTAACATTAATCAATAAGAAGTAATATCCATATGATATAATCAATAGTAGATAAATAATAAGAATAAGGCAAAAAATACTTGAAAGGTATATAACATTTATAAAACACCACAATGTAAATTTTTAGATACTTAAATAAATATAACTATGCAGTTTTGTTATTTATGTTATTATGAAAGCCCTAAATAGTTCAATATGTACCACTCAAACTACTATATAGTAATTGTAAATCCCCCTAGCACACCATATAGGATGTTAGGATTACTAGTTTATATAAAGCTTACTAAGCCTCTTTTGGTGCAAGTGTAATAAGTAGAGTATCATGGAGCATAAAACTATATGCCCAAATCACTCAGGACACGAAACCTATCACATGGATATAAAACTACTTGTATATTATGATGTCACATAATCATTCATATTGTCATATATAATTAGAGATACAACCTCAAACATACTCATATACCCTAAATAACTTCTCATAATCACCATGTCAACCTTTAAACACTGGGATAGATCTACACTCATGTGGCTTTAGTCATTTAGGTTTTGATTGATCAACTAAACATTTAATTATCCTTCATGTATCTACCAATGTAAATAAAACTATATAATGTCAAGCTACAACATTAATCAAGAATAAGAAACCTTAGAAGCATTAGAAATCCCCAGATCATGCATCAAAGTGTGCATACATAGCCTAAATCATCATATTTCGATCATAACAAATCCAAGACCTCGAAAAGGTTCATCATATACAATATAGGTATGCATTACTTCATATTCTAGTAAAAATTGAACATGACAAGTTTTATACATATATAAAGAGAAAAATAATTATAGCCAATGTAGTATAATGTATAGATATACCATCTTTGAACAAATATTACACATATATAAAAATTTAAGCATTACAACAACAATGAAAGCTTAGTATTTTCATATCATATCCACATGAAACAATAATGGATATCAAAATAGGATTTTCTCAATCATGAATCCTAAACAACCCATAAACGTGTCTCTTGGATAAATAACATATATATTTCAATGTTATACTACTATAGAAATAAGAATCCTTAACTTCTCCACCTTTGATTACCATGCAAGAGTAAACTGGATTATAAATCATGGGATTAGAAGTTAAACTACCAAAACATCCAATACATATCACATTTTAAAGCATATTTGACAAGTTCATAGCATTATTACATATTGCATGTAGGTGATGTAAGAAAAGAAGACAAATAGTTTCCATATTACTCACTTTTTATGAAAAACATAAGATCCAGTAAGGAAGAGCACTATCCATGCTCAAAAACATCTCCAAACATCCCACCACCGTACATCCTAGCAAGGTCTAGCTTCAACTAGGAAATAGTGGGTTGAAATGAGAGAACTTTATCTCAAAGGAACTATATCCATCTTGGTTACACAAGAACTATGACCGAAGAAGGTCGAATAAAGAAGATAAAAGAGGAAAAAAACAAGAGATACGAAGATCTACATATTCTACAGTCAAAGTAGCCCCAAATGATGATCATTAGCCTAGGATAATATAAACAAAACAAGATCACCACCACCCTAGCACATGCACTCGTAGCCTTCAATCAACGACTCCACACTCCAACTACATTCTAAAAATTCAAGAGGGTCCAAATGAGTGACTGGAATAGTATGGTTCTTACTTGTAGGTTGAGGGCGGTGAATATTACATATCAGCCCCTAGCATTTGCCCATAACATTCTCTTTTATCGTACAAAAACAAATATGATCTCCCACATTGTCTACCCATACCCCAAATAGTGTGTCACCCATGAGAACTTGCATCGAGAACCAAGAAATAACATTACACATCACCTTAGGCATACACACATTAGTCGATGCGACCGGAGGAACCTGATGTGACCATGGTCCCAATCTGACTCCATCTTTGATGTGTTCCATTGTGCCAATGTGAATCTTGTACCTGAGCCGAATCCTATGCTCAAAGTAGACAACATGTGAACCCTTGAATCGATCAATAATAGAATGACACAAGAAAATAAGGTTCATTGATTAAGTACAGAAACTTCTAAATACCATGAATCTAAAATTTGAATATATCATCTTCTCAACATTTAAAGTATATATACACCATATGACGAAACAATATTTAAAATTTTATTTCATCCAAAATATATCCATACTAACTCAACAAATCATGCAATTCATGCAAAAAAGGAAATTCCATCTATGTAACACCTAGGTCCCACTGCCCTAGGCTCTAGTAGAGTTTTAAAAATAATGACTCACCCAACATATCACCGCTAGCCTTAACTGCACACTTTCTCCTCACTCACACCCAATTTAGGGTCAACTTCCCAACTGGTCACCCATCATAGTATTACTCCAAGATGAGCACACTTAACTATGAAGTTCTTTAATGATGGTCTTCTGGAAAAGAAGGCGCACCTTGGCGATACGAGAAGTCCAATCATTCTTTTTAAGGTCATTTTGTCCAAGGTCTTAAATCATGGGATGTTACAATCTCCCCCACTTAGACTCTTAACGTACTCATCAAGGCTCAACGATATGGCCTCATAATCTTTCCCCAATTCAGTGTAGACCCAAATGTCCCATGTACACCTAGCTTTGAATCACGACTATCAACACAAGGGTTGCTCCATCGACTCATATAGCCCTTTCCAAAATGCCTGGACACTACCGGTACATCTGTGACTCTATCAACTTAGATAGCCCTTTCCAACATGCGTAGACCGCACGACTAAAAGACTAGCATGTCAAAGGCCCATGTGGGTCCCACCTACTGGACAAAAATTGGCTTTGATACCATTTGTAAAGTCCAAGCCCACTACCCTAGGCCCTAGTAGAATTTTCGGAATGATGACTGGCCCCACATACCACCACTAATCTTAACTGCAAACTTTGTCCCCACTCACGTGCAGGTTGGGGTCAACTGCTCGACTGGTCACCCATCCTAGTAAAACTCCAAGCTAAGCACTCTTAACTATGGAGTTCTTTAGTGATGAGCTCCTAAAAAAGGAGGTACACCTTGGTGATATAGGTAGTCCAATCATTCATTTTCATATCATTTTATCTAAGGTCTCAAATCCTAGGATGTTACAATCTAGGTTGGTTAAGGTAAGGTTGGCATTTTAAATGATAAAAAATTTATCATTATTTTATTATTTTCCTTTTAAGAAACTCCAATGTTCCTTCTACTACATACTTGAATTTTTCTTTCAAACTTACCCTAGGACATCAATAAGTATTCATGTCATAGAAAGAGTGACAAAGTTTTTGTAGCTTACTGTCAACCTACCACCAACCCTCCTCCTTTACCCGGGATTGGGACCGGCTACATTTGCACAAAATATGAAAACATAGGCAGAGCTAAAAACTAGTTTTTTGGTCTGTCAGATAGCCGCACGACCTCTGCATGGCAAGCTCTAGAGTAAGTCGGGAACATTGTAGGGGAAAAAATAAGTATATGCATTGCAATTTCAGTCAATCTCATAGTGTGAATGGTGGAGCCAAGTTGGACAAAGTAGATATAACATAATGTGATAAATTTCATTGCTTGGGCTCTATCATTCAAATAGATGGTGATGTCCAAAATGACGTTTGTCATAGGATCACTACAGGATGGTTGAAATGGAGAAGTGCAACTGGAGTATTATGTGATCGGAAGATACCTCTCAGACTAAAAAGCAAGTTTTATAAACTGCTATACAGCCAACCATGCTTTATGGGAGTGAATGTTGGACAATGAAGAAATAAGGACTCAACAAGATGAACGTGGCTGAAATGCATATGTTGAGATGGATATGTGGGAAGATAAGAAAAGATCGGTTGAGAAATGACTATATCAAGAATAAAGTGGGGGGTGGCGAGCATTGGGGACAAGTTGTGTGAGGGCCGACTCAGATGGTATGTACATGCGCATTGCAGACCGATTAATGTGCCTATACAAGCAATACTATTGAGGCAAGCACAATTAATAGAAGTAGAGGAATGCCTAAATTAACATGGGAAGATCTTATGAAGAGTTATTTTATATCTATACATCTCAACCATAATATGACCCATGATAGAGTTGAATGGAAAAGAAGGATCCATGTAGCCGACCCTAACATAGTTGGGATTGAGGCTTAGTTGTTGTTGTTGATGATGATGATGATGATGATGATGATGATGATGATGACGATGATGACTTACCCTAGGACATTAATGGGAAATATTTTTAGAATAGTCAATCAATTTAATATAGTACTGAAATAGAAATATTTTTTACAGAATCTAGTGGATTATTGGTTTGTTTATTATATTTCATTTGTAATAAATTTCTATTATTAATTGATAATATCTTTCATTCTTTACTTAATGTAAATATGATTCACTAATACGGAATAAAACTCTATATCAAATATATTTCTTGCTTATTTTATGTAAGATCCAAAACCAGATGTTCACCCACCGAGATAAGGTATAAATAATATGAAATGGGAACAATAGCTCATGTTTTTGTCCTTTTCATTGACACCTATAGATTAGTCATGTTCTTCCTCATTCACGTAGGTTTAAAACTTTTAAATATTTATCTATTATCATTTGTGGTCTATATCATTCCTGTTATTTTGAGAATATAAGGAAAATAATATTTAAAAAAATTATCATTTTGAATATTAAGGAACTTGTTAATATTCCAAAATTATCCAATCTATCCAAACTGTGGATTGATTCAATGTTGTTTAGCACTCCCTCCGACAATAAATTACTTAAACTTTGGCACATTTACACCATTTTAAATGTGATTTGAGATTGTAAAGAAAAATCATAACCGATACAGGACTTGTATGATGATGATCACATGTGTGGACTTTCCTTAGGATAATCATGGGAATGGGATGATGAGGATTTAATTGAGAAGGTAGATAGTTTTTAGTAAACTATCTTCATGCTAAGGAAATGTATTTTGATGAAGCTTGTTTTCTTTCAAAGATTATAAGAGGTGATATATGTTCACATGACTGAATCCTGATGATCATACATCTATAATTAATTCCACATCCTTTACTTGATAGGTCTCATTCTTCTATCATATCTTGAGAGGTGATGTCTATTCATAGCTATTACCTTAACACCACAAATAGAGTTTGACTAAATGCTTCACTTCTATCATATTGGATCATGATATTGATTTTTGTTTTTGTGGAATTTCTATTTGAAACACAAAGAGTTATTTCCTACCTAGACCTATGTAATTAGTAAATTAAGAAAGTCACTTCTAACTTTATTGGTAGGTACCATAAGCTACTTATCCAGTTATTAATTTCCTATCATCGTCTGTTTGTCTTTTGGTCTGATTTCACATGAACAATTAACATCCATCAATGATGTTTTAGACACTAACAAGAAACACTTGAAAAAGAACAAAATAAAAGAGGTCGTGTGTTCTCATTGTGTCTAGCCTGAGTCATATGTCAAAACGGGTAAGCATACTACTTAGAATAGCTCACTCACCTTGGAGGCAATAGTTTTTATTCTCCTCTCTACCATACCAAGATTTTATTGTAGTGCAAAACTAAAATAGAAGATAGTAGGTAGTTGGTTCCTCCACATGTGGGTACTCCCTAATTAATAATAATACTCCATAGCCAAAGATTGGCTTACAGAGTGCAATCAGTTAATATCGTTAATCAAATCAGGTTCATCAGATGAGTGTAAATTGTTTGTGTTGGGATATGACCTCTATCATTATGATATATATTTCACAAAATCTAGACTTTTAAATTGTAAAGATTCAACAAATTGTTTGATAGAATCTGAATAGTTTTGTTAATAGGTTCAAAATTACATACAATTTGCATAAAAGAAAGAACCGTCATGTAGAAAATCTTTATAGTCTCTTGTCTGGTGTCCCCATATACTCATAATTTTTTTCATTCAATGTCATCATCAATGTTGTGTGGAGGAATGAGGGGATTAGGGTCTCTAGAAACAGAACGCAAACCGAGCTCTGGATTTGTCTCTTTTAGTTTCTATTGCTCAAATTTTTGTGTGTTGACTCCTTTATCTCGCTTGGGCGTTGGACATTCTGATGGATGGGCCTAAAATCAAGGGTCTTGTTGGGTTTAATAATCTTGATTTTCATATAGGGTAATCAGGTCTGGAAGATCTAGAAAGGAGGAAATTGTTCCCCCCAAAAAAGTGAGAATGTTGATGCATACCTTTGAAGGTATTGTACCTCATTTTTGCTGGTGGTGGTCTAGTTCGAGCCTTACGTTTTGGAGGATGTGAGAATTTAGACACCATGGGCTCTACACAGAGTGTGCTAGGAATCAATGGGGTTCTCTAAGAATAAACGTGAATCATGGTTACAAAATCTATTGTGCTTTGTCTATCCTAAGAGTAATGGTAAATGACGGACCTACAAACAATTACCTTTCTTCTCTCATTGTTATATTCCCACTCTAATATCTTCCCCAAAATTCATTAATAAACAAAGGAAGCTCGTAAATCAGAACTACTAATAGGATATCTATAAATATCTTGGATAACTGAGGCATTAAGTGAGTTTTTGACTAATAAATACTAGTAGAAGGTAGTGCTATTACAACAAAGAGGGGAATGAATGAATGCTTCATTTGATTAACCAAGAGGATCTAGTTCATGTTTGACATCTATGCCTAACAGAAAGGTGCTATTATTGATAGATATTCTTGGTTCATTTCCCTATGAGATTGTTTGGCTAGAGATTCTTTCTACATGAAAGCCCAGCAATCTCTACAAGGCATATTAATGGGAAATGTTAATGAAAACTCAAAAAATGGAGAGGAGACATATTGAACAGAATCACAGAAACAACCAAGTTATACCTTGCTAAAGGAATGCTTATTGAGGGGTAGGGCTGTAAATGGGTACATGTTGACCCACATACCCGTAAATCTAAACCCTTAAAAAACTTGTCACGGGTCTAATTTTTTATACCTACATACCCTTGGACCCATATATCTTTGGACCCACATATAAGTGGTTCAAATAATGGGTATGCTGAGACCCAGATCCACTAGACCTGTCTACCCGCTATACGTAAGTAACTACTTAAATGATATGTTATATATCATATTTTACTAGTCTAACTAATATAATTCTTGAGATTATATCCTACTCTAACCACAATAAGGTTGAGAGTAGTCATATAATTAGAATTAACTATTCTAGTTACAATAATGAACATTATATGTAAACTTAAAATCAAAATGTGTACTAATTTACATTACTTTCTACATAAGTTAAATGTTACGATGATGACCAAAAATATATAAACAATTAACTCAATTAATGTTAATGTAAATATAGCATTATCTATTATAACTATTCCATGTTAATATACTATGTAATAATACCTTATTGTATTAAAATATATGGAACATAGTCATTTCTCTTACATAAATATTGTGATATTTTATAGAACTTCTTACCTACATACCCACACTGCATACCCTCTATTATTGTGGGTACGGGTATTGTGCGGGTCCAGATTTTGTATTATGCAGGTCTAGAATCGGAACGAGACCCGCTAAATTAGATGGGTACGATTATGGATATGGCTAGACCCACACCATATCTGAACTGTTTACACCCCTACTGAGGGGAATATCCCTATGTATGTATACTACAACCAGCCTTCCATCCTAAAGTCATGATTAATTGTACAAAGTGTTATTTCTCATTCTCGAGGAATTCTTCAAAGCAAGGTTGGCTCTATTCACTACCTTCTATTTTCTTGGGCACATATGAGTCATAGAGAAAAGTTGGAAGAGAGTAGGGGGTTATTGGTTTTGGTCATGAAGGGACAAATATTTACAATAATACATTTTTATGCAAGAAAACTAAGAAAATTAGCATGTGTTACACTAATTAGCATATGTTCTTTACCATTGGTGGCTACACTATAGAAAATTAGAGATTTACAATACATATACAATTATACAAAGTGAATCTGCACACAACTTGTCTCATAAACACACATACTTAACAAAAAGTGTAGTTACACTAATTTTTATTAATAACTTTCTCATGCGATGAATGTTTTAAGATATTGTTATCTTATAAGATTAGTAATGACTCATTTTTATGGTTGATTTATTTTACATGTGCAACATATTTTTTCTCACTATCTTGATATTAAGTTACAACATTATTACAATCAATATGAATGTTTCTATATGTGCTTTGCATCGGGTTGATGTATAAACTTCCAACATTTTCCATTAGGTACTCCTACTTGAACAAGTTACATATTTATTATATTTTTTACAATATAAATTAAATGGTTAGATTGCTATTAACTTATTAAACTAAATATAATACCAAGTTTTTAGTCAATCCCTATCATTTGTAATTTTTTTAGATACAATCCTACCTCAAAAATATTGAAAAAGTATAGTATTTTATTATTGTTTTCTTCAAGTAAAAATTCTATTGAATATCAAACAAAAAATGAAATAGTTTATATTTCCTTTTGGTGTGCATATTGAATAATTTCTTTATTAATTTCTTGTGCAGTTGTTGCTACATCATCATTGCTTGCAGTGTGCTTAAGCATTTGGATATATTCATCAGTTCAGAAAAGAAAAGTTAATGAGATAAAAGAAAGATGCTTCATACAAAATGGAGGTAGGTTATTGAAAATGAGGACGTCGTCAAGTAAAGAAAGTGAAGATGTATTTAAAATATTTAGCAAAGAAGAAATTGAAAGGGCAACAAATAAGTATGATCAAGCTTACGTACTTGGTCGTGGCGGTCAGGGTGTGGTATACAAAGGAATACTACCAAATGACAGTCGAACATTTGCCATAAAGAAATCAATTGTTATGGATGGAAGTAAAATTGAGGAATTTATTAATGAACTCGTGATTTTGTCTAAAGTAAACCATAGGAATATTGTAAGGTTGGTCGGTTGTTGCTTAGAAGTACAAGATCCATTCTTGGTATATGAGTTTGTTGAGAATGGAACTTTATCTGAGCATATAAAGAGTGGGTCCCTCTCTTGGGAGGTTCGTCTAAGGATTGCAGCTGAGGCAGCAGGAGCACTTGCATATTTGCACTCCTCAGCAAATAACCCCATCATACATAGAGATGTCAAATCTTCCAATATACTTCTAGACAAGAAGTACTCTGCCAAAGTTTCAGATTTTGGAGCATCAAAATTAGTTTCAATTGAAGAAGCACAAGTTCAAACAATAGTTATGGGAACCTTAGGCTACCTAGATCCTGAATACATGCTTACACATCAATTAACTGAAAAAAGTGATGTATATAGTTTTGGAGTAGTACTTCTGGAGCTTCTGACTGGGAATGCACCAATTTCATATGAGAAAAAAAATTTGGAGAGGTGTCTTGCCATGCACTTTATTGCATCCATCAATACTGGAAATCTTGAACAAATTCTTGACTCAAGAGTCATTGATGCAGAAGTAGTCGGACAAATGAGAGAAGTTGCTATGCTTGCAAAGCGTTGCTTGAGCATGTCTGGTGAAAATAGACCACAAATGATAGAGGTTGCAATGGAACTGGAGGGTTTGAGAAGAGGCAAAAGCCATCCATGGGTTTCTCACAACAGTGAAGAGAGGCAAAGCTTATTATACGAAAGTACTGTCAACAGCCATGACGAGGAAATAATGTTTACTAATGAAAGAACTGACACATTCAATACGGGAGAAAGAATGAGCGCCTTCCATATAGATAATGGCAGGTGAACCCGTGAACAGCATATCTTCATCATTTATGAATATTTTATTTAAACGATGTTCAAATCAGCTGTGTAATATAATTTGAACTTGTTGATGACGTTGTGTGGTCATTTTGAGTACTTTTATATTTTGTAATAAACTATACTGATAATGTTGTGTGCTAATCTTGTTTTCAAATAATTTCTTTATTGTCAAATGGATTCCACCATGCATTTCATGCTTACTTGCATGACGAATGGCCCACACTTTTTCCTTATATCGAGGACATTTTATAGGTCAAAATATCTATTTTTGTGTATATATGAAATGGACAAATTGCTTCCGAACCACAATTCTCTTGTTTTTAAACGTAAATCTATTCTCTTGTTGCATGCATAATCATAATTTTCCAACAACATTATTGAAGGAATATGACTTCCAATAGCGGAACAAGAAAATTATACCAAGGGGGTCTGAAATCGTATATGTGTACATTTTAACATATAAGGGGGGTTGAGCCAAAAAAAATACATAATTGAAAATGAAACATGTGTCACTTGTTCTAGGAAACTGTTACGACCCCACCTTCCGGTAACCCCCAATTAAGGGAGACCGAGAGGTCAAAGCCGCACCCATAACTTCCGGATCAAAGGTTCGGCAATTAACCAAGAATAATTATTAAATTTTAACAGACTATACTGAAAAGTTGTAAGAAAATAAATTTTTTCATACCTTTTTGAAAACTTGGATCTCTAAACTTCTATCCACTTATGGATTCTATTCTAACTAATCCTCCTTGTATTTTACTTCATGTATTTCACAATATGACTATTTACTGTTTGTCCTTTTGGCTTGTACCTAAAACGCCGACAAACAAAACGTCGGTCAGCCGAAGCTGGTATGTGGGGAGAACAATAAATGTGCAACTATGATAACAACGTAATCATTCAATTAATCATTTAACAACCAAGATTACACTTTAAATATAACTCTGCGACCCAAGGGTACCCTATCCTATGTGCTGTCCCCATTAAACCCCTCATGATCCACCTATCTAGTGAACCAATTTCTAGGGTTGAGTCACATGGAACTACTCATAGGTAGACCACTCCTTAACTCATGGTACGTTAAAGAGTTTCATTGCACTACACATAGGTAGCCCAGTTTCTAACTCTTAGTAACCTAGACCTTGCTCTAGGATTACCCCTTTTTTAGCCTTTTCAAAGCAACAGAGGTGGACTCGGATCTAGCCAATTATATATCTATTTATTGTGATAATCTTAGTCACTTTATAGTTGCATGAGATAAATAGACATCCAACAGTTATTTTTCAAGCAACCGATAAAACGTTCAAGAATCGCCATGAAACTAGAACGGTTAATCATAAGTGTAACCACATACCTGATCTGATGATTCGAATAGAAATATCCATACAAATAAGAATCCAAGCTAGCAAGCACATTCAATAAGATCCTGAAATAATCATGTAATTCCCTTTTTATTACTCATGTCATCAAGGCCTAGCTCGCTTCCTAGGGTTTCTAGTTCACTTTTAGGGTTTCCATTGCAATTAGGGTTTTCCTTCATCTTTTACTATTTCAAACCCTAATTTTATACCATTACTCATAAATCCTTATTATCTTATCTATTTTTCAACATTAAGGTTATCTTAACAACATATAACCCTATTCTCAGATTTAAAAGCACCATTAACCATCAATTAATTTCATTAAGCATCTTTTCCATTAAAGCTACTATTTTTATCCTTTTAATCCATGACAAGATCATTATGCGCATCTACCATTAATTCACAGTTCATTAGGGTCTAATTAACATATGAACTCATTTTGTCATCAATTCCCTAATTACTACATTTAGGGTATTTATCCAGAATTAAGGAATTTTATATACAAATAACTTTAGAACCATCATTTAACAATCATATTTTTACATTTTTCAAATTAAATATGATCTTATCCTCTTTGACCCTAAATTAGGGTTTCTAAATTATTTAATCATTCTCATATGAGGTTAAAATCCTAAATCATGAAATTTTACATCTAGATCAGGTTCGAATCTAACATTATCATTCAACAGGTTATTAACACTTCAATTAACCCATTAAGCATACTTGATTCAACCTTTAATCACAAATAGGGTTTTTAAATGCATTTCTCATCAACTTATGGTACTTTTGTAATTAGGAACGGAATCAACCTTTAATATTATTTTTATTGGATTCCTCTCATTCTCCTAATCAAAATTTATATATTACTTGTCCTAATCAGAGTTACCAATCATTAGATATGATTTTAAAAAAATTCCACTTACTTGACCAATCGGAGGGCGCCACGTGGCCTATCTCATGCAAAGCGACTCGTTTGGAATTATAACCAAATGAAGACTCTGCCCCCGCTTTAGTTCCTCAGCCATCATACCGCCGGAGGGGTAAAATGGTCTAAAACTGCCCCTGTTCTTGTTCCTCATGCAAATCGCGGGCTGCCGCCCTAGCCGTCGGCTTGCAGAGCTCCGCGGTTGCCTCCCACCACCCTGAGGCTCAGATCTAGCTAGAAACTCCTTCCCTGACTCTTCCCACCTCCGTCGCAGTCAACCAGGATGCAAAGAACGGCCGAGCCGGCCAGCTTCATGAGCGTCCAGCCCGTGCTTCTTATGAGTTGATAGTCCTTTTGCAAGCGTTGTGCGAGGATAAGAGCAAGGGGATGGTGGTTGATCACTCTATGGCAGTCCTGGGAGCGTCCTACCTCCATCAAGAGTACATACATCACCATCGTTGTCCCCGGGGTAGATCTACACCCTCTGTTAGGGTTTTAAACGAAAAAGGAAGAAGAAGGTGGTAGAGAAACATGCGATTCTCTCCCCCCTTCGAACCAGGGCTCTACCCCTTATATAGGGGTGAGGAATGATGCCCTAGGTCGGATTTTACAAAACCATGAGTCCCTTTCCAAGTAGGAAGTCAATTCCTCCTAAGAGAAGTAAGATTCTCTCTCTTCATTATCCTTTTGTTAAGCTTTATTTCATGGATAATTGAAAAAACTAAAATCCTTTCTCTTATTATCATTATTCTTGCATATTAATCTATTGGCCACGAATTTCTATTCTCTTTTGATAGAAATTACTTCCTTTTTATCAATATCACAAAATTCATTAATAATGCATTACATTATCCTCTTATTTTGTAATTTGAAATTTTCTCTTTCTTTCCTCTATATTGGGACTCCTTGGATCCCAAGAAACTCCATTATTTTGAAATCCTATTTATGGGATACTCAATATCCTTCTAGATGCATCTAAATGCATTATTCTTCTTTATCATGTTGATTTCTTATTAAAATATCTCCTTTTGAGGATTTCTCTTTATTTCTATTTAATTTTCCTCATTAGTATTCCTTTTATCATTAGAAATCCTTGGGATACGAAATTCCACAAAGGATAACCCAATTATAACTCTTTTCACTTGTTTTCCACATTTTATCATTATTTTCAATTTCTTTCTTAATAAAGAACTACTTAATTGATCTTTTCTATTTTTATTGCACTTTTATGCAACTTTGGACTTCTTGGAACCCAAGGAACCCAAGAGGCATGAAATCCCTCTTTGGATTTGCCTTCTAGAGGTTTCCACATCATTCTTTTCTCAAAACTCAATTATTCATTTATTAATTGAATTTCCTTGTTATTTGGGCCCAATAGCCAATAAAGCCCACAAAAGAATCATCAAGGCTATTGTAAACAAAATTCATTTATTCAAAACAAATTATATCATTATTTGTTCAATTATCTTTAATATGAGAAATTACATTTCTCACCAATTGAACCCAAAAATTGGGGTTGTAACATCCTTCCCCTCTTATAGGAATTTTGTCCTCAAAAGTTCTTATCAAGAAAATAAACAATTTAGGATTAGACTTTTCCGTGTCCATCATTGGACCCTATGTGGATTTATTATACCCATGACGCTAACAAATAACCTTTATCATCACATATTCTTTTCTCTGAGTTCTTTCATCCTGGCGTCTATAAATTGCACAGGTGACTCAGGCCATTTCAGCCTCCCTTGGGGCTCACTAGGTTCATTGCTCAGCCCATGGTTGGGGTACTTCACATAGTGCTCTAAACTGGACACCTGAAACTCATCACACATTTCTTTATCCTGAGGGGTAAGATCAAACTTAACCTTCTCCACCAAACCATGTCAAAAGAACCCATGCATCGAGAACTCAGCTCTCTTAGCTATATCTTAGAGGGGTCAGATTTTCATGTCACATATTTCCCATAGTGAACTGCATGTCTGTCTACTTTGCATCCTCCCACGACATCTTGTTGTCTCTAGACTCCTTTCAGCCATTGCACGATCAAAGCAACTTCATCTACACACACTGTGGTCCATTCACCAACATTACCTTACTAAAGTGGTGACCGACACAACCTCTCTTACAGAGCTTCTTTAAATCAATGAGCACATATTCTCTCATCAGACCCTTTAGTCTGGATCATACTAACCATTAGTTAGGGGTGATAAACTGTACTAACATCGAGTTCTTCATGTACCCACTTCCACCCTTTAGAAGGAAACCTTTAGGTCAAACTCAAGAACCTTTGAACTCGCATCATGGTGTAGTTGAACCATCTCTCTCATGGGTAGTTCAACCAAATCTATCCCTGGACCGAACTCTTTCTATCTCATGTCATTTGGGTAAGACGATCTACCATACCCCATATTGCATCTCGACCTTCCTAGGTCTAGGGGAGACTTACAACATCCATAGTGATGAATTCTCTATCTCTTTTCTGTACTCTTTATCCTTTGTATCAATGCATTGGGTACTGGTGTGTGGTCCGTATTTGAACAAACATACATTTTCACAAATAAATTGCCCAAGGATAATTATTGGGGATAGTTCATCACAATAATCGTGATATAGAAAGTTCCAATTTAAATCGAATGGATTCAAAATGATGTTATTGCAAGGATCGGGATTCCCTCTCCCCCGACTTGCATGGCCATATACCACATGCAACTTTATCTTATTCCTCTAAAGTACTACTGTCACTTATTATCTTGGTAGTACCATGGTGTATGGTGATCTTCAATCATGATTTCCTATATGTCATGATTCCTCAAGATCAATTCCTCAGAAACCCTAAACCACTCTCATCAGGGTTTTATTACCTTCCTATCCAAGAGGTGTATCTAAGGTTCTATCACCATCCTTTCATTGCATCAAGGACTAGACTGGCTAATCCAAACAATCATTAACTAATTCAACATATCTCGTTACATCTAAGTGTTATCCAAACACATCTCCTTTCCAAACTTAGGGTTAGCCTAACAATCTCTTCTAGCCAAACTAGGCTGTTATATCTCAACCAGAGCATCCATTACCACTTCACATTCTTAGGTATTAGGTAACATTGAAGGTATACACTTCCATGTATTTCACTTATCATCTCACCTCAACTTTATGTCTATTTCATTAAAAACACTCTCTGATTTCATCATCATGGTGATCAGACTCAACCTGGTATAACTTGTAAGTTCCACATCGCTCATGATAAAAACATCCTTATAAGATGACTACCTTATTTCTCCTTAACTTTTACAAACCATCCATGTATCATTCACTTTATCAGGGCATGTTATCCTCTCTATCCTCATGCCTCGTAGCAACGTTCCAACTCACATAATCTTTTATCCTTGGTGTATGGCATGCGTACTGTCCTATCTCTCACTCCCATAACAAGAAGAAATAAGTATTTGGCGGCCATCCAAATATAGAGTTCTTCCTGTTCCAAGAGTAGAGATGGTACATCCCACCTTGCCAGTACACCTTCAAATCTAAGTTGAAACATGCCATTTATGTCTCTATATTACAATCATCTTGATGTTAAGGTTACTTCCATGGAAAACTAGTCTTGAACCTACTGAGGTTTACACACATCCCTTGGTCATCTCCTCTAGGTCAATAGGGTGTCGACACTTTTGGGGTTATCCCTCTTCCCTCATGCTTCAAGAGAGTGCCCTACTCATCTGCCCTTTGGGTCCCATGAGTTCATGAAGGTGATCAATCTCCTAACCCATTGCCCTTAGACAACGATAGTTGTTACCTCCCGACCCTATGGTCATGTCTAACTAGGGAATTAGGCAACTCCTACTTCCATTGGTCTTATCCCTACTTGATCCTAGGATAGACTCAGGATTCTCTTATAGTACATGTTGAACTTAGAACCTTACCCAAGCCTTCATCATCTCTCTCTCTGCATTCATGGGATGACTTTCATCCTTTCATAGGGATCATGGCAACCTGCCTACCTTGGTCAAGCCTCATACCGATTACCTCCATGGTAACACATCCATATGCACTTAGAGATGGTTATCTATGGGTCTATAGATTCATTCTCATACCATGTACTTAGTTTCTCAAGATCCCATGAGACCTCTTTAGGTTACCTTAAACCAACAAAACCTGGTATAAACCCTACAAAAGGGTCCCTCTCCTAGGATGAGAGGAAACTACAACTCTCCACCACCAGGTCACAAACGTCCTTAGGGATTACATCCTTATGAGCATCCTTAACCCAATAGCTACTAAGGCACAAGCGGACCACTAAACCAGGATAGGTCATCCAGTTTCTCATTCTTCAACATTAGATCAAGGTCATACCTTCCCATGTCTTCAACTTAGTTATGAGAGGTTCATCAAACATACCTTTAATCTAAAGGGGCTCCCTTTTTCCTCTATACATGAGGAGTACCATGCTCGAAAGTATCCCAAATTCTTGTCATGAGCATTAGGTATACCTCTTCCCCTCTTTTAGGCCTAGGAACCCTAGGTTCACTTTTTGATGATCAACTGCATGCTCAATCTCTTCGCCACAGACCAGGCATGTATAAGGTATGACACACACTTCCTGTCATCCTTCTACTCGAGCAAAACTTCAGAGTCGAGTCCTCCTCAGGGACAATCAACAAGGTACAAGGCCTCACAACCTGTTATCAAGCTTCTCAAGATCTAAGGAACTCTTCTTCCTATCTCAGGAGGGAAACACCTATACCAAAGACACATGGGTATCAATAGATTCATCCTCTCTCTAGGGTTTGGTTCCTCTTATGGTAACCAAGACATCATCAACCTCTAGGGATCAAGCATATGGCGACCACTATCATCCACTTAGGTCGCATCATCCTCAACTCCTTATTTTTCCTCATATCTCGGAGTCTAGGTTTCCAACCTTCTTGCTTAGTTTCCTGCTCTCTTTTTCTAGAGCTAACCCTTCAACCAACCTCACCATTAGAGGTCCTCTCTTCGTGAAGGGTCAACCTCAATAGCATACCCTTTCAAGGTGAAGCTTATAACGTTTGCTCAAGGTCATCCATAGCCCCTTAGACTTATCTCATAAGCTATCCATCAAACTCTCCTGACCAGGGTTTCAACCTATTGCTTGCAATACTGATACATTCTGGGTACCTATTATGCCCATGCTCATATAAGTTCATAGGGTTTCCATAGGTTCTTCTCTAACTTTATCAATGAAGGAGCTATCCTTCACTCGAACATGCACAACCCTTCCCAGGGTTGAGTCGCCAGAGGTACTGGGTCATCCAACCTCTCATGGCATCCATGGCATGTCTATCCAAACACCTGGTCTGTCATGACATCTAACTCATCATGTTGTCTCTCTCTCTAACTTTCACTTAGGGTTAGGGTTAACATCATCCTCAAAGGATGTGCTAGGTCTCTACCTGTAATGGATATCTCTATCTCCAAGACTAACTCTCTTTATCTATCCTCCTGACCAGAATGTCTAGCCTCAAGTCTCTTCTGAGGGCATGACAACTTATGTCATACGACCTAAGCATGTATCTATCCTTTAGGTTGCTCTTAATCTATTAAGCTTATGTCCGTGACATATTATTTACATGCTTTTCATTAATTTGGTGGGGGATTCTTTAGACCTTATTAATCTTACCCATACCTCAAGAGGGTGGGGAAAAGAGAGAGAAAACCATAATCCTTGAGGTCCTTAACAGAATTTGTGATGAGAAGGAATGAATAAGATGAGAAAGTCCTAAAGGTATCTTATTTCGATTCATACCCTAAGACTTTGTTCAGGAAGTCACACAGATCTGGGAGTCCTCGTATTTCGACTAGCAGTGCGGAGGAAAATATTTCCATCCTCCAGTCGTGATCCTTTTCTAGACACCTCCATCTTTCGGATAATCCTATAATAACTCCCTTGTGTTCTATGGAGTTTGTAAAATTTAATAATTATTAATGGTTAACTGGGGAACCTACGCTCTGATACCAAATTGTTACAACCCCACCTTCCGGTAACCACCAATTAAGGGAGACCGAGAGGTCGAAGCCGCACCCATAACTTCCGGATCAAAGGTTCAGCAATTGACCAAAAATAATTATTAAATTTTAACAGACTATATTGAAAAGTTGTAAGAAAATAAACTTTTTCATACCTTTTTGAAAACTTGGATCTCTAAACTTCTATCCACTTATGGATTGTATTCTAACTAATCCTCCTTGTATTTTTCTTCATGTATTTCACATTATGATGATTTACTATTTGTCCTTTTGGCTTGTACCTAAAACACCGACAAACAAAACGTTGGTCAGTCGAAGCCGGTATGTGGGGGGAACAATAAATGTGCAACTATGATAACAACGTAATCATTCAATTAATCATTTAACAACCAAGATTACACTTTAAATATAACTCTGTGACCCAAGGGTACCCTATCCTCTGTGTTGTCCCCATTAAACCCCTCATGATCCACCTATCAAGTGAACCAGTTTCTAGGGTTGAGTCACATGGAACTACTCATAGGTAGACCACTCCTTAACTCATGGTACGCTAAAGAGTTTCATGGCACTACACGTAGGTAGCCCAGTTTCTAACTCTCGGTAACCTATACCTTACTCTAGGATTACCCCTTTTTTAGCCTTTTCAAAGCAACAGAGGTGGACTCGGATCTAGCCAGTTATATATCTATTTATTGTGATAATCTTAGTCACTTTATAGTTGCATGAGATAAATAGACATGCAATAGTTATTTTTCAAGCAACCTATAAAACATTTGAGAATCACTGTGAAACTAGAATGGTTATTCACAAGCGTAACCACATACCTAATCTGATGATTTGAACAGAAATATCCATGCAAATAAGAATCCAAGCAAGCAAGCACTTTCAACAAGATCTTAAAATAATCATGTAATTCCCTTTTTATTACTCATGTCATCAAGATCTAGCTCGCTTCCTAGGATTTCTAGTTCACTTTTAGGGTTTCCATTGCAATTACGGTTTCCCTATATCTTTTACTATTTCAAGCCCAAATTTTATACCATTACTCATAGACCCTTATTATCTTATCTATTCTTCAACATTAAGGTTATCTTAACCACATATAACCCTATTCTCAAATTTAAAGGCACCATTAACCATCAATTAATTTCATTAAGCTTCTTTTCCATTAAAGCTACTATTTTTATCCTTTTAATCCATGACAAGATCATTATGCACATCGATCTAATCATTAATTCAAAGTTCATTAGGGTCTAATTAACATATGAACTCATTTTGCCATCAATTCCATCTTTTATTCATGAAAAGACCCTAATTACTACATTTAGGGTATTTATCCAGAATTAAGGACTTTTATATACAAATAACTTTAGAACCATCATTTAACAATCATATTTTTACATTTTTCAAATTAAATATGATCTTATCCTCTTTGACCCTAAATTAGGGTTTCTAAATTATTTAATCATTCCCATATGAGGTAAAAACCCTAAATCATGCAATTTTACATCTAGATTAGGTTCGAATCTAACATTATCATTCAACAGGTTATTAACACTTCAATTAACCCATTAAGCATACTAGATTCAACCTTTAATCACAAATAGGGTTTTTAAATGCATTTCTCATCAACTTATGGTACTTTTGTAATTAGGAACGGAATGAACCTTTAATATTATTTTTATTGGATTCCT
The DNA here is from genome assembly GCA_963693085.1 of Alisma plantago-aquatica. Classification (NCBI taxonomy): domain Eukaryota; kingdom Viridiplantae; phylum Streptophyta; class Magnoliopsida; order Alismatales; family Alismataceae; genus Alisma; species Alisma plantago-aquatica. The sequence continues at coordinate 697,404,392 of OY856409.1, forward strand.
CTCATTCTGTTGATCAAAATTCATATATTACTTGTCCTAATTGGAGTTACCAATCATTAGATATGATTTTAGCAAAATTCCACTTACTTGGCCAATCGGAGGGCACCACGTGGCCTATCCCATGCAAAGCGGCTCATTTGGAATTATAACCAAATGACGACTCTTCCCCCACTTAAGTTCCTTGGTCGTAATACCGTCAGAGGGGTAAAATGGTCTAAAACTACCCCTGTTCTTCTTCCTCACACAAACCACGGGCTGCCACCCTAGCCGTCGGCCTGCAGAGCTCCACAGTTGCCTCCCACCACCCTGAGGCTCAGATCTAGCCAGAAACTCCTTCCCTAACTCCGCCCCTCTCTGTCGCAGTCAACCAGGATGCAAATAACGGCCGAGCCGGACAGCTTCATGAGCGTCCATCCTGTGCTTCTTACGAGTTGATAGTCCTTTTGCAAGCGCTGTGCGAGGACGTGAGTAAGGGGATGGTGGTTGATCACTCTATGGAAGTCGTGGGAGCGTCCTGCCTCCATCAAGAGTACATACATCACCTTCATTGTCCCTAAGGTAGATCTAAACCCTCTATTAGGGTTTTAAATGAAAAAGAAAGAAGAAGGAGGTAGAGAAACGTGGGGTTCTCTCTCCCCTTCGAACCAGGGCTCTATCCCTTATATAGGGGTGAGGAACGAAGCCCTAGGTCGGCTATTACAAAACCAAGAGTCCCTTTCCAAGTAGGAAGTCAATTCCTTCTAAGAGAAGTAATATTATCTCTCTTCATTATCCTTTTGTTAAGCTTTATTTCATGGATAATTGGAAAAACGAAAATCCTTTCTCTTATTATCATTATTCTTGCATTTTAATCTATTGGCCACAAATTTCTATTCTCTTTTGATAGAAATTACTTCCTTTTTATCAATATCACAAAATTCATTAATAATGCATTACATTATCCTCTTATTTTGTAATTTTGATATTTTCTCTTTCTTTCCTCTTTATTGGGACTCCTAGGATCCCAAGAAACTCCATTATTTCGAAATCCTATTTATTGGATACTCAATAACCTTCTAGATGCATCTAAATGCATTATTCTTCTTTATCATGTTGATTTCTTAATAAAATATCTCCTTTTGAGTATTTCTCTTTATTTCTATTTAATTTTCCTCATTAGTATTTCTTTTATCATTAGAAATCCTTGGGATACGAAATTCCATAAAGGATAACCCAATTATACCTCTTTTCACTTGTTTTCCACATTTTATCATTATTTTCAATTTCTTTCTTAATAAAGAAATACTTAATTGATCTTTTCTTTTCTTGTTGCACCTTTATGCAACTTTGGACTCCTTGGAACCCAAGGAACCCAAGAGGCACGAAATCCCTCTTTGGATTTACCTTTTAGAGGTTTTCACATCATTCTTTTCTCAAAACTCAATTATTCATTTATTAATTGAATTTCCTTGTTATTTGGGCCCAATAGCCAATAAAGCCCACAACAAAACCATCAAGGCTATTTTAAACGAAATCTATTTATTCAAAACAAATTATTTCATTATTTGTTCAGTTATCTTTAATATGAGAAATTACATTTCTCATCAATTGAACCCAAAAATTGGGGTTGTAACAGAAACCAACTATCTACCACTCCAGCTAGTTTGTTTCTTTATATATTAGTATGCAGTTAATATATTTATTCATATGTTTAGCTATGTTTTATACTAAAAAGATAACTACTCGTATTAATTTTTTGGGGGAGGTGGGGTTAAAACCCCGACAGCCTCCCCCTAGCTACGCCCCTGATGACTTCATTATTAGCATCGATTTTTTTATGATAAGTTTTGAAAATTATTTACACATTATTGCCATGAACAGATGTCAGGTGCACGATACTTGTGCAAAATGTGTTATTATGTTATTTTGGCAAATGATGGCAGGTGACTCGACAAATTGCCCATTATTATGCTACAAAGTAAAGTTTTTACGTAGTAATTCGTATAGGCTCAAACACATTATTTTATTACAATGACAATTTGTTTGGGGTTCTGAGATTATTGTCATGGTGTTAAAGCGCATACATGTAGTTGTTGAATGGACGGTAACTTGTAATGAACAAAGATAGTATAGGAGACATCTTCTATTTTTTCTATAGAAGAATCAAAGAGAATGCAAAAACTAACACACAAAACCCACCCCTTAAACAAAGGTGATAGAGAAATTATTTATATATAATAAGAAGGATTTCTATACTATAAAATGAGCTCTGATTGGATGCTATCTCGTTTTTTTAGGAGGTATCCTATAGAAAAGGCATCCACTTCTTACATCCTAGAAATGGCTCATGATACGTAGTATATTTCTATAAAGAGCATGGCATGCAATTCGACGGAGTTCCTTAACAGGAGAGGACATGGTCTCAGTCTTTTTTGAAAAAATCTTCCCACCTTACCATACGTCTCCCCTTGTCCACATGAGGCTCGAGATTACGTGTTGTTGTACCTATGCCCAAAGCATTACATTTTAAACTATTAATCTCCATACAATTTGCATTTATTAATCAATTTTATATAGAAAATAGGAGGGGAGTAGGAAAAAGAAAATAGATGAAGGAAAAAGAGAGGAGGGGAAGTCCTGGAGAGAGAGGAGAGAAGTAGGAACAATGTATAAGAATACAAAATAAAATGAATGTAGACCCCCCCCCCCCGCACAAAAAAAATGATAGTAGAAAAGGAAAGGAGGGAAATAAATAAGAGAGAGGACATAAGTAGAAATAAAAAAGATGGAATCATAAATAATAGAATAGAGGAGGGAGTGTGTAAGAGAGAGAGGAAAAGTATAAATCAAAACAGTCCTAAAAGATATTTATTAATGCGATGTCAACAAAAGAGGAGAGGAGAAGAAAAAAATGAAAGTAGATAAGATAGAAAAGAGAACTAGATTTTGGTATAGTAGTAAAAACACTTTCTTATTTTATTTGTTATAAGAGTGAGGTAAATAAGAGAGAAGAGAGATGTATTAATTGCTACAACACCAAAAAATATAGTACACGGTAGAGAGAAGAAAAGTAAAAAAAAAAGTAGATAAGGAGAAGACAATTAAACATTAGTATAATATTAAAACATATTTACAAGGTACCAGAAATAAGGAGGGAAGTATAAAAAAGAGAGGAGAAAAGTAGACAAAAAGGAGGAGAAGAAGCAAATATCGATATATTATAAAAAATATTTCCTTCCTTTATATTTGTTACAAGAGAGAAGAAAACAAGAGAGAGAAGTAAAAATTGGTAGAATACCAAAAAATAATTTAAAGTCAAAGAGAGGAGGGAAATAAAAAAGTGAGAGGTGGTCTACTTTTTATACTATGCTAGTCTAGCATAGTGCTAATAATATAGGTACAATACTAAAAAATACTTCTCGCTTCTCTTTTTTTCCCTCTTCTATTTTTTCCCTCTCGAGGTTTTTTTGTTACTATATGAATTATAAAAATATATAATACATCAATATATATGTGTGTATAGCTTACATGGATAATAATATATACAAATAAAAAAAACTATATATCTCACATTTTTTATCTCTTTTCCTATATATCTCCCTATTTATCAACCTCCCTTCTTATTTATCTCCTCCACTTTCTCTACCTCCCTATTTATCTCCTCCTCTTTGTCTACCTCATTCATTATTCATCTCCCTATGCTTCTCTATCTCTCTCTTTATTTACCTATACTACTTTACACATTTTTACTCACTTTCTTTCTCCTAATATCTCCTCATGTAGATAAAGGAACTATGTTTAGAATGAGAGTCGGAGGACAATTCACCTTTCTACGATTAGGCATAGGACTTCATGTTTCCCAAGATCTGAATAGGCAATTGTGTATGCATGTTTTTTCCACTATCTAGATGTTTTCTGATGTCATCTACCCACTATTAGATTAGGTGGTACAACTTTCAACGGCAATGATTGTGTCCATTGGAAGACCCAATAGGTTAGTGTAGACAATGGAAAATACAAACGAGATATATAGAGGGACAGAAGAGTACTTATTTGGATAAAGTAACAAGACCCAATATAATTTTGTCGCTTCCAATATACAAAAATAAATAAGTTATAAAGTATATAATTCTAATGTTCATGACATTACATAATTTTGATATGAAAAGTAATATACTTATTTCGATGTTTGAGGTCATAAATAATTATTATTTGACTATGTCTCCTTAAAATTGAGCAATTAGAAGATCAACAATTTTTTTATTTCATCATTACTTGATTAGTACAACATGTATAATGTTATTAATACAAAAAATATAAATTATACTAAATTTGGTAACAAACTCATATTATTGATAGAGCACAAATACTAAAATATAATACAACATCGTAGTAAATGGTGTTATAGAAAAAGATCGAAGTCACTTTTTGTTTTAGTCCAGTTTTCCACTATAGAGGATACATGTATAATTTACTAAGCAATGACAATTCATTTTAGGATCTGGATGCTATGGTCGGTATGAAAGAAACTTAGGGAGGAAAGAAGAAGGAATTTTTTTTTATTATTTTGGTATAAACAAAAAGTGATGGTTAAAGAAATGTGAGGAATTGGAAGTGAAGACAATGAAGAGGCATGATCTATCCAAATGTTTTTTTATTTTTTTTATTTTATGGCTGGAAAAGAGAGGAAAGGCAAGAATCAATGATATATTACTTTTTTTTTCTAACTTTTCCTGCACTTATTATTATTTTTTACTCTCTCTATTTGATTAGCATATTATCTACAAGATGGTATATTCTTCCTTTTATTTTCCTTCTCCCCCACACTTCACCTATCTTTCCCTCCTCTCTTTTTGACTTGTGCTAAAGAGAACTTTTGGTTTGTTACAACTTCTTCTATTTTCTTTAGAGGCATGAAGATTGACATTGTATTCTCAAGTGTTTACAAAATTTAATTATTAGTATTATACTAAAATTCAAAACCTTAGATATTTTATAATTAAACCGCATATAAATGAATGTTGTTGGGATCAATATCTACTTGACACATTGACCATTAATTATAAGTGATTGTTATGACTCGACTTATAGAATTTTTTGCTTCAATTATAGACTGAATAAGAATGTATCTTATTCTATTTAATGTACCAACATAGTATCTAATTTATAGGATAATGGTTAAATAAATGTTTTGTCAAACCTTGATGATTCATGCTCTCTAATTTCTAATATACTCTACTTCTTAGTATAGGGGATGAATTGCATAAAACTTCACACAAATTAATCTAAAAAGTTTAAGATAACCTTAGTAGGAGAGAGAATGGAAGAAGAACATATTAACATCATTGTCTAATATAGTAATCGAGGGGTTAGGTAAGATGATAGTCAAATATGTCTAGTTGAACTGATAATTTGAATGCACAAAGAAGTGTGATGGAATTAATTGAAGTCAGAAGGTGAAGAATCACATTATGTGTGGTGTGATAATTAAATATATATATCAAATTTAAATCTCTCTATGGTGTCATGGTAATAATTTACTTTTTTGGGAGGGTGGGGGCTTATCCTAGGTATCCCCCGTTGTCTCTATCACTTGTAGTGCACCATATTCCATGGTATTGTAGTGTGCGACTGATTTGAGTTAATTTATTTCCTTCACCATATTTTATTTTTCCCTTCTATAGCTCAACACTGTTCTTTCATTATTATTTTTCAATCAAACAAGTCTTAGAATTCCAACACTATTTTAAAATAAAAACTTATCTTTGCCAATATAAGTTCGTAGCCACAAACATGATATTCTGACCCACAGAAATTATTCTAAGATCTAGTTGTGACACTATGGATCTGTTTCAAGTCAATATAGATTTGAGACAGTTAAGGTTCTAATGTGCACAATCGAGGTGTGTTATGAATATAAAAATATCAAGGACTAAGTAAAGTCTAGTTTATGCTAGTAAAAAATTAGATTTTATGAAACACATATTTTTACACTCCTAGATTATCAGTTCTAATTTTTCCAAATCCAATTCAATTTCGATTTACATAGTATCCAAATCTAGGACCAAATCTATTTTGAGTTTAACTACCATAAAATCTATCATTATCTGATCCATAATTGACATGGACCCAAAATCTAGTCATACTAAAACTATCCTCAGTCCATATTGTTCATCAAAAGCAACGAGCAATATCAAGAAGCACTTCATTGCTAATCAACTAATTGGAAACTTAGAGAATAAATTCAATCTACAATTCGTGATCAATGTTAACGTGATCGTATAGTTCCTTTGTCTATTATTTCCAAATTGAACTTGAGGCATGTAATCATCATCCTCTTAAAATTCAATCCATGTTCCTAGAAATAGAGAAGACTGCATGAGATTCATGTGAGCTACATATCACATATTGACTTACATGAGTTTGTGCATACATTTCTCAGTCTTGCTTATCAAGTGGCCAAGATATCAACTCCAGTAGGAGGGACAAATCCCATCTACGCCACTCACATTTAATCCCTATGTGTCACAACTGATAACACTCTATTTTACGTAATTTTTGAATTTATTTTATACCTCTTTTAGTATATCCTTTTTTTAGATTTTCCCATAATTTTACCACATTTTTTATTAAAACCTCACTTACATGATTCCAGGTACATTCATAGCCCAAGTCACGATCTTTACCTCAACCATGACCCACTTATTACTCAACCGCGATCGCGGTCTCTGTGCTCCTTTAAGACCGAGGTCATCATGCATTGAAGTCAGACCGCGGTCATACTGAAGCTGCGATCACTACTCGATTGTGATCAAATGGAGGTCGCGATCAGTACAAAGGTGCCATTCAAACTAGGGACGACAGTGTATTTGGAGACTACGGATACCAAATTTTCTCGTGACTCAATTAAAGTCACGATCCATATGGGATCACAATCCCTACAGACCGCGATCAAGCCGGACCACGACCAGTGTAGAGGCCACGGTAATCATTAAGCTCGCCATCCTTACAGACCACGATCGAGTAAGAAGGCATCGACCTTGACTGCGATCCTTGTAGATCGTGACTTAGTCGACCGTGATGAAAGGAAGAATAAAGAGCAGACCGCGACCGTGGTCTCACACCTTACCCAACCAAGACCACGATCACAGTTGAGACGAACTGTTCGAACAAAACATTATTAACTAAGAAGAAGCAATCATTAATAGTGGATTACTAAAAATCACTAAAAATTTAATCAATTTACAAAGAGATCCATTCTTAGGAAAACTCTTTCAAAAAGAATCAAAGTAATTCAATTACATTCTAGTTCATAAAGTACATGTCATGTACCATCTCATCTCGAGGATTACATACATCAGTTGCCATACTAAATCTATACATGGACAATATAAAACCTCGAGGCATCAAGCAAAAATCTCAGATCGATTCATTGAAAGCACTAACTACTAACTCCTAGGAACTGAGAGTACAAAGACGACACATAGGACTCTCTATACAAAACATGACATCCAATGCCTCCACCTAGAATATTACTGCTATCCCTGTTGCTGCTGCTGCAGTTCTCCCCTTACTATGGGGTTTCAACCTCTACCTCGTCTGCGTCCACCTAAAAATGTTGGATCCCACGGGGGTGAGACAATTGTAAATTGCCCCAGCGAGAGATATAACTCTCCGTCGAAAACATTATTATTGCAACTTAATAGAAATAAATAGAGCAGTGGAATCATATATTCAACAACAGATAATTCAATGTCCAAACAAATTAGAGAAATATTATTATTCAAAGCATTTCAACTATAACTTGATTAAGCAGCATGTCTCTTATCCAATAAGGAATTGAAGAACATGTATAACATTTATCCATCTAGGATATGCAAAGCAAAGTAACATCAACCAATGATTCTCATGCTCAACCTTAAGTAAATATACTACACGGCTGATTACATTTTACAATCATACTTAAGCCCTGAGGAGATGAGGTATACCACTCATGCTCCAACCGACCACAATTACGTTAAGCATCGGTACCACACAAGGTCAATGGAAGAGCCATAATCCAAGACCTCAACCTTCTCAGTCAGAACGAGATTATATGGCAGAGACATCATGTGTCAAACTACAATTAGCTTGCTTGGGTATATTGGCATCTTCGCTATAGAGTTATAGCCTGCATCATATACTCTCTTTAAGGTTATGGCCCATAGACAATGTCTGGTATTATATTGAGGAGTCATTGCCTGTAGCCATACTCATATTGGGGTATGGTCCAAAACCAATCCCATACATAAGACATGGCCCGCATCCATTCCTATGGGGCATAAGGATATGTTTTCCCATTACCCCCACATATTCAAAAATATGCATTCTGGGTTTTGCCGTAGAGCAACCCGTTTCACCATCAGCAAATCCTGACAGTGATGGATCTGTGGTCAGGGCTCTACATGATATGATTTCACTTGATTAACTAAGTACATTATCATATTCTTTTAGCAACAGTCAAGTTCTAAAATAGGAATTATTATGATAAATGCTACAGAGAACATGTAAAGATCTTATCAAATACTTTACCAAAACGTATAATTCATTGGTATCTCAATCCCTTATCTCATTACTTGGAAGTTCTTATCTCTCAAAAACATCATTATCATGCTTATCAAATTTGGGTAATCAAACCCTTAGTTCATCAGTAAAATATGTTACCATTTATTAGGTAACTATTACCTCTAGGTCCTCAGACCAAGGTATACATGATACTTGTTACATAAGCATCCCATATGGCTCACAAGTCCCATTGAACAGATTGTCACCTCTCACTAGGCAACCATTAACATAATGGCTCTCAAAGACCATTAAACATCTTGTCACCTCTCATTAGGAAACAATTAATATAATGGCTCTCAAAGCCCATTAACATATTGTCACCTCTCATTAGGCAACAATTAATATAATGGCTCTCAAAGCCCATCATCATCTTGTCACCTCTCATTAGGCAACAATTAATATAATGGCTCTCAAAGCCCATTAAGCATTTTTATCAAATAAAAATCATAGCTCATACCTGGATATGCTCATCATCTTATGAAGCATGCATGGTTAGTACACATGATAATAGCCATATTAATTCCATATCAGCATTAAGCAATGTAAGGGTAGCATCACTATTCCCTTATTAGGGTTAGGGTTTCCCAACTCATGTCCATTAGGGATACTCATCCCATTACCCAAAATTAGGGTTATGATTTATCATCATAATGCCCTAGATTAGGGTTTCATGCATTTTAACCCAAATTAGGGTTTCACATACCTTCACCCTGTGTTAGGTTTAGGGTTTCATGTTCATAATGTTCATATTATCAATCCAACCCTAATTTATTGCTCCACTCCTCTAGGAGCATCTATTGATATCACAAGTATTCACTCATACTTATCACTCTCATCATACATCATTAATGATTATCAATAAAAGGTATGAGTTCAACTCTCATCCTTACTAGGGTATGATTACATCATACTCATTAGCTTGGTTTAACCCGATTCTCAAGGTACATTGGCCTATACTTATCAAAGTGTATGAAACTAATTATGTTTCATTGTAACAATTTACATAACACACTTCATGTGTTTCTTATCCCAGTATATTGGATTTGAGGTGTATCAAGGTATATCAACTTTCGAAATGCTAGATGTGATATCTATCATGTCTTGATGTATCACTTTTCTCATCACTTCTAACTTATCTGAGTATACCAACTTATCTTGTATTAAGGTATTTCCCTCTTAATACTTTTAACAACTAACCTATCACCTTTATCATGTAGTGCATAGGTCATACATTAGAATTGTCCAACTATCTTTAATGATATGGACTTATCTAATGGTTAAGGCATTACTTGCTATAGGGTTACCTATAATTAACCACTTTAGGTATTTACCTTATCAGGATATTAGCCGCTATTCCATTAGTAGGATTAGGGTTTCACATCACCTTTTATTAGGGTTTCACATGGCATCACCCTAGATTAGGGTTTCTCATGGCATCTCCCTGGATTTGAGTTTCACATCACATCATTGCATCAGGGTTTCACCTGACATCACCCTAGATTAGGGTTACACTTAACATTACCCTATATTAGGGTTTCACTTGTCATCACCCTAGATTAGGGTTTCACTTGTCATCACCCAAGATTAGGGTTAAGGTTTACTATTTACATCAATAAGAATTTCTCATATCCCAATTCAATTCAATTAGGGTTCCCCTATCAATTAGGGTTTGCTATTCATCCCAATTAGGATTTCACATTCCATTACCCATAATTAGGGTTTACTTATTCATCCCAATTAGGGTTTCACATCACATCATTGCATTAGGGTTTCTCATGACATTACCCTAGAACAGGGTTTCACCTAGAATTGCCCTAAATTAAGGTTAGGGATCATTAACCTTCCCAATTATGGTTTCATGATCTCATTATCATGGATCATACCTTAATTACATTTTTTACTCATGTTGAAAGTGTTGAGGCTTAACCACTACATGCATATTATACATAGAGGAATTCCTCTCTCGCCCTCTCTCTCTCTCATCCTCTCTAGGATGTTGACTACTTCAAACTTGATTAGATTAAGTCAACCCTTTATTCAAGTACATACATTTAGGGTTAACATAGTATATTAAGATATTGCTTTCATAAGCATCAAAGATTAACCCCTGTAAGGGTACTATTCACCCTAGTACCTGGAAGGTACTACCATTGTATTTATCCTTGATATACATCATTAACAATCATGGGGTTAATTGACCTTTCATCACATTAGGTCGTCCAACGATTTTGATTGTGTTCAACCTCTAAACGGTTTTGTCCTTCAATCGGTTTTGAAAACCTTTGGAACCGTTTGACATTAAATGGTTTTGAAACTGTTTAGTGCTTTCAACCCTTGAAAACCGTTTGGTCAAATAACCCTTGAAACTGATTGGACAATTCGATCTTGAAATCGATTGGACAATTTGATCTTGAAACAGATTGGACCTCAAAATGATTTGAGACTGTTTGATTCCAAAGGGTTTCAAGACCGTTTGGACTCAAACAGTTTCAAAACTGTTTGTTCCAATTCACCTTGAAACTGAATGGATCAAATAAGGTTTCCAACAACCAAATTAATTAGGGTTTATTTTGTTGAATCGACCATCAATTGAACTATTGAAAGTATGTCAATTTGTAACCATTGGATCTCCAACCTTTCATCATAGCCCTTGACCTCCAAACAGTCTTGAGACCGTTTGGTATCTAAATGGTTTGAAGTCTGTTTGGCCTCCAAACGGTCTTGAGACCGTTTGGACCATTAAACTCAACAATCAAACACTCAATTAGGGTTTTCAACCCCTCTACCCGATTAGGGTTTACAATCAATGGATTACCCATCATTGAAACTAATATAAAACAATTAATTAGATCCATTGGATTATCATTCATCTCAGCATTTGACCTGGTTTGGGACCACTTGATCCCAAATGGTCTTGAGACCGTTTGATCCCAAACGGTCTTGAGACCGTTTGGTCTCAATTGGTCTTAAGACCGATTGGACAATTTGAAACCGTTTGCACATGATATTATTGTGGTGTGTGCTTAAGATGAAATCATCATCTTCAAGCTTCAAACCTTCGAAATTTTCTGTGATTCTTGTGATGGTTTCATCAATTAATCAAAAGGAAACTCGAGAATGATAAAGGAATCAACATATGTTGAAGGAATGAAATCAATAATAACATTTAAGGGTTCAAGTTATAAAACCCACCTTCAAAGAAGCTTCAAAGATCCAAGATTCACATCTACAATGGTGGAAGCAACTCTTTCAACTATCCCAAGGCTCGTCCTTAAGCCTTTGAGTGAAAGGAATAGCTAGAGTTTACGATTGAGTGGAGAAAAGAAGAAAATGAGCATTGAAATTCGATTTCTACCATGAATTCAAGGTTGAAGAAGGCCATGGAGCTTACCTATAGGTTGGGGTTCGTCCTCATCCTGCTCCTAAGATCCCTTGGTCATTTTTCAAACAAAGAGTGAAAGTGGTTTTGAAATAACCCTTTCAAGTTATGGATATATGAGTATATATGTATTTTATTGAATTTCTTTTTAAGAGAGAGAAAGTAGGAGATAATTCCTCCATTTCCTTGCCACTTGCCCCCTCTTCTTCCTTACATACGAAGCCTCTTTCCTTGCCTCTTATTCCTTTCAATTATCCATGAATTAAAGGAAAACAAATTATGCACCTTAATCCATTTAAAAATAATATCCAAAAGTTAGTGGATATTTCTTTTTCTTTAATTAATGTGAGTGGGCTCTCCACTCACTTTACATATTTCATAGCCTTTGCAAGGCAAAAGGACGTTCACATATATGGATTTCAACTAACACATTTTTAGTTGAAGGGCACTTCAATTAATATATTTATTTTTGCATTAAATTGAATTAGGGTTTCAATTATGCTTAAATCTTGATTATTTTAATATCAAGATTCTCTCTCCTTCAAAATGATACAAATGAGATGCCCCTCTCATTTTATTTGCTATACATGATGACAAGAAACAATAGGGACTCTCTAGAAGTGGTAATTTGCATATTGAACCCTAGGTTTTGAGTAAATTGCACATTACACCAAAACTAGGTTTTAATGCGCAAACATTGCTTAATCAACTCTCTCTTGGTGCTCAGGCTTGTGGAAGCCATACCCCTGCATCATACTCACTCTTATGATGATTCAACATTTGAGGAACATTTTATCATGTAACATTTGCAAGTTAACCCCTTAACTTGGGTAATTTGCACTTTAGTCCAAAATAAGCAAACATTTCTTCAACATTATTCAAACATGACCAAAATTGAAACATAAGTTCCTCTTGAACCTTAATAACTTTTCACAAAATAAATTTAAGGATCTAATAAAATTGCTTAAGTAAAAACTTCCAGCGTTAAGGAATAACCTAGGTCAGGGTTGTTACAACGGTCTAGGCTTAAGTCAGTGGAATGTGCCTATAAATAGGCAATCCACCCATCTTGTCAAATCATAAGATCATAGATCGAATCCCGAGGACCATGAAGTGCTGCTACATTCTAGATTTGTCCCATATCATCCCATCCATAGTCTTAGATCTCTAAAGGCAGAAGCTGAGGCGAGAGAAGATTCCTTCTTTGAGAGAATAAGATCATCCATGCCATCCACATGTTAGATCCAGATATGAAGAAGTGTTGTGTCATATCACATCTCTTTTCTCCCTTGATCTATCATTCCATTTCACTGTACTTCCCTGCTCTCTTTGTGGGACTTCATGTATCTATCTTTCTATAATGCCGTTATGTTTTCCGCAAGAATGAGCGGCTAAAAACCTTAACTTGAGTTGGGAGTAGCCACTAAGTCTTTCTCAACATGTATATTGTCTATTTCTATTAAATATATATATTCTTATCAAGATTATCTCCATAAACTTATTTTAATGCTTCACTTGTATGCTTAGCTACCATCTTGTGATGTTTGATAGTTGATATATTGAGAGAGTAATATCACTTTTATCATGTGGTATGGAGTAGTATGAATGTATGAGCGTGTTGGAATGCTAAAGATTTAAGACCATATGTTATGCAACATTGTTTACGTGTAGTCATCTCGAGAGAGAGACTACCCATAGACTTAGATCTATCCTCATCTCAAGAGAGAGGGGAATAGATGCTTTTGATGGTCTCTTGTAATCTTAGCATTAGTATGTGTGTGAGAGAGAGACAATGTAGCATGTTGATGAGAAGCCTTAGTAGGTGAACCCCAGCCCGAGTTTCCTCCCATATACTTGTTTTGTATTGTTTCTTTTGTTTTTGCTCGTTCTTCTTATTCTAGTTTTTCTTGTCTAACTTTGGTTTGTGTACCATCATTCCTTAGGGAACACCTTTTTATATACCCTCTTAGGCTGGAGTATATGAGTGTTAGATTCTGTGCACTTAACACTGCCAGCCTTATCCCTGTGTTTGACCCTGATCGGTACATAGGACCCCGTTTATCATTATGGTGGCTTGAGAGTCGGGTTTTCTTTTTAAAATGCATGCTATTCAGAATCCACTCCTTTTGGACGTACAATTTAGGCATGTCAACTTTTTAGTGCCATTGTCGGGGACAAGGCAAAATGGCACTGGTAAGAACTCGAGTCCCCTTACTATACTCCCGTGCCTCAAGCTTAGCAACAAGCTTAACATCACAGTTACTTTAAGTCTTCTACCATACCCTGAGTTTGTGTAGAATAGTTCATTTCAACACGTCCAGTTTGCTAACTCGATTGCATAGTCTATTCAGGCACCCAGGAAGGAGCAGACTCATCCATCATTACTCCTTGAATCTCGAGACACCATACCACCTCATGTGGATTCCACCATCTCTGTGGATGAGCGAGATGCAAGGAATCAACACATCCCACCACCAGGCTCGAGTGAAGATAGAGACAGACGGTACAATGACAATCATTGAGATGAATAAGACAACATGGATGAAGATCATCGTGAAGATGATCATTGAGAAGAAGACCAATGAGAAGAAGAATGATACCACAGGCGTCAGAGAAGGCATCACCATAATCATCGTGACAATGAATGGGAGTGTGATGGTCGAGATAGGGACAGTTAGGATGATGAAGAAGGGAAGACTCTTTGTGAGTTGGCAGCGACAAGGGCCAATGACTCTAGGTGTCCCATCATCATACCAAACTTCAATGCAATAAATTTTGAGCTAAAACCAGCTGTCATATCTATGAACCAGAATAAGCCTTTTCATGAGAACTCAAGAGAAAATATGTACCGTTATCTCGTTGCTTTGAAAAATATATGTGATACTATCAAGATGAGGGGAGTCACGCAAGAGGTGTTTACTGCAAGGGATTCAACTTCTCTTTGGAAGACAAGGCTCTCTCTTGGTATCTAAACCTCCCCCACCAATCTATAAATGGGTGGAGACCTCTAGCGGATGCTTGTGTTATAAAGTTTTATCCTATAGAGAGGACAATCTGCAACATGTAGAAGATTACCTCTTTTGCACAAAAGCTTAGCAAGAACCTGCACGAGGCATGGGATCCTTTCCAAGAGTACCTTTGGGATTGCCCACACCACAATTATCGTAAGGGGTTCTTGGTGATCACTTTCTATAATGGGCTAACTCATAAAGAGAGGACTTCATTAATCGCAACCACTGGTAGTGATTTCCTCAGGAAGAATCCAAGCAGAACCATGAAGATAATAGAAAACATGGATGCGCTGCAAGCCAGAGTGGACTATGACACGAATGACAGAGGCCCAGCGAGGAAGGTGGGGGCTGAAGGACCATCTGTGGAATCCAAGGCTTTAGAAACTATAACATATCAAATTCATAAAATAGCAACTGATATGAAATAATTGAAGGATACTGGAGTCAAAGGCAAGAAGCACACTGAGAAAGTAATGAAGTGTGTCACCTATGTAGAAGGAGGACATGGGGTCGATAACTGTATCTACACCAGACCAAAGGAAAGTGAAGAAAGCGAGAGTGAAGAAGAGACTACACATAACATTTCCTATGCCAACATCAAGAGGCCATACCACCCTAGTTTTAGCTATGGAAATAAGGATGCAGTCGAAAATTCACACCAGCTTAGCAATTCACAAAAACCACCACCTAGTTTTGAAAAGAGAAGAGGACAAATGTAGTATACTCGAACAACCAATTACCAGACCAATAAGAATAACTACTAAGCACAAGGTAAGAACAAGACTCGCCAAGGGGTAGGACCAAACCAAGGAACGAGCCAAGGTCAAGGCCAAGGATTAGGGCAAGGAAAAGATAATAGCCAACAAGACTTAGTAACTCAACTTTTCAATTTCTCTAAGAGGCAAGACACTGTGAACAATCAACTGGCACAAAGTTCTATTGCTAATTATGGCATCCTAACAACCATGCAAGTTCCGATGGTGGATATGCAGACACACCAATGCCAAATTGACCAATAGCTCATGAAATTGGTAGAGTTAGTAAAAAATCCCTCGGGAAAGATTCCATCAAATACAGAGACTGCAAAAATGGCTACCCTCCGATCTGGGAGGACATTGATAAAATCTAGAACTAGGGATGAGAATGAGGAAGGAAAAGAGGAAGAACCACAACTTGAGGAAGAAGTTTCTTTTGAGAAGGTTGCTGATAAGGGAAAGTCTGCTGAAGAAAGAAGAAAGAAAAATGGAGAAGCTAGAGATCCAAATCCTGTTGAAGAAATCTTCACAAAGAAAAATCAGTATGTGCAAAGAATCCCATTCCCATACAAGCCCATCAAGCCACACCTAAAGAAAAGATATGAAAAATTTATGGAAGTAGTGAAGAAGTTGCATATAGTTGTCCCATTCCTGGATGCTTTGGAGGAAATTCCCACATATGCAAAGTTTTTCAAAGATCTCATCACAAAGAGAAGAAGGGGAAACCATGTTGAGACTGTACACCTGGCAAATATGTCTATTGCCTTTGTACAAGCTGAATTGCCAACTAAGAAGAAGGACCCAGAAGATTTTAACTTTCCTTTTTGTGTTGGAGATAACGTTGAAGGGAAGGGTCTAGCATACCTGGGAGCCAGCATAAGCCTGATGCCCCTAAGTTTAGAACAAAGATTGGGATTGACCGATATGTTCAAGACAAATATGAGGATTGAATTGATGAATCACACATTTAAGAGACCCTTTGGTATAGTTGAAGATGTATCGATCCGTATGGGAAAATTCTTCATACCTTGTGACATCGTTGTGATAGACACTATAGAGGACCCAAAGTGTCCTATGATATCTGGATGACCATTTTTGACAACTGGAAGAGCTTTGATAGATGTCGTTGAAGGAATCATAACTCTCTGAGTTGGAAATGACCACATAGACTTCAAGGTGAAGGACGCCATGAAGGTATTGTCTCTTTCAGAATCAATCTACTTCATGGACAGCTATAACCAATACTGTGAAGAGATTCAAGAAGAAAAGGCCATAGTAGACCCAATGATGTGAGCCCTCAAATACCCAAATCCTTTGGTGGAAGACCTAGAAGTGGTTGAGATACTAGATTTTCTTAACCAAGGTGAGGAAAATCTCAGCGAGGATGAAGAAGTAATAGAGATAGTGAAATATACTTCTCTGGAACAGTCAAGCAAAGAGCAAGAAGCTCCCAAGACAAAGCCAGAACAGAAGCCGCTATTTGAAGGATTGAAGTACAAATTCCTAGATAAAGATGGAAGGAATCCAGTCATCGTCAATTCAAACCTAACAGAGGAACAGTTGGAAAGACTCTGGGGAGAGCTGATGGAGTATAAAAGAGTAATTGGATACTATGTTGAGGACATCAAGGGACTTAACCCAGCCCTGTGTATGCACAGGATAAATTTAGAAGAATATGTGAAACCATTGGTGCAGCCTCAAAGGAAATTGAACAAAATATTGAAAGAAGTAGTCAATAAGGAAATATTGAAGCTACGGGATGAAGGGATTATATACCCAATAAGTGACAACAACTAGGTGAGCCCCATTCATGTAGTACCTAAGAAGAGTGGGATGACTATAGTGAGAGGAGATGATGGTGATGAAGTAGCCACAAGAACTATCATGGGGTGGAGAATGTGCATAGATTATAGAAAATTAAATTCAGTCACGAAGAAAGACCATTTTCCCTTGCCATTTATTGACCAAGTCTAAGAAAGACTTGCCCACCATGACTATTTCTACTTCTTAGATGGATATTTTGGATTCTATCAAGTTCTGATCCACCCTGATGATCAAGAGAAGACGACGTTTACGTGCATCTATGGCATGTACGCCTTCCTAAAAATGCATTTTGGCTTATGCAACGCTCCAACAACTTTCCAACAGTGTATGAATTCCATATTCTCTGACTTCTTAGAAGACATAGTTGAAGTGTTTATGGATGACTTCTCAGTTTATGGAACAGACTTTGATGCTTGCCTACGAATTTATCCTAAGTTCTACAGAGATGTGAGGAGAAACATTTGGTCCCAAACTGGGAGAAGTGCTACTTTATGGTTCAGTGTGGCATTGTCCTAGGACACAAGATTTCCAAGAAGGGCATCGAGGTGGATCTAAGCAAGATCGAAGCCATCTCCAAACTCCCACCACCAAAGTCTATGACTATTGTATGAAGTTTCTTAAGCCATGTTGGATACTATAAGAGGTTCATCAAGGATTTCTCAAAAATATCAAATCCCCTTTCAAATTTGTTGATCAAGGATGCAATGTTGGAATTTGATGACGAATGGTCAAAAGCTTTTGAGACCCTAAAGAAGGCCTTGACTTCTGCACCAATTCTCCAAGATCCAGATTGGGAGCAGCCATTTGAGATAATGTGCGACGCTAATGACTATGCCATAGGCATGGTCCTAGGATAAAAGAAAGACAAAAAGCACCATGTCATCTGTTACGCCATTCGCACCCTGGACGAAGCCCAAGTGAACTATACTACTACGTAGAAAGAGATGCTAGTGATTGCTTTCACATTTTATAAGTTCCAATTGTATCTTATAGGAGCCAAGGTTAAAGTTTATACTGACCACAACACTATACATTACCTCATGCAGAAGAAAGATACCAAGCCAAGACTGTTGAGATGGGCTCTACTGTGTAAGAATTTGATCATGACATCATTGATAAAAAGGGAAGAGAAAATGGGGCAGCAGACCACTTGTCTAGAATAGTTTTCGATGAAGAGAATTAGTCACCCGTGAATGACAATTATGTTGATGAAGCCCTATTGATGGCCCAGTTTGATGAGCAGAGATTGTCGTGGTTCACATATATTTGTAACTATCTGGCTCATGGCCAGCTGTCTCCTAACATAACATACAACCAGAAGAAGAAGCTTTTCTCTGATGTTAAGAACTATTACAGGGATGATCCACTTCTATTTAAAAGGTGTTCTAACAATTTGTATCAAAGATGTATACCAGAGGAAGAAGTTCCATTTATCCTAAAATAATGACATTCTTCACCGTATGGAGGACATCACAGTGGAGAAAGAACGGCTGCAGAGGTGCTCTAATCTGGGTTTTAATGGCCCACCCTATTGAAGGATGCATCATCTTTTGTCAAAGCTTGTAAGGAATGCCAACTTACTAGAAATATCAATAAACAAAGTGAAATGCCTATGGCTGATTGGGTGGAAGTGGAGATCTTTGATGTTTTAGAAATCTACTATATGAGTCCTTTCCCGTCATCAAAAGGATACCAATACATCCTAGTGGCCATTGACTATGTATCCAAGTGGGTAGAGGTAGTGGCAACCCAAATTTGCGATTCTAAATCTATGATCAACATGTTTGAGAAGACTATTTTCCCATGCTTCGGAGTGCCTCACACTGTCATAAGTGATAGAGGATCACATTTTGGAGAAAAGAAATATGAGGTGCTATTAAAGAAATATGGGGTAAAGTACAAGGTTGCTACACCCTATCATCGTCAAACCTTAGGAAAAGTGGAGGTGTATAACAGGCAGACTAAATGGATATATGAGAAAATGGTCAGCTATACTAGGAAGGACTGGTCTATGAAGCTTGAAAATTCTCTCTAGGCTTATGGGACAACTTATAAAACACATATAGGCACGATGTCATACAAATTAATCTATGATAAGTCTTGCCACCTACCTTTAGAGCTCGAGCATAAAGCCCTTTGGATGATCAAGTTTTTGAACATGGACTTGGAGAAGGCAGGACAAAAAAGATTTGGATAGTTGTAAGAGCTCAAAGACCTGAAATTGCATGCTTACGAGAACACAAAAATTTACAAAAAAAGAACTAAGGTGTGGCATGATGCCCACCTAAATAACAAGGATGTCCGAGAGGGGGAAAATGTTCTTCTCTTTAAGTCAAGAATCAAGTTGTTTCCTAGAAAACTCAGGACAAGATGGTCAAGCCCCTTTTCTGTGGTGAAGATATACCCATCATAAATGATGGAGATTCAAGGGGAGAAGATAGGAATTTTAAGGTCAATGGACATAGAGTTAAAGGATGTTATGAAGATGAGGCTTTTGTACGAATATCTAAAATTAGCTTAGAAGAACCAGATTAGCTACCTGAGAAAAGGTATGAGGAGTTGCCACATCTAGCTGTGGAACCCAAGGAATGAAGAATTATGAAGTCTAGATAGAGAATTTAAAACAAGCGCTTCTTGGAAGGCAACCCAAGTTTTTTCTATATCTTTAAGCTTTGTATTCTCTACCCTTTTTGTTTGATTAGTTTTATACTCCTTTAAGTGTTTTACATATCTATCTCCTTTCAAAAAGTTTAATAGATTAAGGAAACAAGTTTGGTTTTGGTCAAGTAACGTTGATCGCGATCTAGACTACGGTCGCTGTATAGCCTTGCATCAAGTAAGACCGCGACCCACAGTGTCAATGTTTAGTCGTCCTAACCGTGACCTAATTTCTCCCTTAGAACATTAGAGATCATGACCCGCGATCATGTCTTGAGCACACCACCGTCGCAGTCACTCTTTTCTTATCAATGATCAACTAGTCGCAGTCACTCTAGTATATATCCTAAAACACTAGTTTCTCAGACTCTTTTCACTTACTGCTTTCTTGAGCTCGACTTAAACCCTACATATCTGAAGAATTACAATGACGAGTGACAATCTGCCACTATATATGACTCACTGCTGCATCGACCTTCTTCAATTTCACTGTCTCGTTCAACTAATAAGGTAAAAGGCAAACCCTATTTTCACCCCCTCTTACTATCATTTTCATGATTTTCCACTACTGCCGTGTCGCTACTATTTTCACCCCATGCCCTATCAATTTTCTCGATTCGTTCTGATTGACGACCATCTATAGCACTATCGCTGGTTGCTCTTGCTATCCAAATATCCAAACTTCCCTAAAGGCGGGGTTTGCAAATAATAACTAAAAATCCTAAAAATACAAATGAGGGGGCAACTGCCCACCAACGAGCATGTCTACAATTGATCAACTTGTATCACCAATCAACAGACGAAGAAGAAAAGAAGAATGTTGTGGTTTGGTTCTACTGCAATTGCGACTGCGGTGTATTCATCAACCTTAACCCAGTCGTGGTGTTTGATCAATGCCACAAGTTTCAAGTTCACACCACGGGTCACGGTGTTTGATCAATGCCACAAGTTTCAAGTTCACACCACCGGTCACGGTGTTGGAGATCGTTGCTTGAATTCATGGTTTCCCCGACCGCGACCCACCTGATACATAGAATATGACAGCCACCGTGATTACAACACCGACTGCAATCCCCTCCTCTATTCACCATGACGGCGAACTCCTTCAAAGACCTCGACCGTGGTGTCTCTTGAATCACAAACTAGACTGTGGGTCGTGGTCCCTGTCTATATACTTTTCCAACAACCAGTGACACCATCTATAGGTAGGAAACATCCTTAAAGGAGGCAAAAAAGATAATGGAGAGCCTGAAGGCAACACTAAAGAAGAACACCTGTCTGCCAGTGGCCAAATGGATTGAGTTGTAGCTGAAACTCGAACAGTATCAAAGGATCCTGGGTCACCTAATGCTGGAGGACTCCCCGTAAGAAATAGAACACACATAGAAAATGGAGACCTCTGAGTACCAATCAGCAAAATACATGGGAAGAAGAGAAAAGTTGCACCCAAGGGAACCAAAAGCAGCAAGAAGGAAAAGCTAGTCGCTGCTGAGCATCCAAGGCATCAGGGAGTAGAGAATGCCAACCAAGAGAAGGAAATCATTAGAGAGACATCATTATAATTCAATGAACCCCCATTCATTCCAAGAAACTTTATACACGAATCTACCTACGTCTGGATGTACCAGAACAAGGAATTCTTCCAGACTCGATATCTGGATGTAGAAGATTTCAAGAAGATGGGAATCTACAATAGGGTAGTCAAATTCCTGGAAGATGTTAATTTATGCACCTTATGCATGTACAAGTCCAAGACCTACAAAATGCTAACTACGGAGTTCCTATCTTCGCAAAAGAAGGTCACCACAATTAGTGAGATAAGAAAGGCGGGTGGCAGAGATTATCAACTACAAGTAAGGCTAGGAGGTGAGTCTTACATGATCACTGAGGCAATGTTGAATAAGATATCTATGAAGACAGAGGAATAAGCAAAAGCCTGCACCACCACCCCAAGTGAGAAGGAATCTGTCACCTACGCCAATAATGCGTTGTGGGAAGAGATAACCAGAGAAGAAGAAAATAGATCAAAGAACTTGAAGGCCTCACAGATCACCTCATGATTGATTCACACGATCAGGAAAATAACAACTTACACCATTTATACGAGGTGGGAGACAAGAACAGTAAGCAAGGGGGACATGTTCCTCATCTGGTCTATGATAAATTGAAAGCCAGTAAATATAGGAAAGATATTAATCGAACATTTATTAACAACAATAGGCGGGGAAGCAAAAAGGAACTCTGCATACTGCATGGGTGGCTAGATAACAAAGATTACTAAATACTTAATGGACGCAGAAGAAGTCTTGAAGTACAAGGAGATGGAGAGATAATAGAGGATAGATATCAAGTCCCTCGTCCACACGGGTATTGTGGCATATAAGGGGGAGAAACTATACTTCAAGCAGAACGGATCAAAAAGGATACTTCACCTTCCTGAGATGGCATTTTACGATGCCCACAAGATACGACCGACCCAAGATGATATTGAGTAGATGTGCTCAGGGGAACTGTGAGCTGAAACTGAACCAGTAAAAATAGTTGAGGAGAGCAGTGCCCAAGCTGAATTAAAGGAGAAAAAGAGAACGAAGCAGTGGAAGAAATTGGTAGTGCAGAAGAAGAAGACATCAGATACAACTACTCTACCAACCGCAAAGACAAAATTTGTAGAACCACCAACCCCCACAACCCCATCTCCATGAGAAATAGTGGGGAACGAAGAAGCCACACTCCTAGAGCCACATGAGGAAATAGCTAGAGTAGAGCTAGAGGTGGAAAAAAAGGAAGGCACAACAGCCAACCTGCGGTTTGACATAGAACTGTGGGGCTCCAAAAAAGGAAGGCACAACATCCATCAACAAGGGCATCCCCCTAGAAGATCTTGACAATGAAAACCTGCATGGATTGTGGGGTATGTATGCTATGGAGGTCATCTATGATTGTCGATTCTTTAGTGACCCATCTATGCCTTTAGAAGTTGTATCACAGAAGCTTCACAAGGATATCCCTCTACCTAAAATGGTAACCTGGTGGGAGCAGCTAAATACCATATGGGTGGATCTGACAGAGCCAACCAGGGCTACATCTTGGAAAGAAGACTGGCAAGAAAGCACTGCAGAAGTGGTAAAGCATGCGTCAGAAGACAAACCAAAGAAGCCTCTGGTAGCAGAAGTGCCTGAAGAACAACTTTCAAAAGAAAAACCAGAGGAGGGAGAAGTTTAAGAAGAAGAACCGATCTATGTGAAACCAGACAGACCTGCAGGAGAATTTATACCTACTTTCAAGAACTTTGACAGATCGAGCTGCCTTAGCCTATCTTTAGAAGAACTAAATATCATTATGGGGTCCTTGAAAGAAGATGAATCGTCGGAAGATGTCATCTTCGAAAGAGATGGCATTTGTGTGCTAAAATATTACCTCCGAGAAACATTGAAAATAGGAGAATATCTTTCAGTAAGCATGTTGTCAACTTACCAGGTGCTACTAGGTGACAACATGCCAAATGCTCACATGGCATACTTCCTACTGGTAGATGACATCTTGAAGGACAAACAATCAGGCCAAAAGGAACACCTGCAACAACTCCTAGAGACATCCCTACAAAACTACATCTACCTACCGATTGTTGACGGCAATCACTGGACTTTTCCAGTCGTCAATATCATCAAAAGAACTGTAGTCCTCTACAATAGCTCAAACGCAACCTTCACTCTTAATAAGAAGACTAACATGACTACAACAAAGACTCCCACAGAAGAAAAAGTCCAACACATGCGCCAAGGTGATTGTTGACATGATAAGAAGCCATGGCAAAGGGCACCAACATATGGTAGGAAAAGACTTCAAAAAGACACAGTTTTGCCATAGGATCCCCCTAGCAGGTGCCCCTATAAAATGACTGTGGCTTCTTCTGTCTTGCTTGGATGGTGGCCCTATCAAATATCGACGTTAATGTGGAGGGCATGCAATACGAACAGTACCACACACTACGAGGAGTATACACAAGCATGCTTCTCGTGTCCAAGTGGGCCTCCACCAACAATAAAAACAAATAAAGAAAGCTCGTTTATACGTCTTACTCAAATTTTGACACCCCGAGATGTGGTGCAGGATAAGTTTGGGGGAGGAGTGTGGCAACCCGACATCAAAGCAATCCATCACCAGTAAATAATTACAGAATAACCACAAGTAGAGGATTAACAAAATCACTATAAATTAAAACCATTTTGCAATGAGATTGTCTACCAGGAAACTCTTAAAGAAAGAACCACAACTTTAGATACATCAGGGTTCACATTGCACATACATTGTACCATCTCATCTCGAGGATAACATATAACAGTTGCTTTGTCAAAACATATATTGAACCAACATAAAACCTCGAGGCATACAAGCCAAAATCTCAAATTGTTTATAAAACCTTTACGTATTGACTTCAAGTACCTGATAGTACAAAGACGACACATATTACTTCTATCTACAAGACATGACAGACAATACACTCAACTTGGGATGTTGCTGCTGCCCCTAAAGCTATTGTCCTCTCTCTATAGTATGGTCTCTACCTCCTCATCTGCATCCACCTAAAAATATTGGTGACCAATGGGGTGAGACCCATGTCCCACTGAGAGATAAACTCTTCTCCAACAATATTATTATTACAGATAAATAGTATAAAACTAGGCAGAGGATTGTTTTGCATTAATAAGCAAGATTTAATCACTATTTAAGCAGAGTAGAGCAATATCATCTTTTGAAGCATTGCAACTATATATGATAAAGTAGTAAATCATCTATTCATTTTATAAGAAATGTAAAGAACATGTATAACATATATCCATTTAGGTTGTATAAAAGAAATGTAACATCAACCGATGTTTTTCGTATTCAATACTTAAGCAAACACATGACATGACTGATTACATATATATAATCACACTTATGCCCTAAGGAGATGAGGTATACCACTCATCGTCCAACCGACCACTGTGAAGTCAAAATCATTACCATACAAGGTCAACGGAAGAGCCAGCTGCCATGACCTATCCCGTTTCAGTCAGTGCAAGACCACTAGCTGTACATTTCGTGTCAGCTACAATTAGCTTACTAGGGTATACTGGTATCTTCGCTATAGAGCTATAGGTATAGCATGCACTCTCTTCAAGGAGATTTCAGTTATCCATCCCCAACATTCATCTTCATCAAGAGATTATACACCCATCCCAGATTATAATGAAGGAGATCTCATATCAATCCCTCATTAGGATGTATAGATATTGGTGCCCATCGCCCACACATATTCAAAAATATTCGCTCCAAGTAATCCTGTGGGAAATCCCATTTCACCATTCAGTAGCTACTGACGTTGATGGATCTATGGCCAGGGCACTACATTATAAGATTTCACTTGATTAATTAGGTGCATTATAATATCTTTTAGCTGCAACCAAATTTCAAACATGAATTATAACAAATGCTACAAGGAAAGGTATAATACATTTATCAAGTACTTTTATAACCTTTAGAACACTTTGAATGCATAACACTCGGGATCTCAGTCCCTTATAACATTACTTGGAATTCTCAACCATTAACATTATCATCATCATGATTACTAGATCTGGGTATTCAAACCCTTAGTTCATCACTGAACATTATTACCTATTATCAGATAACTGTTACCTCTAGGTTCTCATACCAATGTATTCATTACAGTTGTTGTACAAGTATTTCACATAGTGCAGAAGGACCATTAAACAACTTGTCACATTTCACTAGGCAACAACTATTCACATGGCTCACAAGGCTATTTAAACATCTTATCACCTCTCACTAGGAAACAACTATTCACATGGCTTACAAGGCCCATTAAAATCTTGTCACCTCTTACTAGGAAACAAATATCTTTTAAGTCATCTGACCATATAAACATTATACTTGTTATACAAGTATTTAACATGTTTGACAAGGCTTATGCAATAAGAGAAATGCAACCTTCCCATTATTAGGGTTACAATTTCCCTTTATAGCCGGATAGGGTTTAAGTTCATATTATCAATCCAAACCCTAATTCATTGCTCTACACATCTAGGAGCATAAATTGATATCATAAGTATTCAATCATACTTATTTATTATCACCATTTATCATTAAATGATTATCAAGTCAAAGTATGAGTTTCTCTCTCATCCTCACTAGGATATTGATTACATCATAATTTATTAACTTGGCTTAACCCTTTCTCAAGGTATGTTAGTCTACACTTATCAAAGTGCATTAAACTCATTACATCTTAATGTAACAATTGGCATGATAAAATTCATGTGCTACTCATCCAAGTATATTGGATTTAAGGTGCACCAAGGTGTATCAACCTTGAGGTGTTGGATGTGATATTTATCATGCCTTGGTGTATCACTTCCCTCAACACTTGTAACTTAAGTTCATCAACTTATCTTGTATTAGGGCATTTCCCATCCTAATACTTTATGCACTAACTCATCACATTTGTCCTATAGTGTATTGGTCATAAGTCGTACATTTGAATTACCTAACTATCATCAAATGATATGGACTCATCTCGGGTTAAGGCATTGTTGATATGGGGTTGACCATTATCAACCACTTTAGATGTTTCACCTATAAAGGTATTAATCATAACATTAGTTAGTGTTACACTCATCACTCCTAAGAGTGTCTTGCCCTCACCTTTACAAAGAGTATCGGGTTGACTCATATATGTCAAGTTGAACACATGTACTGAATTAGGTGTATATTGAGCTAGGCATCATCATATCCCTCATACCCTTACCAATTAAGGTATCAAAGTTACCAATCATATGGTGTATGACCTTCACCATATATGGTACAACATCCTCACCTCACTTGAAGATATTGGCCACACCATACTTTAGTGTATTGGCCATCACATGTTCTAGGGTATTAACCACCTGACCACTTTTGTCATCAAGTGTATTGGGCTATTGTGACGACCCAAAAACAAATAAAGTCATCACCAGTAATAATTGCAGAATATCCATAAATAACAAATTAACAAAAAAATCACTAAGAATTAAAACCATTTTGCAAGGAGATCTAATACTAGGAAATTATCACTAAGAGATCCAAAACTTATATATATCATGATTCACATTGTACATACACTATTTCATATTATCTCAAGGACAAAATATAATAGTTGCTCTGTTAAAACATATATTGAAGCAACATAAAACCTCAAGATACATAAGTCAAAATCCCATATTGTTCATAAAACCATTTCGTACTGACTCCAAGGACCTGAGAATATAGAGACGACACGTAGGACTTCTATATATAAGATACAATAGACAGTACACTCAACCTGAGATGTTACTTCTATCCCAACTATTGTTCTTCCTCTGTAGTGAGGTCTTTACCTCCTCATTCACGCCCACCTAAAAATTATGGAATCCACGGGGTGAGATAATTTTCATAGTGAGAGATATAACTCTCCGCTGATTATATTATTATCACAGTTTAAGTAGTATAAAACTGAGTAGAGGTTCATTTATATTAATAAGAAGGATTAATCACTGTTACAAGCAGAACAGAGTAATAGCTTCTCTAAAAATAATGCATCTATTTATGGTAGAGAAATTAATCATCTATGCACTATATAAGGGAATATAAAGAAAGATGAATAACATCTACTCAACTAAGATGTATAAGAGGATTGTACATCAACCAATGTCTTTTCATATTTGATCCTTAAGAAAATATGCTACATTGCTGATTACATATTACAATCACACTTATGCCCTAAGGAGATGAAGTACATCATTCATGCTCCAACTGACCACTAGTAAGTTGAAATTGGTACCGTACAAGGTCAATGGCATAGCCAGTTGTCAAGACCTCACATGTCTCGGTCAGTACGAGACCACTTAGATTTAGTAGGACATCTCGTGTCATCTGCTGATAGGACATCTCATGTCATCTGCAAATAGCATGCCGGGGTATAGTGACATCTTTTCTATAGAATTACTGTCGTAGCATGTACTCTCTTTGGGAGAATACCACGTAGCTTTCACGGATTATAATATGAGGATAAGGAAGATTAAACATCAATTCCTATCCTAGTTGGGAGATTTTATACTTCAATCCCGATACCACACAGAAATGAAGAAGGATTTACATATCAATTGCTTATTTAGTCCAGAGATTTACATCATCTCCTGATAAATAAGTAAGGTGCGACATCAATTCTCCATTGGGACATTTGGATATACTTCATCCTTCACCCCTGCATATTCAAAAATATGCTCTCCAAGTCAAACTCATTTCACCATCAACAATTTCTGATACTGAATGGATACATGGTCAGAGCACTACATGATGAGATTTAACTTGATTAATTAAGTATACTACAATATTCTTTTAGCATCAACCAAGTTTCAAACATGAATTATAACATATTCTATAAAGAAAGGTGTAGTACTTTAAAGATCTTTGGAACACTTTGAATGTATAACACTTGGGAGCTCAGTCCCTTATCACAATACTGGGAATTATCATCCTTTCACATCATCATCATAATGATGACTGGATCTGGGTATTCAAACCCTTAGATCATCACTTAGCATTGTTACCTCTGTAACATGTAACTATTACCTCTAGGTCCTCAGACCAAGGCATTCAACACATCTGTTGAACACATATTTCACATAGCTCACATAGTTCATTAAATATCTTGTCACCTCTCACTAGGAAACAACTATCTTTTAAGATATCTGACAGTATAATCATTATGCTTGTTGTACATATAGTTAACATGGCTCACAAGGCTCATTTAAATTTGTACCATATAAAACATCATAGCTCATACTTGACTATTTTCATCATCTAATGATTCTTGAGTAGTTTGCACTTTAAAAATAAATGACATTACTATGCAATTCAAGAGGAATACGTCCTTACCATTATTAGAGTTAGGATTGCCTATTTTAACCAAATAGGGTTTCAAATTCACATAATCACTATGTGATATAAGAGAACTACATTCTTCTTATTATTAGGGTTAGGATTTCTCAATCTAACCAATTAAGGTCGTAAGAGCATACATCCCTCTTCATTAAGGTTAGGTTTTCCCCTCATTAACAATATAAGGATTCAAGATCATATTATATAGAATAAAACCCTAATTCGTACTCCACTCATCTTAGGAGTATCAACTCATGCTTATCAACATGATTATTTTCTATATACAAGTTTCTGCCTTATCCTCATTAGGATGTTGATTGCACCATACTTTTATTAAGTTGGATCAATTCTCCTCTTAAGGTACATTAGTTTAAAACTATCAAATAACATTCAATTCATTGGATCTTAATGTTGCATGAGTTACAACTCACCATATAAATCACTCAACCAGACACATTGGTTTCAGGTATTCCCACCATATCAGGCATCAAGATACATGTATTCCACCATATTATACTGAAGATGCACCCTTATCATCATGTCGGGTATCTATATTAGGTATGTGGTATAACCACATCACCATATCGGTTTTAGGGTATATCCTCTAGTTCCTTATCATGTACCTATGTCAGGTTAGTTATCACTTAGGTTTTCATATTCTAAAGTTGACCCCATATCGTGTAAGAGCTAGATGCTTGACCTCATGTCCGGTATAAGTTGAATGCTTGGTTCCATATTGGGCACAAAGTGTGCACCATTTCGTGCATGTAATATGTGTCTCATCATTGTATCATTTGGAAAGGGTATATTCAATATCATATCAGGTTCCCACCTTGTTGGCATGTTGGGTAACATATTGGGTTACCATGCTGGGTATACCATTAGACTCATATTCATTTATATTTTCAAGGATTAGTTGTATCATATAATTGCACAAAACCCTAGATATCATGTTGGATTCTTTCAAAGCAATCCTTTACCCAAAAGGTAGGATGTATCGGGTTTCATGTCATCCCCTAGAGTTCCATCTCTTTATCGATTAGGGTTTCAACTCTATATCGTGTAGAGTGTTCAACTAAGACTATATCATGCATGAGGCATGATCTTAACCTTGTATCATGTATAAGGTGTAAGTAGTTGCTACTCTTGTCATCCATGAGATATCTCTCATATCATTCATGTGGTATCAATCACTACTATACCGGGTTACTCTTCATCTTGGATTCATATCAGATTTCTCCTCACCATCTAGGGTTTTCAACTCATATCGGTTTAGGATATATACCTAACATAATATCATGCATAAGGTGAATGTATGGCCCTATATCATTCTCAAGGGGTGTATAAGTACTTACTCATGTCGCCCACGAGATATACACTTCTCAGTATATCATGCTTGTGGTGGGTTTACATCAACATATTAGATTTCTTATCTTCTAGGGTTTACTATATCAGATTGGAGTACATGCCTAGTTCCCAAACATGCATAGGGTGCATGACTTGATCTTATATCATGAACATAATGTTTGGTTACCAACATATCATGCATGAGGTATGCACTTCATCATCATATCAATTTATAGGTACCTACCCATTACCCTATCGAGTTCATGGTGTGTTCAATCCATCATATTGGGTTAGAGGGGCTTCAACCCATATCAGGTTGGACCATAATGATGTCATCATCATCAAGCACTACTTTCTTGTTCTTACTATCATAGATCATTGAAAAAAGTCCTAAGATAAATTTTCAACTACAAGTAACATTAATTAATCAAAGGAATTCAAAATTGAAAGTATATTATCAAGTTCAACAATATTGAAGGTGAATAATAACATAGTTGGGTTCATGTTATATAACCCGCATTATGATCAAAATAAAAGCTCCAAGATCCAAAGATTCACATTCCTAAGGTTTAATATGAGCTAATAGAATTCCACGGCTTGATATCCTTAGCACTTTTCATGATATCTTCACCTCTTCTGGCCGATATCACCTTGCTTGACTGATATCACCTTGCCTAGATGATATCCTTACTCTAAGGCCAATACCAAGCTATAAAATTGACACTCCATCACTTTTGCATGATAACAAAGTTCTATTCATGATATCTAAGAGTCCATGCACGATATCTCAAGGAAAAGAGTGTTGTGGGGTTTGTAAACGTTCATAAGTAAGTGAAAGAAGAGGTATATATACTTGGGTTCATGAGAGAAGGCGAATAAGAGGTGTCTTCACCATATGTTACTATGCGACACGTGTCCATGCATGGTTGACACATGTCCAGGCGTGCACACACACTTACCTTGATATTTAAAAGTCTAGAGGATAATCAAGAGATAATATCTCAACCATTCCATATCTTGTTGGATATTGTATCTCATATTTATCTCACAAATAAAGCAAACTAATACACTCTTTGCAAGGAGCATCTAACCCATCATGGATTTCCTCCCTGAGGTGCTTAGGTCATCATGGACTTTTCCAAGAGTCCATGAAATGATAGGAGACTCACTCTATGGCCCCTCGTCTAATAGGAACTCCCATTCTAAGTCAACAACTCGATATAGCTCAAGGAAGGGCTTCACGTTCAATTCTTTCTTGGTCTTTTCATCACAAAGAGTACCATCCCTCAAATAAGGTTCAATCAAGGTGCCCCCTTATTTATCTCTCGTCTAAATGATACATAGAGGGAGTAGGGACACACTAGAGGCGGTCATTTGCATATCATCCTTATATTTTGGGTAAATTACAATATGTACCAAAATTGGTACACAAGGCACTAGCATTGTTCAAACAAGGTCAATACTTGATATTTAGGCTTTCCACAAGTCACCACTTAGCATGATTCTCTCTTTTATGATATTAAAACACTTAGAACACATTCAACATGTGACATATTGCAATGTAACCCCTTGTCTTGGGTAAATTGTACTTTTCACTCAGAATGTCATATAATGCACACATTGTTTGCAAATAAGCTGAAATTGGAAAATAAGCTTCACCAGGAGCCTTAATTACTTTTCAAAAGATTAGAGCAAGTTTGTCAATAACTTTCTTTAGAAAAACTTCTAGTTTTAAGCCATAAACTAGGTCATGGTTGTTACAATTATAAACCCCTAACAAGGATTTCATCCCTGACACCCCGGATGAAGGAAAACAATTGTTATTCATGAATCATACCATCAATTCTCCGCATAAAATCTCATTGTTATGAAGATGCCATAGAACTTTGACCAATACAAAGTCCTTCCACTTAGAGTCATCACAGAATTCGTTAAAAAGGACACATATTAAACTATCTTTTTCATTAACAATTGTAGTGTCAATTCTGTGTCAGGTAACACTTTCTATGTCAGAGCAGTATTGTTCATACTTTGAATAATTTAGGTGTCAAACCTTATTACCTTATCACCTTCTCATCTTACATATTTTATGTAATTAGATTCTTGACTCTGGGGTGTTTACCATGCCCCCTTACTTAGTTTAACATTTCTTCTCTAAGGGAAGACTTGAATTTCATCATGTCACTTGTTTTGGGACTACTAATCTTATCATACTTCTGTTGTGCCATTCTAATCTGCTGAGATAATACTAAACTTCCTTATGACTTATAGCAACTTTCCATTAGTTTTTTATTTCCTTGTCATAAGAAGAGGCCACTTATCAAAGAAGAACTTATCTCAGAGGTATCTCTAGATGTCATGTATAAACTGCCTCAACAGATCTAGGTAGGGGTATTCTAAGGAATTATTTTTAGCTTGATAAGCTTTTTCCCAAAATGGTTATACAATTGTTCCTTCAATTGATACATCCTTAATGATGTCATTTTTATGCATAGCATAAACCCCTAACATATGTTATCCATACTATAGTTATTTCAAAGATGGTCCTTCTAGCTAACCAAACATGATTCTTCTTATTAGGAGTCATGTTCTTATTTTCTTATACCATTGAAAGTTCTAGGATACTAGGATTCCTTACCTTGGTATCCATTACATGTTTCAAAAACACCTCATATCCACATTATATCCATCTCTCTTGTTGTTAATACCAAATCCAAACATATAAAAGGATCTTTCTTTCATCTTGGGACATTACTTATCACATATAACTTTATCTTGGAATCAAAAAATCCATGACTAACTAATTATTTTCTAAGTATCCATCAAAAGAACACCTCTAACTCATGTACATCAATACTTAATTAATTATCATGTCCATATAAGGAAAGAACATATGGAAACACATTGTTCTTATCACCTCATCATTACCCAGGACTATTTATCAAAGAAAAGAGATTATCGTCTCCTCTGATTATTGCATGAACTTTCAACTATTCATGAGTTATTTACTCTTGTTTCATCCTAGGTTCCTTGCCATCAACATAGGAATTATAAGGATGATTATATGTAATTACACCTTTCTTTGTTATTGTCTAACATGTTCATGAACATTTTATGATTTTATCACATTTCTCAATTTCACATTATAGACAAGATCTTTACTATTCACATTCTTTATTAACCATGGATCATCTCCCTTATTTCTTTTGTCTTATCATGAGGATTATACTTTTTTACTTCCTCATACACACATATTGATCTGAGATCATCTCAGATTCGATTTTATAGCACTTAAGATATGATAAAAATATCCATGCCATATTTCCAATTTTGTTATGCTCACTAGATTGTCTCAACATGACTACTTGATCTGAGTAATCAAAAGGATAAAAATCTAAGAGTTCCATACTTACCTTGCCTTCAATAGTTGAATACCTGGCTAGGGTAAACAAGTATTGAGATTAGGTAGTATGCACCTTGTTTAATATCATATACCTTACTTTTCATATTTATCCAAATTATAGGACTTAGCATCCCTGGATTTTCTCTAGACATCACCTTTACACTTCATCCTCTTTCACACAGATAAAAGAACTTATAAAGCATTTTAAAGATTACTGAGAAGAATGTAAGTTCTCATCTTTCTTATGTCCTCCTAGGACTAATCAAAGGAATCTCAACAATAACTACTTTCTCATACTTAGCATATAAATCATGAAATGACATATCAGAATGACACAATTTCATTTAACATGTCTCAATTTGTGGATCGATTATTGTATCATGCTGATCCATTGCATAGAATCTTGTCGTTTTCTGATTCCAATGTCGTGCTCTATCATTTGATGTAGATGGATCTGCTCGGGATGCCTTTGTACATCCTCGCATGCCACTTCTAAACCATTGTCTTTGTGAGTCTTGTTGACTATGCCTCAGTGGTTGGGTCATTCCCTTCCATCTTCTCAGACAAAAGGGTCTAATATGACCAACTTGTCCACAACTATAAAGTAAAGACATATAAGTCTTTACTAATAAACACGATAAACAAAATCACCAATTGTGTAGTAGCGAAAGAAATAAACTTGACTTTATTCAATAGTATAAAGAGTACTTTACAAAATTTCCCAAAAAGGGGTA
Organism: Alisma plantago-aquatica; assembly: GCA_963693085.1. NCBI lineage: Eukaryota > Viridiplantae > Streptophyta > Magnoliopsida > Alismatales > Alismataceae > Alisma > Alisma plantago-aquatica. The sequence goes on from OY856409.1 coordinate 697,439,047, forward strand.
CAACTTTATACTTAAGAAGGATCTAGGTAGAGTAAGACTAAAGCCAAACCAACTTGTCTCCAAACAAAAATAACTAACATATGAAGCCATGTCCAAGCTAGATGGCTAAACTCCATGTCCTAGTCTTAATTTGGTTCACCAAGCTTCAACTGCGCACTCTGATCCTATACCTGGGTGGTTGGGGTCACCCAGCAAGAGAGAGATAAAAGTATGTGTCAATAGAAGTAAAGGAAAAATATAAGCTAAAACATTTCATAATAAGAGATCACTACACTAAGAGTGTCAAAAGAATGAGGCAAGTACATCAAATATGAAATAGGAATTTCTGCCATAAATTAAACAACAATAATATAACAACATGCATGATTAAATGTCACTAGATTAATCTAATATAGGACAAGGCACCTACCGAACCTCAACCTCTAGGTAATGGAGAATACCACATTCCTAAACCATAAATATATATAAAGTGGCAGGGGACTCAAACCCCAATCCCTGGAAGGAGGACTAAAACCTCAATGACCTATGGGTGGTTTGTACTCATGTCCACTAGATTAGTTAACTAGTAATTTTCATCATCATGCTAAGTAATTTTATGGCAGTTAGGATACATTTCCAACAATAGAAAGTGGGGTCCATGACCCTAGAATAATTTAAGCAACAACAAGAATAATAGATAATAGGAGATCCAACTCAAATAAAGAGCCAAAGAAAGGCAATATAGGAATTTCATGAATAAGTAACATAGGCTCAAGCCTCATTGGGAAAAGGGTGTGGGTAAAAAGGCCCAACTGAAGGAATAGGGTATGAATTGCACATTTATAGATATTAACAAAATAGGGGTCACATACAAAAATAGGCTTCACATACCTAATTTTATCTTCACTTACATCCTTTCATGATTATATCGTATCCCAATCCACTTTTATCCTAGATTCAAATGTATATATATGGATTAGGTTTAATGTAAATTATAAGGGTTGAAACCATAATTTTCTACCTTCAAAACCAAATCTCAATTTGTGACTTATACCCAGACCAAAAACATAGCTGAGTTTCACTGATTAAGAAAACATATCTTATTTATAAATTTGGAGTTAAAATGAATTAATTATCATTTTTAGTTATAACATGAATTAAATGGTATCTAAGTAAAACTTCAAAAAAGGAAATATAAATAGAACTTAAAAAATAGAAAATCAGATTCTACTTAAAAAATGCTTTCCAATGACTATTTATTTGAATTTTTTGACCAATGGTTGATTTACTATGAACTAAGTAAATCTGACCAATTAGATTACAAGGAATTGGTACGTGTGCAATTAGGTGGGTGGATGGGATTGGGCCACTGGGGCTGAACCCACACTAATGCAGACCAATTAGATTTTTCCAAGTCAGATGGTCCATATTGCTGACCCAGGTCAAGGGCGATTTTAGGAAGAGACAGATTACAACTTTGCCCTTGGTCGTCAAATTGATTTAATTAAAATTGCGAGGGTTGAACGGTCATTTGCAAGTATGTAAATCGTTATCTAGGAAATAAAAGGGGACACGAATTGATGGCATTACCCATGTCATTTGAATTGAGTAATCCAGGGCACAAGGGCTCTTTGGTCGACTTACCACCAGGTTTGTCCACCCCCTGACCATGGCGAGCAGAAGCAGCAGGTCAGGGGATGGAGTCGATCTAATTTGGAGCTATGATCTCGTCAAGAGAAAACTAGAGTTGGATCGTGTTTGCCATCGTTTGACAAACTACACAAGCCTGGAGTCAAGATTTTCACTTGAACAGGAGCTTTGAACAGTTGCTCCGCAAGTTAAGAATAGGGGAAGCAAGAATGAATGAAAACCCAATGAACACAAAGAAGAAACCACCAACTAAGGCCGTAAAAGCACTTGCGGAGACACAGTGAGTTGCAACCACATCTTGCCATGGGTGGAGAAGCACCAAAACCAAAGGAATGATTGGCACTGACAAGGTCACGACGGTGGGTGAAGGTCAGGGCATTAGAGGCCATCATGAGGCCGCCAATTGGATGTAAGGAGTGCGGAGTAGACTGGGGTCTCTCTGAGATCACCGGAAGTAAACTCGAGTAGGTACAAGAGCTAGGGGTGACTCAGAACCAATTGGAGTAGGAGGACGATTCATGGTTATGTATGGATACTTGAGGGGGCTTTGTATAGCCAGGGCGAAGGTCCTAGACCCATCAGTGTGAAATTGACAGAGAAGGAGAGAGAGGCCAGTTTGGGTGTTTTGCGCATGGTGAGGGTGTTGGTTTTATGGGAAGCAGAGAAGCAGCGGAAACAAAAAATTTCTCCCCAAAACCCCGAACAAAAGGAATCACGTCAACGTCTATACAACAGGAAAGATGGTTTGTGGAATCATACCTTATCCCGAGGCTTGCTCGGCGACAATACCTCGCGCCTTGCGCGGTCTTCACCTCCGGTCTTGGACGGTGTCTGTGCAGCTCCTGGTCACACCGAGACTGATGACTCCTGGTCTCATTGGGACTGTTAGGATTGACAGCTGTCCTCCGAGCGGTAGAAATCTCACACCTCTGAAGTAGTCCACACGGTCTACCTGGAACTCCGATCTCCTTGTCCCACAAGGAATCAGAAGGAGTCGCACCCTCCTATCAGTGTACTAGTCACCGACACACTCTCCTGCCACCATTCACTTTCTGCAGTTGTCTTTCCCATGTTGTGCCTCCCTTATCGCGTAGCACTTGCTTGGGCTCTCTTGATTACAAAAACCAGAGAGAACGACAACTATACAGAGCAACTAGTTGCACTGAGTTGTACTTTGAGAAGCCCCCAATACCCCTATATGTAGGAGGGTCATGGGATATGTTTCTCTATCCCAGACAATGTGGGACTAAAGCATGAGTAGAAGGGTTCAAGATTTTCCACAAAAACAACCAACTGCGCAACCTGAACTGATCGTTTCATTTATGAAACAGTCGGTTGGGGATCTGAGCCGGTCAGTTGACACCTCAACAGATCGGTTGGGACCCATGAAATGGTCGGTTCACTTCTGAATCGGTCGGTAAGTGGTCCTGGTCAATTCCCGATTCACTTTTCCTCTTTTGTTTCGAATTGGTACCAAACACCAATCCTTGTTCCAATCAAATTGGGCAAGTGAAATGAAAAGAAATTTCTCACCAATCTTACTTTTCCAACTTGCTCGGTTGGACCAGTTGAGCCGATCGGTTCAACCCTTAAATCGGTCATTTCACCCTGTCCATGAGCCGATCGACTCACCAGATGAGCCGATCGGATCACCAAGCTCAGCCGATCGGTTCATCACATGAGTCGATCGGTTGGGAGTGTTGACTGTGTAGAATCACTCAATTACAGTTTCAATCAATCTGATACTCTAATCAATCTGTCCAACACCTTGAACATTATGATACTGAGCTATCAATTGATTGAGTGTTTAATTGAACTACTAAACTCCTTTAGTAATCAATCTAAACATTGTTTGTGGACAAAATCCTCTTCTAGGTTAAATCCTATGTGTGTGACCCTACTGGTCCATTTCACATTGGTAGTGAATGTCCATAACACTTATGACTTCACAAGCAAAGAGCGGTGCCTAGTCACACATCAGTGCTACCCAAGTGAAATAGAAAGTTGGAGAACAACTTTCAATCCTACAATCCGTGAATGGTGTTATAGTGAATGTATAATTCCTTTGTCACTGATATCGTGAATGAACTCGAGGCATGGAACAATCATCCTTTCAACATTCATTCATTTCCTTGATCTCAGAGCAGACTGGGTGAGATGTGTGTGACATCAATATCACATATTGATTCACACGTCCATGCGCATGCCTTTCTCAATCCTACTCATCAAGTGGCTAAGGACATAAAACTCCCTCAGGAGGGACAATCCCATATCTATCACTCACCCATCAAAAGCCCCATGTGTCAAAGCCACCCAATCATCACCTTTATAACAACCCATGTTTCAGGACTGCGTTTGATGATGTCAAAGTGTACCCAACGACATGTGTTGAGTGTAGTGATTTCAGGTCTAAGAATCACACTCACCACCATCACTGTGAGAGCTGACTGTGACTACCAAGTCATGGTTCCATGTGTCACTCTCACGGTGGGTCTGTCTGGTACCTTATTCTTTAACAAGTACCTATGTGCTTGGTTTGATATCACTATATCATGACTAATGATTTTCTGTCATCAACCAACACACAATCTAGTCTTTAGTGTTATTAATGTCTATGGTTATTTCCACAATAACAACCGACTAGGGACCAAACAAGAATGTATACTCTAGACATTCACATGATCTCATCGTTTAGGTCCTTAACAAAAAGCATATGTCATTGAGTAAAAACCATTCCTTAGACATCTTTCATGTTACACTATCATCTCAGAAATAGTTTAAACATATAGATCGGAAATTTCCTTTATTATTATTCAAATCATTTACAAAGTATCCCATTACAATCATCATATGACATGCTCTATGGGCATACATACCAATAGACTCCCACTTGCACTTAGAGCCAGTCACCAAGGAACCTCAGTCCTTATGACCTAGCATGACCATCATGCTTCTGCTGAGAAAGTGCCTTAGTCAGTGGATCATCTATGTTGTCTTCAGTTGGTACTTTGCAAATCTTCACATCTCCTCGTTGTTCGATCTCTCATATGAGATGGAAGCGCCGCAGTATGTGCTTGGACCACGGATGTGATCTGGGTTCTTTAGCTTGTGTAATAGCTCCATTATTGTCACAATAAAGCTCAATTGCATCACAACTACTGGGAACTACACCAAGTTCAAAGAGGAACTTCCTGATCCACACAGCCTCCTTTGCTGCATGCAAAGTAGCAATATGCTCAGCCTCTGTAGTAGAATCGGAAACTGTTTCTTGCTTGGAACTCTTCCAGCTCACAGCTTCATTATTAAGGCAAAATACAAATCCTGACTGCGATCTGTAATCATCTTTATCGGTTTGGAAGCTTGCATCGATGTAACCCTTTACAACCAACACTTCCTCGCCATCGTAAACAAGAAACTAATCCTTAGTCCTTCGCAAGTACTTGAGGATGTTCTGTACGGCTGTCTAGTGACCATCCCCGGGATCTGATTGGTACCTGCTCGTCATGCTGAGAGCATACGACACATCTGGGTGTGTGCACAACATAGCGTACATGATGGATCCGATGGCTGATGCATATGGGATCCCATTCATACGCTTCCTCTCTTCATAAGATTGGGGACATTGAGCTATAGAGATGGTGACTCCATGTAGCATGGGGATGTTGCCTCGCTTTGAGTTCTCCATGCTGAACCGCTTCAACACTTTGTCAATGTACGTGCTTTGACTTAGTCCGACAAGCCTTCTAGATCTATCTCTATAGATCTTAATTCCTAGAATGTAGGATGCTTCTCCTAAGTCCTTCATTGAGAACGTATTCCCAACCCAAGTGTTTACCTTCTCTAAGGCTATGACATCATTTCCCATCAATAGTATGTCATCCACATACAATATGTGAAATGTGGTCGTGCTCCCACTAACCTTCTTGTACACACAAGGTTCATCTTCATTTTGAATAAAGACAAACACTTTGACTTATCAAATAGAAGATTCCAACTCTGAGATGCTTGCTTCAATCCATAAATTGACCTTTGTAGTTTACAGACTTTATTGGAATTCTTTGGATCTACAAAACCTTTAGGCTGTGTCATGTATACATCCTCATTTATATTCCCATTAAGGAACGTGGTTTTAACATCCATCTACCAAATCTCATAGTCATAGTAAGATGTAATAGCAAGCATGATCCTGATGGACTTAATCATGGCAACTGGAGAAAAGGTTTCATCATAGTCAACACCTTGAACTTGCCAAAATCCCTTTGCAACCAATCTACCTTTATAAGTTTGCACATTGCCATCCATGTCGGTCTTCTTCTTGAAGACCCACTTGCACCCTATGGGCTTTACCGCTTAGGGTGGTTCCACCAAAGTCCATACTTTGTTGGAGTACATGGATTCCATCTCGGATCTCATGGCTTCAAGCCATTTCTCAAAATATGGTCCTTCCATAGCCTCTACGTAGGTAGTTGGATCATCAGCTATGATCAACTCATCACATTCCTGAGTCACAAGGTATCCAAACCTCTTAGGTTCAAGGCAGTTCCTACTAGATCTACGAGGTCCTTGTGTTACCGGAGGAGACTGAGATTCCACAACACCTTGTGAATCTCCATTTTCCTCTTGTACATCTACCGGTTCTATGTTTTCTTGTTGGGCTTGAACCTCTTCAAGCTCTATTTTCCTCCCACTGTTTCCTTTGGAAATAAATTCCTTCTCTAGGAACACAGTTGTCCTGGCAACAAACACTTTGTTTTCAGTAGGGTGGTATAGATAATATCCCCATCATTTCCTTGGGGTATCCAACAAAATAACATTTATCTGATTTGGGTCCAAGATTATCAGGAAACATTTTCCTAACGTAAGCCTCACAACCCCAAATCTTCAGAAAAGACAAATCTGGACGCTTCCCTGTCCAAATCTCATATATTGTCTTTTGAACTGATTTAGATGGTACTCAGTTAAGTGTAAATGCGGCAGTTTCAAGAGCATGACCCCAGAAGGAAATCAGAAGATCAACAAAACTCATCATTGATAGTGCCATATCTAACAATGTGTGATTCCTTCTTTCAAACACACCATTATGTTGTGGTGTTCCAGGAGGAGTCCATTGTGATACAATACCACGGGCTCACAGAAGATCCTCAAACTCTTGGCTTAAGTATTCTCCACCTCGATCGGATCGAAGTGCTTTAATACTTTTACCATGTTGGTTCTGTACTTCATTCATGAAATTCTTGAACCTTTCAAAGGTTTCTGACTTATGCTTCATCAGGTACACATAGCCATACGTACTGAAATCATCAGTGAAGGTAATGAAGTACTGATACCCATTTCTAGCATTAGTTCGAAAAGGCCCACATACATCAGTATGTATGAGTCCTAATAGATCACTAGCTCTCTCACCTTTACCTGAAAAGGGAGTCTTGGTCATCTTGCCCAACAAACAAGATTCACATGTCTCTGTTGATTCATAATCAAAAGAGTCTAGATAACCATCTTTATTGGGTCTAGAAATGCGCTTCTCATTTATGTGCCCTAGACGACAATGCCAAAGATACGTTTCGTTTCAGTTGTTGAGTTTTTGATTTTTGGTGTTTATGTTGTATACACTTGTCTCTAAATCTATCAACTATAGACCATAAGACATTGGGGCACTGCCATAAAAGATCATAGCTTTAGAAATGGAACAATTTCCATTCTTAATAAGAAATTCAAATCCATCCTTGTCCAAACAAGAGACAGAAATAATATTCCTATTTATAGCAGGTACATAATAGCAGTTCTTCAACTCTATTATTAGCTCACTTGGTAGAGTTAACTCATATGTTCCTACAGCACTGGCGGCAACCCTTGCACCATTGGAAACACGTAGTTCAACCTCGCCTTTCCCCAAAGGCCTACTTCTCTTAAGATCCTTCACATTTGAACAAATGTGAGATCCACATCTGGTATCAAGTACCCATGACAAAGAAGTAGTAAAGTTAATCTCTATCACGTATACACCAGAAGTAGAGATCTCCATCTCTGGCTTCTTCTTCCATTGTTCCTTCCATCCTTTCCATGTAGAAGAAATTGGTTTGGTGAGAGAACACTTCTCTCCCTCACCTTTCGTTCCATTGATCTCTATCAATGAACTTTCTTTCTTCTTCACCAATGCATTAAGTGTACATAGAGTGGATTCAAAGGCTCCTGGTATATTTGGATTGTGCAAAACACTTCTCACAGTCCTCAAGAAGTTATGGAATTTATTCTCAATTAATTTGCCCATTTTAAAAGATGATCCTTTTGACATTCGACAAGAGAAAATTGCATTTGTCAAAACTCCTTATGATTTGATTTGAATAAATTTTGACGATAGTTAATTAGGCCTTTAATTAATTACCGCTACCACTATTTTGACTCAAATTGACAACCCTCACCATCAATTCGGAAGATTGCAGTGCACAATCTATTAGTGGGTCAAGAACCTAAAATCCTCTGAGCCATGGACCAGCTTGGGTTGTCACCCACAACTCAGATCTTCCAGGTAGGCAACTCTTACCAATTGCATCATATGCAACTCTTGAAAGATGTCATATGCAACTCCTTGCCATGATCATATTCATGCCTCAAGGTGCTAGATCCTATCAAGGTCACCTAGTTAAGTCTGACCTAAAGCCAACACGATGAATATGCACCCTTCTTGGGCAGACCCACACATTCATCCTTCACGCTTCCACGAGATAGACGGTGCACCATGCTTGGGCATGCCCACACTTGGTCGATCAAGCTTTCACGTGTGTCGCATTTGGAAGGCATCTAAAACTTTAATATTTAATGAGGGATTTGGTATTTATATACATATACATATCCAATCACGACAATATATAGTACGTATCATATACATGCTATATCCAACAGAAAAACATGCAAATGATAAAAGCAATGATTATGGCCATCCTATTGTGATTCCTCGAGCCAAGAGGAATCATGGTCATCTAGGTCTACATCACATGCAACCTGTACAAGAAGAAATATGTGCCTGCCTTTTTGGGTTTGATCAGCTCATCTCCATGACTGATCAGCTCACCATCAAGTTGGTCGTTCGGGTGCCACCAGCTGATCGGCTGGTACCTCTAGTCGATCAGTTCACCGATCATCATGCATCTCCTTAGGTCGCCACCCTCTCGTATCGCTCCTCAAACTGATCGTCTGGAACGCCAACCGATCGGTTCACACCTTGAACCGATCATCTCAGGTCATCCGCCGTTCTTTGACATAACAGAAAATAAAATCTATCATATTTACAATTGAATTGTGAAACCCCGAGTTACATTCGGGGGGAGCAAAGGTAGGAAAAGAAATCTCGAATTATTGAGAGTTACATCAGTAATAGGAGAAAGGAAATCGGTGCGCAGATCGAGATGCAAGCAACCACACATTGATATAGGGTTTATAGGCCATAACCATGCTACACATCTACCACAAAACTCGTTTAAGGGTGACGCGTATAGAGTGCAAAAATATTACATATCATATATGTATATATTTGGGATTTTTGGATTGGACATGCATAAAGCCAATTTTATTCGCATTGTTTACAATAAATAAAGGAGACAAACTAAAATCGATCATATCGATAATCCTAAAATATAGAGCAGTTGACGTTCCTCTGATACCACTGTTGGGTTTTATGGCAAGCAGAGAAGCAGTGGAAAACAAAATTTCTCCCCAAAACCCCGAACAAAAGGAATCACATCAACGTCTATACAATAGGAAAGATGGTTTGTGGAATCATACATTGTCCCGAGGCTTGCTCGGCGACAATACCTCATGCCTTGTGCAGTCTTCACCTCCGATCTTGGACGGTGTCTGTGCAGATCCTTGTCGCATCGGGACTGACGACTCCTGGTCTCACTGGGACTGTCGGGATTGATAGCTTCCTCTGAGCGGCAGAAATCTCCCCCCTCTGAAGTAGTCCACATGGACCACCTGGAACTCTGATCTCCTTGTCCCACAAGGAATTGGAAGGAGTCGCACCCTCCTGTCGGCGTACTAGTCACCGACACACTCTCCTGCCACCAGTCATTTTTCACAATTGTCTTTCCCTTGTTGTGCCTCCCTTATCGGGTAGTACTTGCCCGGGCTCTCTCGGTTACCAAAACCAGAGAGAACGACAACTTTACAGAGCAACTGTTGCACTGAGTTGTACTTGGAGAAGCCCCCAATACCCCTATATGTATAGGAGGGTCATGGGATAGGGTTCTCTATCCCGGGCAATGCAGGACTAAAGCAGGAGTAGAAGGGTTCGAGATTTTCCACAAAAACAACCAACTACGCAACCTGAACCGATCGTTTCATTTCTGAAACGTTCCGTTGGGGATCTGAGCCGGTCGGTTGACAACTCAACCGATCTGTTGGGACCCATGAAACGACCGGTTCACTTCAGAATCGGTCAATTCGTGGTCCTGGTCAGTTCTCGATTGACTTTTCCTCTTTTGTTTCGAATTGTTACCAAATACCAATCCTTGTTCCAATCAAATTTGGCAAGTGAAACGAAAAGAAATTTCTCACCAATCTTACTTACCCAACTTGCTTGGTTGGACCAGTTGAGCCGATCGGTTCAACCCTTGAACCGGTCATTTCACCCTGTCCATGAGCTGATTGACTCACCAGATGAGCCAATCGGTCCACCAAGCTCAGCCGATCGGTTCATCACATGAGCCGATCGGTTGGGAGTGCAGACTGTGCAGAATCAGTGAATTGCAGTTTCAATCAATCTGATACTCTAATCAATCTTTCCAACACCTTGAACAATATGATACTGAGCTATCAATTGATTGAGTGTTTAATTGAACTACTAAACTCCTTTAGTAATCAATCTAAACATTGTTTGTGGACAAACTCCCCTTCCGGGTTAAATCCTATGTGTGTGACCCTGCAGGTCCATTTCACGTTGGCAGTGAAATTCCATAACACTTATGACTTCACAAGTAAAGAGCGGTGCCTAGTCACACATCAATGCTACCCAAGTGAAATAGAAAGTTGGAGAACAACTTTCAATCCTACAATCTGTGAATGGTGTTACTGTGAATGTATAATTCCTTTGTCACTGATATCCTGAATGAACTCAAGGCATGGAACAGTCATCCTTTCAACGTTCATTGATTTCCTTGATCTTAGAGAAGACTGGGTGAGATGTGCGTGACATCAATATCACATATTGATTCACCCGTGCATGCGCATGACTTTCTCAATCCTACTCATCAAGTGGCCAAGGACATCAAACTCCCTCAGGAGGGACAAATCCCATATCTATCACTCACCCCTCAAAAGCCCCATGTGTCAAAGCAACCCAATCATCACCTTTATAATAACCCATGTTTCAGGACTGCGTTTGATGATGTCAAAGTGTACCCAACGACATGTGTTGAGTGTAGTGATTTTAGGTCTAAGAATCACACTCAGCACCATCACTGTGAGAGCTGATTGTGACTACCAAGTCATGGTTCCATGTGTCACTCTCACGGTGGGTCTGTCCAGTACCTTGTTCTCTAACAAGTACCTATGTGCTTGGTTTGATATCAATATATCATGACTAATGAGATTTTGTCATCAACCAACACACAATCTAGTCTTTAGTGTTATTGATGTCTATGGTTATTTCCACAATAACAACCGACTAGGGACCAAACAAGAATGTATACTCTTGACATCCACATGATCTCATCGTTTAGGTCCTTAACTTAAAAGCATATTTCATTGAGTAAAAACCATTCTTTAGACATCTATCATGTTACACTATCATCTCATAAATAGTTTAAACATATAGATCAGAAATTGCCTTTATTATTATTCAAATCATCTATAAAGTATCCCATTACAATCATTATATGACTTGCTCTATGGGCATACATACCAACAGAGGGAGCAGCGGTGCATAAATGCTCACTCGAACCGACTCGTCGAGATGAAGACATCGGGCTTGAATTCGTGTGAAATGGTTAACCAGAGAGAGAGAGAGAGAGAATGGGATCGGAGAATGGAGGAGCCAAAACTGTCCAAATGGCTGGAGGCTAGGTACAAACTCTAGGTCGTCCGATCAAATTGGGTGTGAGATGATCTATTTCTGACCGTCGAATGGTGCGTCGGGTTAATAGGGGTGCATGACAACATTTAAATTGAAACTTTCCCGTTACATCGAGACATAAATGAAACAAATCAATGACTTTAATCACACTATATTAAAAGAGTATAAAATCGTTTGGAGGGGTCAAATCAACTCCAAAATTCACCAAATTTTAACCATTAGTTCACACTAATGCATAGAGAAACTATATGTAATTAGATTTCATATTTATACACAATTTAACCTTTAAACACAATATGGCCCATTAATGTGTATTTTAATGCATTTTAAAACACAAATTCATTTTCTAAGTGATTTCTTTAATAAAATTAGAGGAAATAGTCATAAAATCATTTATGTGTCATGTCACTCCTTTAATTCCCTATTTTGTTGCTTGAATAGAAGTTTGGTAGAGAGAGAGGGAAATGAGGGTGATTATTACATTAATAATTTCAAGTGCACATAAATTCTCATTTCTTAATCCCAAAAGTACATAAAATCCCCAAATTGACATTATCCACTAGTTATGACTCATAAATGGGCATTTTGTATCATTAGTCCCTAATTATCACATTAAGTGAGGTATTTGTGCAAACACCACTTCATTACCATGAATGAGGGTAAATATTGATTTCACCATCAAAGTGTGCTCAAATTGCACATGGAGGCCAAAAAGGATAGAAAAGATGGGAAATTTATGAGAAAGGACCAAAAGGACTTAAAAGAAAAGGAAAAGGTGAAATTGGATAAATTGCAGGGAAAACCCTAGATTTTAATCTGTTACAACACTCCACCCCTTAAGGTGGATTTCGTCCCCAAAATCACAATAAGAGGGAAGAGAGGGTGAGTGTGTAACATCCCAACCTTAAACAACTAGGTTATAATCCTTAATCTAGGGTACTACATAAGCTCTACATATAAGTCAGGTATCATGATTCACTAAGGCTTCCACTATTCAAATCACTTTTGTCAAATGTAATAGAATACACATTTTTTCCCATTAAGAATTTTAAGCACAACTAAGGTTTTCTAAATCATCTCAAATTAAGTACAACTCAAGTGTATAACTCTTATTTAACCCATTAAGGGTTTTAAGCACAATTAGGGTTTACTAAGTAATCCCAATATACATGAACTTATTCTCCATTATTCTCATTTTACTACCATGTGAAATTATCACAAATTATTAGGTGAGAAATGGATAATATAATCCTACAAATTATAAAGTCTAAAAAATGTCTCATTAATTTCTTACACATATATTACATATTATCACTTTTTATACTCACAGTAATGTCATCACTAACCATTTTCTCTTATTACAATTCATAATATGAATAATACGTATTTAATATCATATTTGGCATTTGGTATCATTGTAAGCTTAAGCATGCTTATGTAATCCAATTACTCATTATCACATTTGAATCATTATATGTTATTGAATTGAATAAGGTGAAACATCTTATATTAATAATTTGATACATCTACCAAATTATGATAATGTGATTTATGAGGTGTGTGTTAGTGAATAGGGTAATATGCCTTACATATTTTGAAAACTGAATTTAACTATGACTAGATGATTATAATTCAAAATTGTATCAAGGTATGTTATTAGGTTATGACACCTAATGTCACTAATGTAGGATATGTATGCTTAGATAATTACACATTAGGTTTCAGGTCAGCATGACCACTTCATGTGGTGCATTCTTATCAAGTATTAATTCCATTTATTATATCATGAGGTTGACTAGGTCAACATTATATGTATTAACAATTAGTGATGAATAATTCACTATTATGTACATCAATTATGCTTTAGGGTTCAAGCATATGAATTAGGCTTCACATGGCTCGTATATATTCATTTGTACATTAACAAACAAGTTAAATTACAATTATGATTTGTTTGAATTCTAATAATATCATCTCACTAATATGTTGTCCATAGAGTTAGGGTTTCTAATTCCCAAGGCAACTAGATTTTGCTATGTATGGGATTACATACTCCTAAAAAGGGATTTCATCCTTGAGATAAGGTATGTAAAATCTAACAAGGTATTACTAATACTTAAAAGGTTGACTAAGTCAAATTAATTTATAGTTAAAAGAGTATATAATCATGTATAAGGTCCAACACTTACTTGTTTACTACCAAACTTCAAGGTATATCATAGGGTACAGTAACCCTAAACATGGAATTCTAAGACTTATATAAGGTACTTAAGGATTTCAAGATGATTTTATTTGAGGGCTCAAATCATCACATAAGTTTTCTAAGGATATTCAATAATGAAGTAATATTCCCAAAGGTATGCTATTCTGAGATGTCTGTATCAGATCAGGCCTGGCCGGTGTCATATGAACTTGGGAGTCCCCGTAAACCAAGCTAGTGGCGAGAAGGACATTTTTTTCCATCCCCTAAGTTCTGACCCTTTCTAGACACCATCACTTTCAACTTCTTGATCTAGAACCTACTCGATAGACTAATCACCAAAAAGTTGATCAAATTATATTTCTAATATGAAATTATTATGACCCTAAATCAATCATTCATAGTTGGTCATTCTAACGTGAAAACTTTCTAAAGGGAAACTATATGAGATAATGTTTTTTAACTAAGGAGACAAATTGAATTAGTCAAAACTCTGACTAATTTGATGCTCTGATACCATGCTTTAAAGACATAGAAATCTTTACTAATAAACATGATAAAAAAATCACCAATTGTGTAGCAGGGGAAGAAATAAACTTAACTTTATTCAATAGAATAAAGAGTACTTTACAAAATTTCCCGAAAGGGGTTCCACTTTATACAAAACAAGGATCTAGGTACAAGAAAACTAAACCAAATCAACATTGTCTCCAAATAAAACAACTTAACATATATACCTAAGTCCAAGCTAGATGGCTGAGCTTCATTTCCTAGCCTTCGTTTGGTTCACCATGCTTCAACTGCGCACTTTGATCCTATACATGGGTGGTTGGGGTCATTCATCAAGAGAGAGATAAAAGTATGTTTCAATTGAAGTAAAGGACAAATATAAGCTAAAACATTGCATAAGAAAAGATCACTACACTAAGAGTGTCAAAATGATGAGGCAAGTACATAAAAAAAGGAATTTCTGCCATAAATTCAAGAACAATAATATATCAACATGCATGATTAAATGTGGCCAGATTAATCTAATATAGGGATGAGGCACATACCGGACCTCAACCTCTAAGTGAGGGAGCATAACACATTCCCAAACCCTAAATATATATAAAGTGGCAGGGAACTCAAGCCACAATGCCTGGCAAGAGGACTAAAACCTCAATGCCCTATGGGTGGTTTGTACTCATGTACACTACGTTAGTTAACTAGTCATTTTCATCATCATGCAAAGTAATTAAATGACAGTTAGGATAAATTTCCAACAATAGCAGGTGGGGTCGATGGCCCTAGAATAATTTAAGCAACAACAAGAATAATTGATAATAGGAGATCCAACTCAAATAAAGAGCCAAAGAAAGGCAATAGAAGAATATCATGAATGCGAAAAATAGACTCAAGCCTCATTGGGAAAAAAGGTGTGGGTAAAAAGGCCCAACTGAAGGAATAGGGTATGAATTGCACATTTATAGATATTGACAAAATAGGGGTCACATACAAAAATAGGCTTCACGTACCTTATTTCAGTTTAATTTATATCCTTTCATTGATTATATTGTATTCCAATCCACTTTTGTCCTAGATTCAAATGTATATATATGGATTAGGTTTAATGTAAATTATAAGGGTTGAAAACCCTAATTTTCTACCGTGAAAACCAAATCTCAGTTTGTGAGTTAAAACCTAGACCAAAAGCTTAGTTGAGTTTCATTAATTAGAGAACATATCTTATTTATCAATTTGGAGTTAAAATGAATTAATTATCATTTTTAGAACATTTAACATGAATTAAATGGTATATAAGGCAAACTTTGAAAAACGAAATAGAATAAGAAATCAAAAACTAGAAAATCATATTATACAAAAAAAATTCTTTCCAACGACTATTTATTTTCATTTTTCTGACCTATGGTTGATTTAATATGAATTAAGTAAATATGATCATTCAGATTATAAGGAATTGCCACATGTGCAATTAGGTGGGTGAATGTGATTGGGCCACTGAGGCCGGATCCACACTGATGCAGACCAATTAGATTTGGCTATGTCATCTGGTCCATCTCGCTGAACAGGTCAAGGGCGATTGTAGGAAGAGACAAATTACTATTTTGTCCTTGGTCGTCAAATTGATTTAATTAAAACTGCGAGGGTTGAACGATCATTTACAAGTATGCTAGACAATAAAAGGGGACACGAATTGATGGTATTGCCCATGTCATTTCAATTGAGTAATCTAGGGTGCATGGGCTCTTTGTTCGACTTACCACCATGTTTGTTCACCCCCCTAGCCATGGCGAGCAGAAGCAGTAGGTTAGGGGAAGGCGTCGATCTGATTGGGAGCTATGATCACGTTGACAACAAACAGGAGGCAGGATCGTGTTCACCATCATTTGATGAACTAGACAAGCCTAGCATTGAGGCTTCTGCTTGTATAGGAGCTTCGAATAGCTGCTCCACAGGTCGAGAAAAGGGGAATCAAGAGCGAATGAAAACCCAATGAGCACGAAGAAGAAACCACCAGCTAAGGCCGTAAAAGCACACACGGAGACACAGTGAGTCACAACCACATCTTGTTACTGGCGGAGAAGCACTGAAACTGAATGAATGACTGGAACCAGCAAGGTCACTACAGCGGGTGTTGGTCAGGGCATTAGAGACCATCACGAGGCCATACGAAGTTGGAAAACTGAGTAAGGAGAGTCGGAGAACCCTACCTGATTGCCAATCGGACGCGAGGAGGCTGAAGTAGACTGGGGGTGCTCCAAGATCACCAGAAGTAAACTCGAGTAGGTCTAGGAGCTAGGGGGTGACTCGGGACCAATTGGAGTAGGATGATGATTCATGGTAATGTAAGGATACTTGAGGGGATTTATATATATAGCCAGGGAGAAGGTCCTACACCCATCTATGTGAAATCGACAGAGAAGGAGAGAGAGACCAGTTTGGTAATTTTGCACACAGTGAGGGAGAGGCGATGAGTAAATGCTCATACAAACTAGCTCATCTAGATGAAGAAAACGGGCTTGAATTTGTACAAAATGGTTAACCAGAGAGAGAGAACGGGATCGGGGAATGGAGGAGCCGAAACTGTCCGAACGGCTGGAGGTTAGGGATGAACTCCAGGCCGTCCGATCAAAGTGGGTGTGAGATGATCTATTTTTGTCCATCGGATGGTGCTTCGGGTTAAGAGGGGCATGTGACAACACTTAAATCAAAACATTGGCATTACATCGAGACATAAATGAAACATATCAAATACTTTAATCACACTATATTAAAAGCATATAAAATCATTTTGAGGGGTCAAATCAACTCCAACATTCACGAAATTTTAACCATTGGTTCACATTAATGCATAGAGACACTCTATGCAATTAGCTTTCATATTTATACATAATTTATCCTTTAAACACCATATAGCCCATTAATGTGTATTTTATTGCATTTTAAAAAACAAAACCATTTTCTAAGTGATTTCTTTAAAAAAAATTGAGGCAATAGTCATAAAATCATTTAATTGTCATATCACTCCTTTAATTCCCTATTTTATTTCTTTAATAGCAATTTGGAGGAGAGAGAGGGAAATGAGGGTGATTATTACATTAATAATTTCAAGAGCACATAAATTCTCATTTCTTAATCCCAAAAGGATATAAAATCTCTAAATTGACATTATCCACTAATTATGACTCATAAATGGACATTTTGTATCATTAGTCCCTAATTATCACATTAAGTGAGTTATTTGTGCAAACACACCTTCATTAACATGAATGAGGGTAAATATTGATTTCACCATCAAAGTGTGCTCAAATTGCACATGGAGGCCAAAAATCATACAAAAGGTGGGAAATTAATGAGAAAGGTCCAAAAGTTCTTGAAAGAAAAGGAAAAGGTGATATTGGGTAAATTACAGGAAAACCCTGGATTTCAACTTGTTATACATAACATGTCCTATACACATCCCATGGTCTTGTCGGCCTTTTTATCGATGTAGAAGTTATATCAAGAGTTCTAACTAGTGGAACATTAGGTACTTTGCCCCTCCTTGGTAGCCACTTCCCTAGTGCATTAGGTGTTTCTTGCATTAGTGGCACCAAAAAATTCCCCTTTTTAGAACCTCTAGGCATCTATTCTTGAGTTTGGATAAATCGTTTCTCAACTTCTACCTCATTATCCTTTTTTGGACAGTCCTTTATAAAATGTCTTGGTTGCCTACACCTATATCAAACTTTGTTTTTGTGTCATAACCTAACTCCTTCGACATTTTCCACTACTCCATTAATACTATGTTGATCAGAAATCCTGCTAGAGACCAAAATTTCATCATTGGGAACTGGTAATCTAGGTTGTGTTGCTTGTATCTGATCCTCGATGTGCCTCAACGGTGTCATAATCTATCCATTGAGAGTATTAAAATTAGGGTTCTCTATCATGGTTAGATCAACATGGGGATTCTCAAGCAGTTGGTCTTCTCTTGCCTTATCCCTTGCACCTTCTCTCGGTGCAACAACATTGCTTTCAGCAATGTGTTCCTTATGTTCTCCAGACATCCTTAAGCTATACTCTATCTTCTGCATAAGAAGAAGTCACTATAAGATATACTAGAGGACACTAGAATAAACTGAACACCTTAGTCCTATGTCTCTGTAGACTTAGCGAAACTTAAGCTCTGATACCAAACTTTATGATGACTCGTAAACAAATTAAGTCATCACCATTAGTAATTGTGGAATAACCATAAATAGCATATTAACAAAAAAATCACTAAGAATTAAAATCATTTTGCAACGAGATCCAATACTAGGAAATTATCACTGAAAGATTCAAAACTTATATCTATCATGATTCACATTATACATACATTGTTTCATCTTATCTCTTGGACAACATATAATAGTTTCTCTATTAATACATATATTGAAGAAACATAAAACCTCGAGATACACAAGTCAAAATCACAAATTGTTCAAAAAAACTTTTGTACTAACTCCAAGAACCTGAGAATATAGAGATAACACATAGGACTTCTATCTACAAGATACAACAGACAGTACACTCCACCTGAGTTGTTACTATTGTCCCAACTATTGTTCTCCCTTTATAGTAAGGTCTCTACCTCCTTATTCATGTCCACCTAAAAATTGTGGATCCAACGAGGTGAGACAATTGTCCCAGCAAGAGATATAACTCTCCGCCGACTATATTATTATCACAGTTTAAGCAGTATAAAACTTAGCAAAGGTTCATTTATATTAATAAGAAGGATTAATCACTATTAAAAGCAAAATAGAGTAATCACTTCTCTTAAAATAATGCATCTATTTATGGTAGAGAAATAAATCATATATTCACTATACAAGGGAATATAAAGAAACATGAATAACATCTATTCAACTAAGATGTATAAGAGGAGTGTACCTCAACCAATGTCTTTCATATTCAATCCTTAAGCAAATATGCTACATGACTGATTACATATTAAAAAAAACCTTATGCCCTAAGGAGATGAAGTATATCGTTCATGCTCCAACTGACCACTAGTAAGTCAAAATTGGTACCATACAAGGTCAATGGTAGAGCTGGCTATCAAGACCTCACCTGTCGCGGTCAGTACAAGACCATTTAGATTTGGCAGGACATCTCGTGAGAACTTCTAACAGGACATCTCATGTCATTTGCAAATAGCATTTCAGGGTATAGCAACATCTTCACTATAGAGTTACTTCTGTAGCATGTAATCTCTTCGGGAGAAGACCACTTAGCTTTCTCAGATTATAATATGAGGATAAGGAAGATTAAACATCAATTCCTCTCCTAGTCGGGAGATTTTATGCTTCAATCCTGATACCACAATGAAATAAAGAAGGATTTACACATCAATTTCTTATTTGGTCCAGAGATTTACATCATCTCGTGATAAATAAGGAAGGTGTGACATCAATTCTCCATTGGGACGTTTGGATATACTTCATCCTTCACCCCCGCATATTCAAAAATATGCTCTCCTAGTTAAACTCATTTCACCATCAACAATTTCTAACACTGAATGGATCTATTGTCAGGGCACTACATGAGGAGATTTAACTTGATTAATTAAGCATATTGCAATATTATTTTAGAATCTACCAAATTTCAAACATGAATTATAACATATGCTATAAAGAAAGGTGTAATACTTTTAAGATCTTTGAAACACTTTGAATGTATAACACTCGAGATCTTTGTCCCATATCACAGTACTGGGAATTCTCATCCTATCACATCATCATGATCATCATGATTACTAAATCCAAGTATTCAAACCCTTAGATCATCACTTAGCATTGCTACCTTTTTAACAGGTAACTATTACCTCTAGGTCCTCAGACCAAGGTATTCAACACATTTGTTGTACAAATATTTCACATAGCTCACATAGTTCATTAAATATCTTGTCACCTCGCACTAGGCAACAACTATCTTCTATGATATCAAACTTTATAATCATTATACTTGTTGTACAAATATTTAACATGGCTCACAAGGTCCATTTAAATATGTACCATATAAAACATCATAGGTCATACCGTGCTATGTTCATCATCTCATGATTCTTGAATAGTTTGCACTTTAAAAATATATGACATTACTATGCAATTCAAGATGAATACATCCTTCCCATTATTAGGGTTAGGATTGCCTATTTTAACCAAATAGGGTTTCAAATTCACATCACATGATATAAGAGAAATACATCCTTCCCATTATTAGGGTTAGGATTTCTCAATCTAACTGATTAAGGTTGTAAAATCATACCATCAACCTTCATTAGGGTTAGGTTTTCCCCTTATTAACAAATTCATGATTCAAGATCATGTTATCTATAATCAAACCCTAATTCATATTCCACTCATCTTAGGAGTATCAATGCATGCTTATTAACATGATTATCACTTATATGCATGTTTCTCCCTTATCCTGATTAGGATGTTGATTGCACCATACTTTTATTAAGTTGGCTCAATTCTCCTCTTAAGGTACATTACTTTACAACTATCAAATTGAATTAAATTCATTGCATCTTAATGTTGCATGAGTTACAAATCACCATATACATCACTCAACCAGACACATTAGTTTGAGGTATTCCCACCATATCGGGCATCAAGATAAATGTATTCCACCATATTATACCTAAGATGCACCCCTATCATCAAGTCGGGAATTAATATTAGGTATGTGGTATAACCACATCACCATATAATTTTTAGGGTTTATCCCCTACTTCCATATCGTGTATGTACCGACCCCGCCTCCCGATAACCCGTAATTGAGAGAGACCGAAAGGTCAGAGCCGTTACCAATAACCCAGATCAAAGGTTCAACAAATAATCAATAACAATTAATAAACTTTACCAACTAAGCTAAAATCTGGTATAAATTAAAAAATTTCTTAGCTTTTAAAAACTGGGATTTCGAAACTTCTATCCATGAAGATACTGATTTAACTAATCCTCCTGTGCACGTTATTTCTCCTTTAATTCCACATATGCCACTTTACTATTTGTTCTTTTCAGGGTTGTACCAAAAACTCCGACAAACAAAATGTCGGTTAGCATATCGAAATATACTGGTATGTGGGGGAAACAAAAATCATGCAACAATGTTAAAAATGTAATCAATCAATTAATAATTTAACAACCAAGATTACATTTTAAGCCATTCTACTCAATCCTTACTTATCCCCTAACTCTGTCCTCTCCCTGCAGTGGACTTGTATGCTACCTCTCTTTTAGGTAGATTATTACCCACATGATCCTACCTTATAGGTAGCCAATACCTAAGGTAATAGAGTTGCATGGCACTACCCGAAGGCAGCCCAATATCTAACTCAATGTGACTTGATGGTCCTACTCCATTGGTAGCCATGTACTAAGTCATCCAATGACCTGATGGACCTACCTCATCGGTAGCCATGTACTAGGTCAACTATTAAGCCACAGAGGGTACCAAGATCTGAGCTAGTGGGCACATATCTTATGTGATAATCATATCCACATTATAGTTTGCATGAACTAAATTCATCCAACAGTTTATTTCAAGTCATCGATGAAAACTTTAGAAAACCTCAGAAAGCTAACTCGAGATATTCATAAACATAACCACATACTTGTCAGGATGATTTTGAGACAGAATAATCCATGTAAGAAAGAAATCCCAGCAAGCAAGCACACATATCAAGATCCTGAAATAATTATGCAATTTCCTTTTATTACTCATGTCATCAAGATCTATTAAATCTAGCTCGCTTCCTAGGGTTTCTAATCCACTTTTAGGGTTTCCATTGCAATTTGGGTTTCCCCACATCCTTCACTATTTCAAACCCTAATTTAACACAATTGATCCCAAACCCTAATTACATCAACATCTAATTCTCAGTTTTGGATTAAAGGCATAATTAAGCATTAAAAAAGTCTGTTAAACCTCTTTTCCTTAACTCTACCATTTTTATCCTCTTCAACCCATGACAAAGTCATTATGCTCGTTTGTCATTGATTCGTAGTTCATTATGCTCTTAATACTCATATGAACGTTATTTATCATTAAATTTACCTTGATTCATTCAAAAACCCTAATTTCTATATTAAGATTATTTATCCACAAATTAGGAACATGGAATTCTCGAAATATCTTAGAATTATTATATCTCATCTTTATCCACCACATTGAATAATTAAAGCTATTAAGAGTCGAATTGGTCAACATTAGGGTTTCAAGGCCCATTAAAGCATATCTATGCACATAAAACTCAAAATTAACCAATTATGTGCAAAGTGCATCCTTTTTGATCTTAAAGTACCTTTTTACAATTAACAAGTTAATATCAACTTTATTCATCCATTAAACCTTATTAATTACATTAATCATCTCCAAATAGGATTTCTTAATCTTTAATTCATTAAAGTTGATAAATTACACTACTTTTCAAATTGCAATAGGAATCAGCCTTCAAATATATTTTTATTGGATTCCACTCATTTTTCTGAGCAAAATTCATGTATAATGCGTATCTATCCGAGCTACGGTTATTGAGATACGAATTTAACAAAAGTAACATACTGTGGACCAATAGGAGACTGCCACATAGGCCTTGCCATGCGACGTTGATCGGCTAAGCTAAAACATTTCAAAAAGTCTGTTATACCCCCACGTGGCTCTTGGGCTCTTCATAACTTGGAGGGGCATTTTAGTCCAAATGCCTAGATCTTCTTCTTTCTTACGCAGGTGTACTCCTCTAAGCACACGCCGCCGCAGCAACGACAGGATCCCAGGTGGATACGCGCCATTAGCTCTTCGCCATAGCCCTTCCCTCTTCTTCGGCCCAGTCTGGACTGCTTAGGGAGGGATATCGGAGTGCCACTCCCATCCTCGAGACCACTACACGTGCAGCCGCCGCCGAGACTGCTTACTCCAGCTGATCCTCTTCCAGGTCTCTACCAGGTCTCCGCCATCTCGTTCCAACTCCAACTCCCTTCAGAACTCCCCATCTCCAAACTGTGACGATGGGCATTGACCACATGAGAGAAATCGTAAGTTTCTCCCAGTATCCCGCCCCAACGATGCCAAGGAACAAGGACCGATGGCCTGCTGCTTGTTCCAAGAGCCATTGAAAGTTTTGCACCAGGGATGGAAGGCGAAATAGATCTGAGAGCTCATCCCAGCGGTCAACGCATCTAATAGGGGTTGGGATGCTACCTTGGCCGCGTGGGCACTCCTTGCCACGGCTAGAAACTGACGTGAAGTTCTACTAAACCCTTCATCGTGTTCAGGGAATAAGGAAGAGAGAGTGAGTTTGAGATCGGACTGATGATCAAAGTTCTAGGGCTACGTCCAGGGACTCGATGGTGGATGGGAGATTCTGTCCTTTTGTTGTTCGTATATGGTGACTTATATAGGGCATGGTTCTATATCTTTCAGTCCTACAGTATGTTAAGTTTGGGATTTTTTTTATCTAATCATCTTTTTGTAGTCTTCTTTCCTTGTCGATTACCTCTTCCCTCTTTTGAACATTTTCCAATTTCTTCATTTAACACTCGACTAATATACTCCTTGTTACATACCCCCACTAATATCTTTTCCTTTTTCCTTCTTTTCTCCTTGGGGTTCAAGTAATCCCAAAAGTGGCAAAGAATATTATGATGGTTCCCTTCATTTACCATTACCTCCTTTCCAAATTCTTTCTTCCTCTCATGTAATCTTTTGTGGAAATGGTATGTGTACTCATCAAAAAGAACACGCTTAAAAGATTCTCAGTATCTTACTAAAATATCTCTTTTCGAGAATTTTTCTTTATTTCTCTTTATTTCTCTTTTTATTTTCCTTCTTGGAATTCCTTTTAACATTAGAAGCCTTATGGATATGAAAATCCATAAAAGATAATTCAATTACACATCTTTCTTTTAATAATTGAATTTCCTTTGTCTTTTCATTGTTATTGGGCCCAATAGCCAATAAACCCCACAAAGAAAACAACAAGGCTATTGTAAGCAAAAATCCATTTATTCGAACCAAATTATATCATTATTTGTTCAAATATCTTTAATATGAGAAATTACATTTCTCACCAAATGAACCCAAAAATCGGGGTTGTAACATCCTTCCCCTCTTATAGGAATTTTGTCCTAAAAATTCCATCAAGCAAACAAACAATTTACGATAAGTCTTTTCAGTGTCCATCAACGGCCCCTATGTGGCTTTACCTTACCCATGGTGCTTCCAAAGAACCTTTATCATCACATATTCTTTTCTCTGAGTTCTTTCATCCTGGCGTCTATAAACTGTACAGGTGACTCAGGCCATTATAGCCTCCCTTGGGGCTCACTGGGTTCACTGCTCAGCACATGGTTGAGGTAACTCACATAGTGCTCTAAATTTGACACATGGAACTCATCACACATTACATTATCCTGAGGGACAAGATCAAACTTAACCTTTTCCACCAAACCATGTCAAAAGAACCCATGCATCGGGGACTCAAATCTCTCTTAGCTATAACTTAGCGGGGTCAGATTTTCATGTCACATACTCTCCCACAGTGAACTGTATGTCAGTATACTTTGCATCTGCTCACAACTCACGTCGTCTCTAGGCTCCTTTCATCCATTGCGTGATCAAAGTGACTTCATCTACACACACTATGGTCCTTTTCTAACCATCACATGGTCCTTTCACCAACATCACCTTACTGAAGTGGTGACCGACACAACCTCCCTTATAGAGCTTCTTTAAAACCCGATACTAGCTATGGTGGTTATCGTCACATCTTTTATAGGACAAGAACTGTCTCTAGATATCACCCTGAACAAAGCACGCATGCCCTCATCAGACCCTCTAGTATGGATCATACTAACTATTAGTAAGGGGTGATAAACTGTACCAACATCGAGTTCTGCATGTTTCTACTTCCACCTCATGGAAGTGAACTGTTAGGACATACTCAAGAACTTTTGAACTCGTATCATGGTGTGGTTGAACCATCTCTCTCTCTTATGTAGTTCAAAAGAATCTGTCTCTTGACAGTACTCCCTTGTTTCTCATGTTATCTAGGTAAGGCGATCTTCCATAACCCATATTGCATCTTGACCTTCTTGGTCAAAGGGAGACTTACCACAACATCCATAGTGATGAACTCCCATTCCCTCTTGGGAACTCTTTTATCTTGTATATCAACTCATTGGGTTACTGGTGTTCTTCCTTCACCTCTTGTCATGCATGGAAACATACCACATGCAACTTCACCTTAGACATCCAAAATACAACTATCACTTACTATCTTTGTACTAACAAGGTGTATCATGATCTCCTACATTGTTATGATTCCTCAAGCTTGATACCTCGAAAACCCTTAACCATTCTAATCAAGGTTTCATCACATTCCTTCCAGAGAAGTGCATTTGAGGCTATAAACCATCATTTCATTACGTCAAGGACTAGACTGGATAACCAAACAATCATTAACTTGTTCAACCTATCTCATTACATCTGAGTGTTAGCCAAACCACATCTTTCCAAAATTAGGGTTAGCCTAACAACCTCTTCTAGCCAAACTAGGCAGCTATAACTCCACCAGAGCATCCATTACCACTTCGCATCCTTTGATATTAGATAATGTTGAAGACATACTATCTCCATGTATTCCACTTAAGTCTCATCTCGAACTCTAAGTTTATCTCTATCAAGAAAACTCTGAAATCATCCTCTTGGTTATCAAACTCAACTTTTTATCACATGCAGATTCCACATAGCTCATGATAATATATTCTCATAAGGTGATTATCCTAATACTCTTACCGTTTGTACCTGTCCATGTATCATTCACTCCACCAAGGTATGTTATCATCTCTGTCCTCATACCTCATAGCAACGTTCCAACCCACCTCATCTTTTATCCTTGGTGTATGGCATGCGTACTATCCCATCTCTCCCTCCCATAACAAGAGGAAATAAGCATTTGGTGGCCGTCCAAACAGAAAGTTCTTCCTGTTCTAAGAGTAGAGATGATACATCCCACATTGCTAGTACACCCTCAAATCTAAGTTGAAACGTGCAACTTATGTCTCTACATCACAATCATCTCGATATCAAAGTTACTTCCATGGAAAACTGGTCTCGAACCTATTTGGTCCAAACACAATCCTTGGTCATCACCTCTAGGTCTATAGGGTGCCAACACTTTTGGGGTCATCCCTCTTCCCTCATGCATCAGAGAGTGACCTACTCATCTGCCCTTTGGGTCCCATGAGTTCATGAAGGTGATGAATCTCCTAACCCATGACCCTCAGACAATGATAGTTGTTACCTCCCGACCCTATGGTCATGTGCAACTAGGGAATCAGGAAACTCCTACTTCCATCGGTCTTATCCCTACCTGACCCTAGGATAGACTTATGATTCTCTTATAGTACATGTTCAACTTAGAACCTTACCCAAGCATTCATCATCTCTCTTTCTGCATTCATAGGCTGACTTTCATCCTTTCATAGGGATCATGGCAACGTGCCTACCTTGGTCAAGCCCCATACCGGTTACCTCCATGGTAACACATCCACATGCACACAAAGATGGTTATCTATGGGTATACAGGTTCATTCTCATGCCATGTACTTTTCACTTAGCTTTCTCAAGATCCTATAAAACCTCTTTAGGTTACCTTAACTCCAACAAAACTGGTATACACCCAACTAAAGGGTCCCTCTTTCTCAGGATGGGAGGGAAACTACAACTCTTGACAACACAATCACAATTGTCCTTAGGGTTTACCTTCACATGAGCATGCCTAACCCAACAGCTACTACAGCACAAGCAGACCACCATGCTAGGTCGTACTTGTTCTCTCTCCTCAACATTAGATCAACTTATTTGTGAGAGGTTCATCAAACATACCCTTAACATAAGGGGTTTACGTTACCTCTACACATGAGAAGTATCATGCTCGAAACTATAGAGACTCAAATCTCATCATGAGCATCAGATACACTACTTCCCCTCTTAGGCCTAGGAACCCTAGGTCCACCTTTGGGTGTCCAATTGCATGTTGAATCTCTTAACCATGAATCAAGCATGTCCAAGGTATGTCATGTACTTCCATGATCCTTTTATTTAAGCGACACCTCAGAGTTGAGTCCTCCTCAAGGACAACCAACTAGGTATAAAGCCTCACAACTGGTTACTTAAACCTCCTCAGGGTCTAAATCACTCTTTATCTCATCCAACAGGTAATCACTTATACCATAGGTACCGAAAACATCCACTTAGGTTGCATCATCCTTGACTCCCCACTATTCCTCATGTCTCAGAATCTAAGCTTCCAACCTTCTTTCTTGGGTCCTTCTTTCTCTCTCTAGATCTAACTCCACATCCAGCCTCACTACATGAAGTTGGATCAAGCTCACAAGCATATCCCTACCTGGGTGAAGCCTTTGTTCAACTCATGTTTGGCTCAAGATTATCCTTAGCTCTTTATGTTTATCACATAAGCTATCCAACATACTCCCGTGACCAGG
This sequence comes from Alisma plantago-aquatica, assembly GCA_963693085.1. Lineage (NCBI taxonomy): Eukaryota > Viridiplantae > Streptophyta > Magnoliopsida > Alismatales > Alismataceae > Alisma > Alisma plantago-aquatica. Next base: position 697,466,990 of record OY856409.1, read on the forward strand.
GTTTCAACCTACTGTTAGCACAACTGAAGCACTCTGGTGCAAGCTATATCCTACTTGCCTAAGCCCATAGAGTTTCTATAGGTTCCCCTCTAACCTCATCCATGAAGGAGATATCCTTCACTCTAACATGAACGACCCTCTCCAGGGTTGGGTCGCCAACGGGACTAGGTTATCCAACCTCTCATGGCTCATATGACAATCCCAAGAATTGTCTGACCAACACCCGGTCAACAATGACATCTAACTCACCATGCCATCTCTCTCTAACCTTCACTTAGAGTTAGGGTTAACATCATCCTTAGACGATGTGCTAGGTCTCTACTTTTAATGGAGGTTTCTACCTCCAAGACTAACTCTCTCTACTCATCCACCTACCAAGGAGGTCTATCCTCAGGTCTCTCCAGAGGGAAATGACAACTCGTGTCATACGACCTAAGCATGTATCTATTCCTTTACGCTTACTCTAATAAGCTTATGTCCATGACATCTTATTTACATGCTTTTTATTAATTTGGTGGATGATTCCTTAATCCTTATTAACCTTACCCATACCTCAAGAGGGTGAGGAAAAGAGAGAAAACCCTAATCCTTAAGGTCCTTAACATAATTTGAGTTGAGAAGGGATGAACTAGATGAGAGAGTCCTAAAGTTATCTTATTTCGATTCATACCCTAAGACTTTGGCCAGGCAGTCACATAGATTCGGGAGTCCTCATATTCCGACTAGTGGTGCAGAGGAAAATATTGCCAGCCCCCGATCGTGTTCCTTTTCTAGACACCTCTGTCTTTTAGATAATCCTCTAATAAATCGCTTGAGTTCTACAGAATTTGTAAAATTTAATAATTATTAAAGATTAAATGAGGAACCTAGGCTCTGATACCAATTGTAATGACCCCGCCTCCCGGTAACCCCCAATTAAGAGAGACTGAAAGGTCAGAGCTGTTACCAATAACCCGGATCAAAGGTTCGACAAATAATCAATAACAATTAATAAAATTTACCAACTAAGCTAAATATGGAATAAATTAAAACTTTTCTTACCTTTTCAAAACTGGGATTTCAAAACTTCTATCCATGAAGATACTGATCTAACTAATCCTCCTGTCCACGTTATTTCTCCTTTAATTCCACATATGCCACTTTACTGTTTGTTCTTTTCAGGGTTGTACCTAAAATGCCGACAAACAAAACGTCGATCATCATATCAAAATATACTAGTATGTGGGGGAAACAAAAATCATGCAACTATGTTAACAACGTAATCAATCAATTAATAATTTAACAACTAAGATTACATTTTAAGCCATACTACTCAATCCTTACTTATCCCCTAACTCTGTGCTATCCCTACAGTGGACTTGTATGCTACCTCTCTTTTAGGTAGATTCTTACCCCCATGGGCCAACCTTACAGGTAGCCAATACCTAGGGTAATAGAGTCGCATGGCACTACCCGAAGGCAGCCCAATATCTACCTCAATGTGACTTGGTGGTCCTACTCTGTTGGTAGCCATGTACTAAGCCATACAATGACCTGATGGACCTACCTCATCGGTAGCCATGTACTAGGTCAACTATTAAGCCGTAGAGGGGACCAGGATCTAAGCTAGTAGGCACATATCTTATGTGATAATCATATCCACATTATAGTTTGCATGAACTAAATTCATCCAATAGTTTATTTCAAGTCATTGATGAAAACTTCAAAAAACCTCGGAAATCTAACTCGAGATATTCATAAGCGTAACCACATACCTATCGGGATGATTTTGAGACAGAATAATCCATGCAAGAAAGAAATCCAAGAAAGCAAGCACACATATCAAGATCCTGAAATAATTATGCAATTTTGTTTTATTACTCATGTCATCAAGATCTATTAAATCTAGCTTGCTTCCTAGGGTTTCTAATCCACTTTTAGGGTTTCCATTGCAATTTGGGTTTCCCTTCATCCTTTACTATTTAAAACCCTAATTTAACGCAATTGATCCCAAACCCTAATTACATCAACATCTAATTCTCAGTTTCAGATTAAAGGCATAATTAACCATTAAATAAGTTTGTTAAACCTCTTTTCTATAAATGTACCATTTATATCTCTTTAACCCATGACAAAGTCATTATGCTCATTTGTCATCGATTCGTAGTTCATTATGCTCTTAATACTCGTATGAACATTATTTATCATTAAATTCACCTTGATTCATTCAAAAACCCTAATTTCTATATTAAGGTTATTTATCCACAAATTAGGAACTTTAATTCTCGAAATATCTTAGAATTATTATATCTCATCTTTATCCACCACATTGAATAATTAAAGCTATTAAGAGTCGAATTGGTCAACATTAGGGTTTCAAGGCCCATTAAAGCATATCTATGCACTTAAAACTCAAAATTAACCAATTATGTTCAAAGTGCATCCTTTTCGATCTTAAAGTACCTTTTTACAATTAACATGTTAATATCAACTTTATTCATCCATTAAACCTTATTGATTACATTAATCATCTCCAAATAGGATTTCTTAATCTTTAATTCATTAAAGTTGATAAATTACACTACTTTTCAAATTTCAAGAGGAATCAGCCTTCAAATATATTTTAATTGGATTACTCTCATTTTTCTGAGAAAAATTCATGTATAATGTGTATCTATCCGAGCTACCGTTATTGAGATACGGATTTAACAAAAGTAGCTTACAGTGGACCAATAGGAGACTACCACGTAGGCCTTGCCATGCGACGTTGATCGACTAAGCTAAAACATTTCAAAAAGTCTGTTATACCCCCACGTGGCTCTTGGGCTCTTCACAACTTGGAGGGGCATTTTAGTCCAAATGCCTAGATCTTCTTCTTTCTTGCACAGGTGTACTCCTCTAACCACACACCGCCGCAGCAACGACAGTATCCCAGGTGGATACACACTATTAGCTCTTCGCCATAGCCCCACCCTCTTCTTCGGCCCAGTCCATACTGCTTAGGGAGGGATATCGGAGTGCCACTCCCATCCTCGAGACCACTACACATGCAGCCATCGCTGAGACTACTTACTCCGGCTGATCCTCCGCTAGGTCTCTGCCGGGTCTCCGCCATCTCGTTCCAACTCCAACTCCCTTCAGAACTCCCCATCTCCAAATTGTGACGATGGGCTTTGACCACATGAGAGAAACTAAAAGTTTGTCCTAGTATCCTACCCCAGCGATGCCAAGGAACAAGGACTGATGGGCTGCTACTCGTTCCAAGAGCCATTGGCAGTTGTGCACCAGGGAGGGAAGATGAAATAGATCTGAGAGCTCATCCCAGCGGTCAACACATCTAACAGGGGCTGGGATGCTACCTTGGCTGCGTGGGCACTCCTTGCCATGGCTAGAAACTAACGTGATGTTCTACTAAACCCTTCATCGCGTTCAGGGAAGAAGGGAGAGAGAGTCAGTTTGAGATCGGACCGATGATCAGAGTTCTAGGGCTACGTCCAGGGACTCGAAGGTGAACGGGAGATTCTGTCCTTCTGTTGTTCGTATATGGTGACTTATAGAGGGTGTGGTTCTATATCTTTCAGTCCTGCGGTATGCTAAGTCTGGTATTCTTTTCATCTAATCATCTTTCTATAGTCTTGTTTCCTTGCCGATTACCTCTTCCCTCTTTTAAATATTTTCCAATTTCCTCATTTAACACTCGACTAATATACTCCTTGTTACATACCCCCACTAATATCTTTTCCTTTTTCCTTCTTTTCTCCTTGGGTTCAAGTAAACCCAAAAGTGGCAAAGAATATTATGACGATTCCCTTCATTTATCATTACCTCCTTTCCAAATTCTTTCTTCCTCTCATGTAATCTTTTGTGGAAAAGGTATGTATACTCATAAAAAAGAAAATGCTTAAAAGATTCTCATTATCTTATTAAAATATCTCTTTTCGAAGATTTCTCTTTTTTTCTCTTTTATTTTCCTTGTTGGAATTCCTTTTAACATTAGAAACCTTATGGATATGAAAATCCATCAAAGATAATTCAATTACACCTCTTTCTTTTAATAATTAAATTTCCTTTGTCTTTTCATTGTTATTGGGCCCAATAGCCAATAAAGCCCACAAATAAAACAACAAGGCTATTGTAAGCAAAAATCCATTTATTCGAACCAAATTATATCATTATTTGTTCAAATATTTTTAATATGAGAAATTACATTTCTCACCAAATGAATCCAAAAACCGGGGTTGTAACAGTGTACCTATGTTAGGTTAGTTATCACTTAGGCATTCTCATTCTCAAGTGGACCCATTATCGTGTAAGAGCTAGATGTTTGACCTCATGTCGGGTATACGCTGAATGCTTGGAGCCATATCAGGCACAAAGTGTGCACCATGTCGTGCATGTAATATGTGTCTCATCATGGTAACGTTTGGAAAGGGTATATACAATATCATATCCCACCTTGTTTGCATGTTGGGTAACATATCGGGTTACCATGTAAGGTAGACCATTAGACTCATATCCTTTTATACTTTCAAGGATCAGTTGTATAATATAATTGCATGACAAGCCAGATATTAGGTTGTATTCTTTCACAACAATCCTTCACCCAAAAGGTAGCATGTATCGGGTTTCATGTCATCCCCTAAAGTTCCATCTCTATATCAATTAGGGTTTCAACTCTATATCATCTAGAGTGTTCAACTAGCACTATATCATGCACGAGGCATGATCTTAACCTTGTATCATGTATAAGTTGTAAGTAGGTGCTACTCCTGTCGTCCATGAGATATCTCTCATATCATTCATGTGGTATCACTGACCACTATATCAGGTTACTCTTTGTTGGATTTCATATTAGATTTCACATCAACATCTAGGGTTTTCAACTCATATCGGGTTAGGATATAGACCTAACATAATATTGTGCATAAGGTGAATGTATGGCCCTATATCATGCTCAATGGATGTATAAGTACTTACTCATTTCACCCATGAGATATGAACTTCTCACTATATTATGCTTGTGGTGGGTTTACATCAACATATCAAATTGTTTATCTTCTAGGGTTTACTATATCGCATTGGAGTACATGCTTGGTTCCCTATCGTGCGTAGGGTGCATGAATTGATCTTCTATCATGCACATCATGTTTGGTTAACAACATATCATGCATGAGGTATGCACTTCATCATCATATCAATTTAGAGGTACCTACTCATTACCATATCGATTTAATGTTGTGTTCAATCCATCATATCAGATTTGAGGGGCTTCAACCCATATCGGGTTGGAACATGATGATGTCATAATCATCAACCTCTAGTTTATTATTCTTACTATTCTAGATCATGGACAACAGTCCTAAGATACTTCTGCAACTCCAAGGAACATCAATTAATCAAAGGAATTCGAAATTGAATGTAGACCGTCCAGTTCAACAATATTGAAAGTGAATAATAACATAGTTGGGTTCAAGTTATATAAACCACCTTATGAACAACTTCAAAGCTCCAAGATCCAAAGCTTCACATTATGAAGTTTGAAGATGAGCTAATAGAAGTCCAAGGCTTGATCTCGTTAGCACTTTGCATGATATCTTCACCTCTTGTGGCCGATATCACCTTGCTTGGCTGATATCTTCTTGCCTGACCGATATCCTTCCTCTATGGCCAATACCAAGCTCTGAAATTGACACTCCCTCACTTGTGCATGATACCAAAGTGGTATGAACTATATCTAAGAGTCTATGCACAATATCTCAAGGATACGATAGTTGTAGGGTTTGTAAACTTTCATAAGTAAGTGAAAGAAGAGGTATATATACTTGGGTTCATGATAGAAGGTGTATAAGAGGTGTCTTCACCATATGATACTAGGTGACATGTGGCCATGCATGGTTGACACATGTCCATGCATTCATACACACTTATCATGAAATGCAAAAGTCTAGAGAATAATCTAGGGATAATATCTCGGCCATTCCTTATCTTGTTGGATAAGATATCTCATCTTTATCTCACAAATAAAACAATCTGATACACTTTTTGCAAGGAGCATCTAACCCATCATGGATTTCCTCCCAGAGGTTCTTAGGTCGTCATGGCCTTTTCCAAGAGTCCACAAACAGATAGGAGACTCCCTCTATGGCCCGTTGTCCAATAGGAACTCCCATTCTAAGTCTACAACTCGATATAGCTCAAGTAAGGGCTTCACCTTCAATTCTTTCTTGGTCTTTTCATCACTAAGAGTACCATCCCTAAAAGATGGTTCAATCAAGGTGCCTCCTTCTTTCTCTCACCTCTAAATGATACATAGAGGGTGTAGGGACACACTACAGGTGGTAATTTTCATATCATCTCTATATTTTGGGTAAATTACAATCTATACCAAAATTGGTACGCATGGCACTAGCATTGTTCAAAAGAGCTCAATACTTAAAATTTAGGCTTTTCACAAGACACTACTTAGCATCATTCTCTATTTATGATATTAAAACACTTAGGACACATTCAACATATGACATATTGCAATGTAACCCCTTATCTTGTGTAAATTGCACTTTTCACTCAAATTGTCATATAATGCACAAATAGTTTGCAAATAAGCTCAAATTTGAAAATAAACTTAACAAAGAGCCTTAATTACTTTTCAAAATCTTAGAGCAAGATTGTAAATAACTTTCTCAAGAAAAACATCTAGGGTTAAGCCATAACCCAAGTCAAGGTTGTTACATTTACCCACCTTATCATTTTAGAGATGTGTGCTAACCACCATATCGTCCAAGAGGTGTATGGTTAACCCAATATCGGTTTAGAGGTGTATTCTTTCAACCCATATCACCTTACATGTGTATGTGTGCCTACCATATCAGGAAAGAGGTGTGTATGTTCTTCACACCATATCGGGAAAAGAGGGGTGTGTGTGCGCTTCACACCATATCGGGCAAAGAGGTGTGTGTTTGCTTCACACCATATCGGGTAAAGAGGTGTGTGTGTGGTTTACACCATATCAGGTAGAGAGGTGTGTGTGTTCTTTACACCATATTGGTAAAATAGGTGTGTGTGTGTGTGCTTCACACCATACCGGGCAGAGATTTGTGTGTGTGCTTCACACCATATCAGGCAAAGAGGTGTATGATTTACCTCATATCATGCAAGGGGTGTATACCACATCACCATATCCTGCATGAAGTGAATATTCATCACCATATCATTCATGAGGTGTGTGTATGTGTCACCCATATTGGGTTGCAAAAAATTAGGGTTTAGCATATGAATTAGAGGTGTGTACTTGATACTATATCGTGCATGGGGTCTTTGCTTGACCTCATATCATGCAAAAGGTATATGGTTGACACTGTATCGTGTTCAAGATGTGAAATTCATTACCATATCGTGCAAAGAGGTGTAAACTCATAAGCATATAATGCTAGTCATGTATGTACATGACCATATTGGGTTAGAAGTGTTTGCTTGTGTGCTTGAACCTGATATCAGTTTGTATCATGATACCATCATCTTCAAGCTCTAGACCTTTGTTATAATTATTCTAGTATATGAATAACATATCTAGGCAACTATTACAACTCATAGATTCATCAAGTATTCAAGAAAAACTTAGAATTGAATGTAAACCATCTAGTGTAGTAAGATAGGTGGTGAATAATAACATGATTGGGTTCAAGTTATATAACCTACCTTAAGAAAAAATTCAAAGATCTAAGATACAAAGCTTCATTATCCCAAGGTAGAAAATTAACTATCACAGGTTCAAGACTCTTTCACAACTACTCTATAAGAAAAGAATCACCATAGATAAGAACTTGGAGAAGAAGAAAAGAAAGGAAAGAATCACCACCGAGATCCATGCTTGAACCAAGGTTGAAGATGACCATGGCTTCCCCTAAGCTTAATGGCTCGAGCTATTCCTTTATCCTTGCTTCTAATCAGAATATCAAAGAGTAAGAAAGTGATAGGGGTCAAAAAATACACTACTAGGTGAAAGGAAGGGTATATAACCCTAAGGTTCATGGGAGAGGGTGTAAGAGGTGTCATCACCTTACTACTAGTAGGTGCCACATGCCCATTCATGGATTGACACATGTACTTGCATGCATTCCATATTTATCTTTCCATGCAAAATGAAAACTTGAGGATAATGAAAGGGATAAGGGTCGGCCCCTTTGGTTATCTTCTAGGACAAGTCACTTCCACTCACATTATTATTACATTCACAATTCAATGCAACCTTTCCCAAGGAAAGTTGCAAGCTGACATCCATTGCTTTATTGAGGTTCTTAGCTCGTTTTTGCAAAGTCAAAGAATTAACAATACGATATGGGGGTCTCATCTTTGGCTCCTTGGCCGATAGGGACTATCATTTAACACTACAACCTGATACACTCAATACAAGCTCAAAGTAGGGTTTCAATTACACAACCCTTCTTGGTCTTTTCATCACCAAGGATACTACCACTCAAAAATGATTTAAGAATGGTGTATCCTTCTTTATATCTCTTATAAATTATACACAGAGGAAGTAGGAATACTCTAGAGGTGGTAATTTTCATATCAACCCTACATTTTGGGTAAATTACAATTTTTACCAAAATTGGTGCACAAGGTACCCGAATTATTAAAATAAGTTCAAACCTGGCATTTAGGCTTTCCACAAGACACCACTTAGCATAATTCTCTGTCTTATGATGCTAAAATACTTAGGGTGCATTCAACATGTGACATTTTGTGATATAACCTCCCATATTTGATAAATTGCACTTTGGTCTAAAACAAAGGAACATTGCTCAAACAACATTCAATCAGGACCAAACCTGAAACATAAGTGTGTCACGTGATAACAAAACACCTTATAGGATTATATTGAAGTTCTAAGCAACGTACTTAGCCAAAACAAATAGGGTTAACTCATAACCTAGGTGAGGGTCATTACAAGTTATAAACCCCTAACAAGGATTTTGTCCTGGAAATGCAAGATGAAGGAAGACAATTGTCATTCATGCATCATATCATCAAGTTTCTACATAACATCTTGATGTCATGGAGATGCTATAGAACTTTGACCAACACAAAGTTCATCCATTAAAGATCATCATAAGATCTATCATACATGACACATACTTAGTTGTCCTTTCGATTACTGACTTCCGAGTCAACTTTGTGTCAGGTAACACTTTTCTTAGTCAGAGAAGTATTATACATACCTTTTTTTTAACTCATGTGTCAAACCTTACTGATTTGTCACCTTCTCAACTTAAAACATATGTGATAAGATCCTTGACCTTGGGAGTCTTCTATACTCCTCACTTAGTTTCACATTTCACCTCCAAGGAAATACCAGAGTTACGTTCGGTCATCCACTTGGAACTACAAGTTTTATCATACATCTGTTGTGCCACTGTAATCTGACACTACTAAAAAAATGGTCTTTGGAATTGGTTATTTAAGGCCTATGGCATCGATTTGCAAGCGACACCCAAGTGGGCACCGCTAAAAGCCGACACCATCATCGTCGGTTTCCTAACTGATGCCCTCACCCTTCCCGCCACCAAAAATGCACCAGCAAGGGAACTATAGGCATTGGTTATTAGAGAAAGCTGACACTATATCCTAGTTAAAGACGTCGGTTGTTGACTACAAACTGACGACATTACTCTTCCCTCCAACAATAAAATGTGCCAGCAAGGGCACAATCAGCGTCAGTTTTTACGGACAACCAACACTATATCACTCTAAAAGACGTCGGCTTCATACTAACAACCGACGCCATAACCCTTCCCGCCACACAATAGGCGTGAGTTTTCATAGGCAACCGCCACTATATCCCTGTGGTCATGCTTCCTAGCATGTCCATGTAGGGCACAATAAGCGTTAGTTTTAAACTAATAACCAACGCCTATGTGTTTTGTTGTCAGTTTTTTCAAATAACCGACGCCTATGATTTGATTTTTTTTCTTATCAGTTTGCAGTCCTGCTATAGGATGCAGAACCTGCAGTATAGTTTTCAACTACATGTTTACATCATCCATTGATATCAGCCAATAACAGGCCACAAACCTACAAAATTAACAAGATGGACAATATTATATATATGTGATTCACACACATGTATAAGCACATTTAATTCATATTATTTTTCATCACACACATGTAGAAACCAGTAGCAACCTGCATTCCATTCATTTCATCTCTTTTCACATCCAAACACATGTAGAAACATCCATGTATTGATCATCTTCACATTCACACATGATAATTCATAAAAATTCATTCACATTCACACCAAAATAATTATGAGAACAACATTTAGAAATATCATTCTTTATTCATCATCGTCATTATCGCCATGATCCCAATTATATTTAAAAATTCCCACTACTTGTAGGGCTTTTTCCCATTGTTCTCTTACATCATTTAAGTATTCCATCGTATAGGGAGTATGTACATCTAACAACTTTTCACCTATAGTGAAGTCAGTTTTGAACACCTTCAAAGAGAATGATGTATATATAATTAATATTATATAATAAGATTTATATATTTCATATTTTCTAATGAGACTATATATAATACTTGATGTATGGTATCTATTTCCATTGCGGCATGTTCCATAATTAGGCTCATAAATCGCATCATATAGTATGCACATGCCCAGCCGTTGTCTTATGTAGCACACAATAAAATGAAACATACAATATATTTAGAAATACAAATAAGCACAATTCACATAAATAATATATACATTGGAGTCGGGAAATTACTTCCACATTCTCCCAAATTAGTGGCTGGTTCTTTTTCTTGGGGACCTCTCCTCCAACTTTTTTGAACACGTCTAAAGTCCTACATGTTAATGTAACACATTAAATTGCATAATTAAATTGTAATGTAATAACAGATGTTAACAGATATACAAATATGAAATATTTCTCATGAGAATAATAACCTTTCCATTGCATGTCCATATAATGTATTCAATTCCTTCCCCATAGGATCTAGATAATAGACAGTGAACGTCTAGGGGACAATAACTATTAACTCCAAATGCCTACCACTAGAGGTAAGAAAGTTAAATATTAATAACTCAAAAGTCACAATAATAATGTAATTTTCTTAAGTCCAAATTATAAGCAAAGTAAACTTACTCGACATAGAATGGAGCTATTATCACCGTCTTCTTTTTTTTACCAAAATATTTGAAAGCAGCACAACAGTATGAAGTAACTGACCTAGGGTCTGTATCTACAAGACTAATCAAAGATGGGACCTAAAATCCCATATGGGAAAATGAAAAATCTGTACATATCGTGTGTAAGTGGCTGCAAAACATGTATTGCATATGCATTAATATATAAGCAACCAGATCGTCATATATAAATCAAGACATATGGATGTATAAATAAGATCTCACCATATCCATAGATCTATCATAGATGTATTCAGCCAATCATAACTAAAGAACTCCAAAATATCTTGTATAAATAGTGTGTTATTGTATGATTGACCTACAACATCCTCTAGAATAGTAACATTTATAGGGAAATTTGGATCATGTTTGCCTATCTACACTGCCATACCCCTACAATTAGCACGTAACGAGGCGTGTAGGTCCCTTGGAAGCCAACTTGGTAATTCAGGAGGTGGACGTGGAGGCCAATTATGAGATGTAGCAGGTGTCTTACTTTTGACCTGTATATGTAATTTCAGATCAATTGACTCATATATACATACTAACAAATTAACGTAATGTAAATTTACCATACAATATTAGTGTAGACGACATCTGCTTTGCGCCACAATATCACTCCGCCTTCTGCCTCACCAAGTGTTTCAGAATCTGGGTGGGCATATGGCAATGGAAGATCCCTCCAAATGGGGAGTACATGTATCGGGCTCACACAAACCACACCATCTGGTACTAGAGTCCCATGAAACATTTCCCTTGGAAGGGGTGGGTAAGCCAACACATCTGCAACGACATATTCTTGACTTTTTAGATGTCATTGCTTCAACCCCTACAAATTTACATAAAGAATGTTATATACATATATAGATAAACATATCATCTTGAAAAGACTAGCTACTATGTCATAAAGATACTTACAGCAGATGTGCTAGGTTGTGGATCTACAGGAATATCACTCCCAACCTCTGTAGTAGGAGAAGAGCGGCCCGCCATAGGTACTGTCCGAGTGGTAGTCTGAGACACCTACCACTTCACCATTACTTCTTGGATTCTCCTATCATTTAACTCATCTACCTATACATGGATAAAAGAAATGCTAGCTTTGGATTATTGAATGACCTTTCGCAATAACATTCTAAAAAAAGAATGGTTACCTCAACTTGTGAAAGTCCTACTTTTGGGACTTGTGCTGGGATGGCCTAAATAATGGACTGAGAATGTACTGGAGTCATCATACTTATCATAGTATTGTTCTTCGTCTATAGGATATTTAATAAATTGGCTCTTACCATGAAGAACAATAGACCATTTTTCATTGGTAGGAGCATCGATATAAAATACTTGTTTCACATTTGATGCTAATATGAATGGTTCACCCTTCTCGCCAATCTTTTCAAAGTTCACTAATGTGAAACCCAATTCATCCACTATAACTCCTTTGGTGTTATCAACCCAATTACATTTAAAGAGTAGAATTCTGAAATCTACGTAGTCAGACTCCCATATGTCTTCAATGACACGTAATATGACATTTTAGCTTCACGTCGACTCATATACTTTGCACTTGCAAAAAACAATGAAGACGCTTGTAGGGTGACCCCAATGTTTTGGAAGACACTCATATGATCTTGACGCTTTGTGTAATATGAGAATCCATTTATATGAAACCCTTCATAAGACATAACATTCAATTTTGGTTTAAGGTGAGGTATTTGATAGTTTCAATAGATTAACTGGTGTTTGAGATAGTTGATGTTAGACTTTATCTTCAAACCACTTAATAAATGTCTTGTTATGCTCTCTAGGAAGCCACATTCAATTGGCTCGAGGATATTGTCTCTTGATGAAATTTGTATATTCCTCGATATAAATACTCACTTCGTCGATGTTGTGTAAAATATACAAGTTACCTTGTTCCAACTGCTCACAGATTACTTTCATCCGTGATCCCAAAATTCCTTTTCCAAAATGCTCCTCAATATTCTTATCATTAACAGGAGTGTCATTACCACTCAGAAAGTCATTGCAAAAACCCATAACCTCTCTCACCACATAACCCTCAATAATACTCCCTTCAGGTCGGTATCGGTTACGAACATCACCTTTAAAAACCCTTAAAAATCCATAACCTCTCTCACCATTCGGGATTTTATCCCATCTTTAGTCTTACATGGTATATTCAATAGAGTACCAATGATGCTATCATAGACATTTTTCTCAACATGCATGACATTGATACAATGGCTGACTGCCAAAGAACTCCAATAAGGAAGATCACAAAATATTGACTTCTTCTTGAATAAAGATTAGTCACTTCATGTGGCCATCGCACATTGTGATCTCTTACCCAATTCATTGGCAATGTCTTTTACTCTTTCACAAACATCCTCCCCTGGTATAGGTTTAGGTGCACTCCATTCCTCATTCTGTCCATTTAATGTTTTGCACAACCTACGATACAGATGGAATTTTGGAAGAAACCTTCGAAGACCAAGATATACAGTCCTTCCTCCGTGTTTTAGTCATATTAAATCAGTGTTTTCTTCACATATAGGACACGCTTTAGATCCTTTGACACTATATCTAGACAAATTCCCATATACTGGAAAGTCATTCACAGTGAAAAACAACATAGCGTGCAAACGAAATGTCTCTCTTCATGAAACATCATAGGTCATCACACCTTCACCCCAGAGCTTCTTCAAGTCATCAATCAGAGGTTCAAGATAAATGTTGATATCATTTCCAGTTTGTTTAGGGCCCGATATCAACAACGACAACATAATATACTTATTTTTCATACACAACCAGGTGGAAAATTATATATAACAAGCATACTTGGTCAAGTGCTATGTATGCTGCTCAATGTCCTGTACAGATTCATACCATCTGTACAAAGCCCAAGTCTTAAATTCCTAACTTCTTCACCGAATTTAGGGTACAATAAATCAATCTTCTTCCATTATGGGGAATCAAACGCATGTCGTAGGATCCCATCATTATTTTTCTTAACATCTGCATGCCACCTCAAATTCTTTGCATCTATCAGATTGGAAAACAAGCACTGAAACCGTGGTATTATAGGTAGATACCACATCACCTTGGTAGGAGAACCAGTTTTGGACTCCTCAAAGTCGTCAATTTATACCATGATGCAACACATTTCAGAAAATCTTTCAAATCCACATAGTGCTATTGAAATAATACACAATCATTCGGGCATGCGTGTATCTTCTTGGCCTCCATTCCCATTGGGCACAACAATTTCTTTAACTGGTATGTTGAGATTGGCAGCTCATTTCCTTCAGGAAAAATTTCTTTCAACAAAGATAATAATGACGTGAAGCTTTTGTCGCTCCATCTATTGTTAGCTTTCAGCTTATACAATCTCAACATAGAGCTAAGCTTTGTAAACTTACAACCTATGTATAACGGTATCTCAGCATCATGCACAATGTTTCTAAACATGGGAGGTGGATCGGTGTGCTCTACCCCACAACTATCTAACATCCCATCAATGATGTCTATGGGAACTGGTTCGTTCACATCTACATCATCGGAGGCAATTTCTTCTTCCACACAAGCACTACTATCGACATCAACTGATTTCAGGTTTGAAATCTCTCCATGCCAATGCCATTCTGTATAGCCTTGTACAATCCCGTTGCACATGACATGACTTTTGACTTCGTCACCAGTGTTGCTTTCAAGTTGTTACCGCAATGCCTACATGTATAGTAGAACCTATCTCCAAGTTGTTTCCTATGTTCATCAGTAAATCTAATAAACTAATCAAGACCAGAAATAAACTCTGGGGTGCAGTGATTTGGAATGGACATCCATGATCTATCCATTCTATAATCAAAGAGAAAACAAGTATATATTAGAACAAGATTAGGGTCTAGGGTTAAAAGATTAGAGTTTATGATTAAAACTTTAGGGTTCAAGGTCTTATATATAATAAATGGTTTAAACATCCTATGTGAGATTAGGTGTTCAAGAGTAGTCCCAAACCGGGGACTATCCAAGATTTTCTCCTAATGAGTAAATCTTAGTCGGGTTTCTAGGCCAAAAAATACATGTGTTGTCATTCTTATATTTAATAAATGTGTACAACCTATCCCATTCTTGAACACCTAATCTCACTAGTAAGTGTATAATGTGTATCAGGTTTTCAAAAAAAATTTGCCAGCATATCCCAATTGTTCTCCAAGTACATGTGTACTTAGAGAACAAATGGGAAAATGTTGTCAAAATTTTCTTGAAAAACCAATACACATTATACACTCACATCCAAAGTGAGATTAGGTGTTCAAGAACTGTCCCAAACTGGGGACTATCCAAGATTTACTCCTAATGAGTAAATCTTAGATGGGTTTCTAGGACAAAATAATATAACACCAGTCCCTTGTTCACAACACCATTTGGGTCACAATTTACTTATAAAAACACTTGTGGACAGCCATAACAACATATCATTGCTTCCTAAATTAATCAATGTATTATTTTATATATAACACAAATTCGATGGGTATAACATAGAAAAAAACTCAACATGTCACAACAAAAACATGTCCTTAACCTAATATACATATTTTTGTAACAAAACTCATTAGGAAGAGAGACCATGATCTATATCCTCATGACATTAATTGATATGATGTGAGGTATGTGTATAAACTTATTCATTATTTAGTATCTTGATCATTACATGATCGTATCATTAAACTAATGAGAATCAGTTATAAGAATAGGAATTGGTTAATACAACAAACAACATGAAATAATATAATCAGAGGCATCATCGTTATCTTGATTTCATTCATTAACAAGTTGAATTTCAAAATTCTAGGTGAGGCTCGTGCCTCATGTGGCCCTAGAGTGGATCTGCCACTGCTGAATCTATTGGTTCCAGGCCATTGTTTGGTAATGAGACAAATAAAAAATCAAGCAGGGGGCGGCGAGCATAAACCCAATGCCTAACGAACACTGCAACCATGCTTGGCTGCTTCTCAATCCACCCCACTCTACACTATGCTCTTCCTGAGTGTTTAGGTAACGAGAGGAGGAAGAAGGGTAACGAGAGGAGGAAGAAGGGTACCTTTTGAGGAAGAAGATGAGCAGTGGCAGTGAGCACAGCAGTAGTGGTGGCAGCGAGCATAGTAGCAGCGATGGTGGTGAGCACAGTAGAGCGGTGGCGAGAACAGTAGAGCGGCGGCGAGCACAACACAACACAGCAGAGCAGGCCAACAACAGCGGCGGTGAGCACAGCAATAGCGGTGATGGTAGCGGAGAGCATAACAGTAGGGACGGCGAGCGGCAACAGGAATCACGCAAATCGCTAGACCTAAGCGGAGTCACAATGAAACAGAGAAAGGGGAAGAGTCTGCTTCGCGCGGGTGCTATTAAGTTAACAATAGGCGTCGGTTATTAAGAACAACCGAAACTTATAATAATAAGAGTCGGTAACCAAATAAATTGACACCTATGTTCAATGATAGTTGTCAGTTTCAACAAGAAAAACCGACGTCTATCTACATATGCCGACAAAAAAATATTCTCAAACTATGACCATAGTCGTCGCTTGCCGTAGAAAACTGACGCCAAAGGGGGGTGAAAATTTTTGCAGGTATAGCGTGTGAAAACACATCGGCGTCAGTTATTGCATGAAAACTGATGATAAAAATGGGCCCAATTTCTGTCTCAGGAAAAATCTTTAGTCATCGGTTGTTTTGTTAATAACTAATGTCGTATGTTAAATTTTGGACGTAATTTTTTTTCATTGGAAAATTTGGATTAGGTGGTTGATTTTAGGCGTCAGTTGCTTATTGAGGAACAAACGCTAAATAAAAAATGATACTCTGGCTGGACACTCCTCACTGATATATGTCGATTTGTGTAATCAACCGACGTTGTAGGGTTTAGGCGTCGGTTCGTGGTTTACAACTGATGACTATAAATGTGACGTTATAAGCCATTTCTATAGTAGTGTGCTGACACAACACTAAACTTTCTTATGACTTATACCAATTATCCTATTAGTTGTTTATCTTCTTGTCTTAAAGAGAGGCTACTTATCACAGAAGAACTTAACTCCAAGGTATCTCTAAATGTTATGTATAAGCTGCCTCAATAGATTTGGATAGGGATATTGTAAGGAATTTATTTTTAGCTTAATAAGTGTTTCCCAAAATGATTCTACAATTACTCCTTCAATTGATACATCATTATTGATGTTATGTTTATGTAGAGCATAAAACCCTAACACATGATATCCATACTATAGTTATCTCAAAGTTGGCCCTCCTAGGTAATCACACATTAATCATGTTCTCATTTCCTCATACTATTGAAAGTTCTTGGATACTAGGGTTCCTTACCTTGTTATCCATTATATGTTCCAAAAGCACATCACATCCTCATCATTTCCATCTTGGGACATTACTTGTTACACATACCTTTATCTTGGAACCAAAGTCCATGATGAGATGATACTTTTCTAAGTATCCATCAAAAGAACACTTCTAACTCATGCACATCAAGTGTCATAAGAATCACTTGATTACCATGTCCCTGAAAGGAAAGAACATAAAGAAACATATTCCTATTATCACACCCATCATCACCCAAGGTTGTTTATCAAAGAGATGAGATTATCATCTCCTCTGATTATTGCATGAACTTTCAACTATTCATGAGTAATTTACTCTTGTTTCATCCTAAGCTCCTTGTCATCATCATCACAATTATAAGGATGATTACATGTCATCACTACTTTCTTTGTTATTATCTAACATGTTCATGAACATTTTATGATTTTATCACATTTCCCATTTTCACATTATGGAAGAGATAATTATCCGTCACGAATTCTTTATTTGAATATGGATCATCTTCCTTGTTCCCTTTCACTCATCATGAGAATTGTACTTTTTACTTTCTCATTCTCATAGGTTGATCTGAGATAATCTCAGATTCCATTTTATTGCACTTAGGACGTGATAGAAACATCCGTGGCATATTTTCAATTTCATTATGCTCTTTAGATTGCCTCAAAATGATTACTTGATCAGAGTAATTAGAAAGATAGAAATCTAAGAGTCTCATACTTACCTTGCCTTAAATAGATGAATACCTGGCCAGGGTATACAAGTACTGAGGTTAGGTAATATGCACCTTGTTTTACATTGTATACTTTACTTTTCATATCATCCAAGTCACATGACTTAATATCCCTAGATTTCTCTAGGCATCTCATTTACATCTCTGCCTCTTTTATATGGACAAAAGAAATTATAAAGCATTTAAAAGAATATTGGACAAAATATAAATTGTAGCCCTCATCATTTCTTCCCCCTTGTTCCCATAGGACAACCAAAGGGAAGTCAACAACAACAGTCCTTCATATGATTATCAGATAAAATCAAGAGAGGCCATATCAGAATGAAAAAGCTCTATCTAATCGTCACCTCTCGTGGTCATATACCACTTCAGGTTGACTCAAAACATAGAGTCTAGATATTTCATGTTGTTTCTTTTGCCTTTGTACACTATTGGGATATAACTTTCGTAAGCCCTGCCAATTCTACCTCAGTTGTTGGGTCATTTCCTTCCTTCTTTTTAAATAAAAGGGTTTAGTATGCTCAACATGTCCATACCTATAACATGTCTTGTCCTCATGCCATGGTCTTATCAGTCTTATTACCGATGTACAAGCTAAGTTAGGAGTTCTTACAGGTGGAAACTTAGGACTTCTGCCTTTACTTAGTGACTATTTCCCTGGCGCACTAGGCATTTATTACATAGGTGGCACAAAAAACATTAGCTTTTTAGAACAACTAGGCAAATGTCTCTAGTATTGTAGAGACCTTTCCTTAACTCTCAACTTATTTCCCTTCCATGGTCATTGTCATCATAGATGTACTATCTGTCTATACTTATGACAGAGTCTATTTTCTTGCCATATGCTAATCCTTCCCACATTTTCCACTATTCCAACATGACTATGTTATTCAAGAATACTTTCAGAATCCAAAGAATCTACATTGAGGAATGGTAACCTAGGTTGTAATGCTAGTATCCAGTCTGCCATAAGCATCATTGTTGTCCTAACCTACCCAACAAGAGCCTAAAAAGTAGGATTCTCTATCCTTATTGGGTCAAGATGGGAATTCTCAGGCACTCATTCTTCTCATGCCTGATCCCTTGAACCTTCTCCTGGTGCAACAACATTGCTCTTAGCAATGTTCCTCATGTTCTCTAGTTATTTTTAAACTTCACCCTTTCTTCTGCATAAGTAGTCACTATAGGGTATACTGGAGGACACTAGAATAGACTAAACACCTTAGTACTATGTCTCTATAGACTCAGCGAACCTTAAGCTCTGATACCAAAACTTTGTGACGATCTAAAATCAAAGAAAACCATCACCAGTAAATAATTGTGGAATAACCATAAGTAGGGATTAACAAAATCACTAAAAATTAAAACCATTTTACAATGAGATCATCTACCAGGAAACTTTTAAAGAAAGAACCACAACTTTAGATACATCAGGGTTCACATTGTACATACATTGTACCATCTCATCTCGAGGATAACATATAACAGTTACTTTGTCAAAACATATATTGAAGCAACATAAAACCTCGAGTCATACAAGCCAAAATCTCATATTTTTATAAAACCTTTACGTACTAACTCCAAGGACCTGATAGTATAGAGACCAGCCATACGACTTCTATCTACAAGACACAGAAGATAGTACACTCAAGCTGAGATGCTACTGCTGCCCATGAAGCTGTTATCCTCTCTCTACAGTATGGTCTCTACCTCCTGGTCCGCATCCACCGAAAAATGTTGGTGGCCAACGGTGTGATACCCATGTCCCAGCGAGAGATATAACTCTCCTCCAACAATATTATTATCATAGATAAATAGTATAAAACTGGGCATAAGAATCTTTTGCATTAATAAGTAGGATTTAATCATTATTTAAGCATAGTAGAGCAATATCATCTTTTGAAGCATTACAACTATATATGATAAAGAAGTAAATCATCTATTCATTTTATAAGGAATATAAAGAACATGTATAACATCTATCCATTTAGGATGTATAAATGAAATGTAACATCAACCAATGTTTTCCGTATTCAATCCTTAAGCAAATACGCTACAGACTGATTACATATTTATAATCACACTTATGCCCTGAGGAGATGAGGTACACCACTCATCCTCCAACAGACCACTGCGAAGTCAAAATCGGTACCATACAAGGTCAATGGAAATGTTGGCTGCTAAGACCTCTGCCATCTCGGTCAGTGCAAGACCACTAGCATGACATCTCATGTCAGCTACAATTATCTTACCAGGGTATACTGGTATCTTTGCTATAGATCTACAGCCGTAACATGTACTCTCTTTAGGGAGATTTTAGTTATCCATCCCCGACATTCATCTTCATCGAAAGATTATACAATTATCCCGAATTATAATGAAGGAGATCTCACATCAATCCCTCAGTAGGACGTATGGATATTGGTGCCCATTGCCACCACATACTAAAAAATATGTGCTCTAGGTGATCCCGTGGGAAAACCTATTTCACCATTCAGCAGCTACTGACGATGATAGATCTATGGCCAGGGAACTACATTATAAGATTCCACTTGATTAATTAGGTTCATTACAATATCTTTCAGCATCAACCAAATTTCAATCATGAATTATAACATATGCTACAAAGAAGGTCTAATACATTTATCAAGTACTTTTATATCCTTTGGAACACTTTGAATGCATAACACTCATGATCTCAGTCCCTTATCACATTACTGGGAATTATCAACCCTTAACATTATCATCATCATGATTACTAGATCTAGGTATTCAAATCCTTAGTTCATCACTGAACATTGTTACCTATTATCAGGTAATTGTTACTTCTATGTCCTCAAACCAATGTATTAATTACAATTGTTGTGCAAGTATTTCACACAGTGCACAAGGCCCATTAAACATCTTGTCACCTTTCACTAGGAAACAACTATTCACATGGATCATAAGGTTATTTAAACATCTTATCACCTCTCACTAGGCAACAACTATTCACATGGCTCACAAGGACCATTAAACATCTTGTCACCTCTCTTTAGACAACAAATATCTTTTAGGTCATCAAACCATATATATGTTATACTTGTTATACAAGTATTTAACATGTTTGACAAGGCTTATGCAATAAGAGAAATACAACCTTCCCATTATTAGGGTTATGATTTCCCTTTATAGCCGAATAGGGTTTCAAGTTCATATTATTAATCCAAACCCTAATGCATTGCTCCAAACATCTAGGAGCATAAATTGATATCATAAGCATTCAATCAAACTTATTTATTATCATCATTTATCATTAAATTATTATCAACACAAAGTATAAGTTTCTCTCTCATCCTCACTATGATATTGATTACATCATAATTCATTAACTTGGCTTAACCCTTTCTCAAGGTAGTTAGCCTATACTTATCAAAGTGCATTAAACTCATTACATATTACTATAGAAATTGACATGATACAGTTCATGTGCTACTCATCCAAGTATATTGGATTTAAGGTGCTCCAAGGTGTATCAACCTTGAGGTGCTGGATGTGATATTTATCATGCCTGAGTGTATCACTTCCCTTGTAACATCCCTGAACTGGGTTTAGGGCTAACCCTTTTTGTTTTGGCTAAGTATGCTGCTTAGAACTTTAATATAATCCTCTAAGGTTTTTTTTATCATGTGACACACTTATGTTTCAAGTTTGGTTCTGATTGAATGTTGTTTGCACAGGGTTCCTTTATTTTGGACCAAAGTGCAATTTACCCAAGATGAGAGGTTATATTGCAAAATATCACATGTTGAATGTGCTTTAAGTGTTTTAGAATCATAACAGAGAGAATGATGCTAAGTTGTGGCTTGTGGAAAGCCTGAATGCCAAGTTTGAACATGTTTGAATAATGTTAGTACGTTATGCACCAATTTTGGTACAAATTGCAATCTACCAAAAATGTAGGGTTGATATGAAAATTACCATCTCTAGAGTGTTCCAACTACATATATGTATCATTTAGAGGAGAGATAATGAATGAGACACCATGTTTGAATCATTTATGAGTGGTAGTATTCTTGGTAATGAAAAGACCAAGAAAGGGGTTGAATGGAAACCCTAATTTGAGCTTGTATTAAGTGTATCGAGTTGTAGTGTTAAATGGGAGTACCTATCGGCCAAGGAGACAAAGAGGAGACCCCTATATTGTGTTTGTAACTCTTTGACTTTGAAAAAATGATCTGAAAAACTCAATAAAGCAATGGATATCGGCTTGCAACTTTCCTTGGGAAAGGTTACATGGAATTTTGAATATAATAATGTCAGTGGAAGTGGCTTGTCCTAGAAGATAACAAAAGGGGGCCGACCCTTATCTCTTATATTATCCTCTAGTTTTTATTTTTCATGGCAAGATAAAGATGTAATTCATGCAAGTGCATGTTTCAATCCATGCATGGCCATGTGGCACCTACTAGTAGTAAGGTGATGACACCTGTTACACTCTCTCCCATGAACCTCAAGTATATATACCCTTCCTTTCATCCCTTACTGAAATTTTTCGAATCCTACCACCTCCTTTATCTTGGATATCATGCATAGAGTCTTGGTATCATGCATAGGTGAAGTGGTATCATGCATATGGCCTTGGGTATCGGCCATAACAAGTGATATCGGCCATAGCATGTTGATATCGGCCATAGCAAGTTGATATCGACCAAATGAAATGATTAGGGATGGCAACGGGTCAGGTTTTTGAAAACCCGACACAAACCCGACCCGCCCATTTTAACAAAACCCGATCTGACCCACACCCGGAAAAAACACTGATTCAAAAAATCTGCAAAAACCCGACTCGAAAAAACCCAACCCGAAATACGGACATTAAAAAGCACGCAAATATACGCAGACTTTTTTTTGCTCACAACATTACTACTATTTACAACAGTATTACAGGCTTCCTTCCCCACATTGTAACCTCCGCCGCTGGTTGTAATCATTCTAATGGGGCCAAGGGAAGATGAAAACCAAGGGAGGGCAAGGACATAGCAGCGTTTGACTTTGAGCAGATAGCATAATTTGTTTTATTTGTTTGTACATGCGAATGCTACCGACGATGATGCAATTGCAGTGCGGTGTTGAGGATGAGGAGGGGTCACGGGGGAAGGAAGTGAGGAGTTTTACTCACTTCTTCTACAGTCTTGGCTGCTGGAACATACTCACATATCCAGTACTCCAACACGAGTTGAGACTAATGGTGGGGGATTGGGAAAAGGAATGAAAGCAAATGGGGACAAGTGAGAATACGGTGATTGAGTAC
Source organism: Alisma plantago-aquatica (assembly GCA_963693085.1). Classification (NCBI taxonomy): domain Eukaryota; kingdom Viridiplantae; phylum Streptophyta; class Magnoliopsida; order Alismatales; family Alismataceae; genus Alisma; species Alisma plantago-aquatica. Next base: position 697,490,581 of record OY856409.1, read on the forward strand.
TACTCGGCTGTATTCTGAAACCTGATAATGAAAGGATTTTTGTCTCCAGCCTCAGACTCCCTTGCAGTCAGGAATACTACAATTGTGCAGCAAGTACATGCTCTATAGCAAATCGATGTGGTGGACGCCATCGGATCTCCCAAACCTTTTTGAAGAAGGCACCACCGCTGGTCCTAGTACCCACCTCAGCGGACATGCTCCAGCGGCAAGTACCAGAAAACGGCGCCAGCGCTGGTCCTAGCAGCGGACATGCTCATGCGGCTTCCTTTTTGAAGCAGCTCCTTTGATTTTGTCTACGTCGGTGCTAGCAGGTACGTGCCAGACTGCCGTTATTTACTTAGAACTCCATTGTAATCAGTCCAGTAGGTACTGAAGGTCCAGTCGTTTCCTACTCTGATGTACGTGTCCTGGATGGCATCCACATCGATGTCGAGCCCACTAAGCTGGAGTTCACCGAGTTTGAGCATGTAGGTCGAGTTCAGTGTCAAGTTCACCTGCTAGGACGCTGCAGGTCGAGTTCCCCCATGGCTGGTGCGACGACGATTAGGAGTGGGGGACTAAGGAGGATTGTACGCCGGCTTCTGATCCAAACTCGTGAGTGCGGGTGCGGGCACCCGCGTGTTTCCAAATATAGCACCCGCATCCAACATAGTACACACAAGCGTCAACCCGCAAAAACCCGCAAACCCGAATAAAACCAGATTTTGTGGGTCGGATCGGGCCGGGCCGGGTCGGGTCAGGTAGGGTAGGGTTTTTTTGCCATGCTTAGAAATGATATTGGCCACAAGTGAAGGGGATATAGTCCAAAAGTGAGGGCATTTCATGAATGAGTAGTGAGGTAATGTGCAAGGTTCTAAGGAGTAAGAAGGAGATGAAGTATTAACCCTAAGGTGAGGCCATGATCATCTTCAACCTTGGATTTAAGCATGGATCTAGGGTTATGATCTTCCTTTCAATTCTTCTTCACCAAGTTCTTAACTATGGTGATTCATTGTATATGAAGGAGTTGTGAACAAGCCTTGGACTTTTGATAAGTCATCTTCAACCTTAGGAATGTCGATATTTGGATCTTGGAACTTTGAAATTGTTCTAAAGGGAGGTTATATAACTTGAACCCAAACATGTTATTACTCACCATTTTTCTTTCTATATTGATGATCTACTTTCAATTCTAAAATTTTCTTGAATGCATGATATATCTATGAGTTCTAATTGTTTCTTAGACATGTTATCCTTGAACTAGAACAATTAGAAGTAAGGTCTAGAGCTTGAAGATGATGGTATCACCTTATAAAGTGATATCGGGTTCAAGCACATTAGCAAGCACCTCTAACCCGATATGGTGATGCACCTACACCACTAAAACGATATTGATATGAGTTTGAACTTTCTTGCATGATATGGTAATGTAGTATGCACCTTTTGAATGATATGGTAATGCATTGAACACACCTCTTTACCTGATATGGTGTGAAGCACACACACCCCTCTTTGCCCGATATGGTGTGAAGCACACACACATCATTGCCCGATATGGTGTGAAGCATACACACACCTCTTTGTCCGATATGGTGCGAAGCACACACACACCTCTTTGCCAGATATGGTGTGAAGCATACACACACCTCTTTGCCCTATATGGTGTGAAGCACTAACACACCTCTTTGCCCGATATGGTATGCACACATACACCTCTAAGGAGATATGATAACCAAACATACACCTCTAAAATGATAGGTTAAGCATACACCTCTTGGACGATATGGCGTTGAGCACACATCACCAAAACAGTATGGTGGGTAACCCAATGCACTAGATGACAAAAGTGGTAAGGTGGTTAATACCCTAGAACATGTAATGGACAATACACTAAAGTATGATGTGGACAATATCTTCAAGTGAGGTGAGGATGTTACACCCTTGTAGGGTGAAGGTGATACACCATATTATTGGTAAGTTTGATATCTTGATAGGTAAGGGTATGAGGGATATTATGATGCCTAGCCAATATACACCTTGTCCAATACATGTGTTCAACTTGACATACATGAGTCAACCCTATACACTTTGTAAAGGTGAGGGTAAGACACTCTTAGGAGTGATTAGAGTAACACTAAGTAATGGTATGATTAATACCTTGATAGATGAAATACCTAAAGTGGTTGACAATGGTCAACTCTATATCAACAATGCCTTAACCCAAGATGAGTCCTTATCACTTGATGATAGTTGGGTAATTCAAGTGTATGACTTATGGCCAATACACTACATGATAAATGTGATGAGTTAGTGCATAAAGTATTAGGATGGGAAATACCCTAATAAAAGATAAGTTGGTAAACTTAAGTAAGTTAAAAGTGTCTGACTAACATCCCTCATCACTTTTAACTTACTTAAGTTCATCAACTTATCTTGTATTAGGGTATTAACCATTCTAATACTTTTTGTACTAACTCATCACATTTGTCCTATAGTGTATTGGTAATAACTCACACATTTTAATTACCCAACTATCATCAAATGATATGGAATCATCTCGGGTTAAGGCATTGTTGATATGGGGTTGAGCATTATCAACCACTTTAGGTGTTTCAAGTATGTGACTAACATCCCTCATAACTTTTAACTTACTTAAGTTCATCAACTTATCTTGTATTAGGGTATTTCACATCCTAATACTTTATTCACTAACTCATCACATTTGTCCTATAGTGTATTGGTCATAACTCACACATTTGAATTACCTAACTATCATCAAATGATATGGACTCATCTCGAGTTAAGGCATTGTTGATATGGGGTTGACCATTATCAACCACTTTAGGTGTTTCACCTATCAAGGTATTAATCATACCATTACTTGGTGTTACACTCATCACTCTTAAGAGTGTCTTTCCCTCACCTTTACAAATTGTATTGGGTTGACTCATATATGTCAAGTTGAACATGTGTATTGGATTAGGAGTATATCGGGCTAGGCATCATCATATCCCTCATACCCTTACCCATTAAGGTATCAACCTTACCAATCATATGGTATATGACATTCACCATACATGGTGTAACATCCTCACCTCACTTGAAGATATTGGCCACACCATAATTTAGTGTATTGGCCATCACATGTTATAGGGTATTAACCACCTTACCACTTTTGTCATCTAGTGTATTGGGTTACCTACCATATCATTTTAGAGATCTGTGCTCAACACCATATCGTCCAAGAGGTGTATGATTAACCCAATATTGGTTTAGAGGTGTATGCTTTCTACCCATATAACCTTAGAGGTGTATGTGTGCTTACCATATCAGTCAATACGTGTGTGTGTGCTTCACACCATATCGGACGCAGAGGTGTGTGTGTTCTTCACACCATATCGGGTAAAGAGGTGTGTGTGTGCTTCACATCGTATCGGGTAGCGAGGTGTGTGTGCTTCAAACCATTTTGGGCAAAGAGGTGTGTGTGTGCTTCACACCATATCGGGTAGAGAGGTGTGTGTGTGCTTCACACCATATCAGGCACATCGGTGTGTGTGTGCTTCACACCATATCGGGCAAAGAGGTGTATGCTTGACATAATATCATGAAAGGGGTGTATACTACATCTCCATATCGTGCATGAATTGAATATTCATTACCATATCACTCATGATGTGTGTGTATGTGTCACCCATATCAGGTTGCAAAAAATTAGGGTTTAGCATATCAATTAGAGGTGTGTACTTGACACTATATCATGCATGGGGTCTTTGCTTGACCTCATATCATGTAAAAGGTATATGGTTAACACCATATCATGTTCAAGATGTGAACTTCATTACCATATCATGCAAAGAGGTATAGACTGATAAGCATATCGTGCTAGTCATGTATGTACATGACCATATTGGGTTAGAGGTGCTTGCTTGTGTGCTTGAACCCGATATCACTTTGTATCATGATACCATCATATTCAAGCTCTAGAACTTTGTTGTAACTATTGTAGTACATTAATAACTGATGTAGGCAACTTTTAGAACTCATATATTCATTAAATATTCAAGAAAAACTCAGAATTGAAAGTAAACCATCTAGCATAGCAAGATAGGTGGTGAATAATAACATGATTGGGTTCAAGTTATATAACGCACCTCAAGAACAATGTAGAAGTTCCAAGCTCCAAAGATCCACGTTCACAAGGAAGAAGATGAACTATCATAGGTTATATACTCATTCACAACTCCTCTATAAGAAAATAATCACCATAGATAAGAACTTGATGAAGATGACAAGAAAGGAAAGAATCACAACTGACATCCATGCTTGAACCAAGGTTGAAGATGACCATGGCTTCCCCTAATCTTAATGTCTTGTGCTCTTCCTTGATCCTTGCTTATTTGCATGATATCAACGAGTAAGAGAGTGATAGGGGTCAAAATGATTCACTAGTAGGTGAAAGGAAGGGTATATATCCTTGAGGTTCATGGGAGAGGGTGTAAGAGGTGTCATCACCTTACTACTAGTAGGTGCCACATGCCCATTCATGGATTGACACATGTACTTGCATGCATTCCATCTTTATCTTTCCATGCACAATGAAAACTTGAGGATAATGCAAGGGATAAGGGTCGTCCCCTTTTATTATCTTCTAGGGCAAGCCACTTCCACTCACATTATTATTATATTCACAATTCAATGCAACCTTTCCCAAGGAAAGTTGCAAGCCGATGTCCATTTGCTTTATTGAGGTGCTTAGCTCATTTTTGCAAAGGCAAAGAGTTAACAACATGATATGGGGGTCTCCTCTTTTGCTCCTTGGCCAATAGGGACTCCCATTTTACACTAACACCCGATACACTCAATACAAGCTCAAATTAGGGTTTCCATTACACAACCCTTCTTGGTCTTTTCATCACCAAGGATACTACCACTCAAAAATGATTCAAACATGGTGTCTCCTTATTTCTATATCCTATAAATTATACATAGAGTAAGTAGGAACAATCTTGAGGTGGTAAATTTTATACTTACCCTACATTTTGGTTAAATAACCATTTGTACCAAAATTGGCGCACAAGGTACTAGCATTATTCAAACAAGTTCAAACATGGCATTTCGGATTTCCAAAAGCCACCACATAGAATAATTCTCTTCTTATTATGATAAAACACTTAAGGTGCATTCAACATGTGAAATTTTGCAATATAACCTCCCATCTTGGGTAAATTGCACTTTGGTCCAAAATAAAGGAACATTGCTCAAACAACATTCAATCAGTACCAACCTTGAAACATAAGTGTGGCACATGATTAAAAAAACACCTTAGAGGATTATATTAATGTTCTAAGAAACTTATTTATCCAAAACAAATAGGGTTAACTCATAACCCAGGTCAGGGTCATTATAGGGAGTCATAAACGGGCTACTGAGGTACATTTACTATATTTTTACCTCACTAAAAATTCTCAAAATTTTTCAAACTTTTTGCAAAAGCTACCTTTTGAATTCTGAATCTAGCCTGCTCTCCTACTAAACTTTAAAATTGTAGTACTTTTTCCCTCCTAGAGATAAATAAATGAGATATATATATATATATATATATATGAGTACAACTAGAATCATAGAAATACTGCTCTATCTCATTCTTGCAACAAGATGTTGTATGTATGACAACCTTAACTCATGAAACCCTCAGAGACTAGAGAACTTCACCTAGACATACTATTGACCAACCACCCTGACCTGATGCTTTTTTGACAAGAAAATCCTTATCTCCATAGAGAGGGAAACAACTGCCCATTTTGAAGGCATATCTGAAAAGAGGCTTGGCTTCCCAGAAGACCTCTTAAAACCCCTCACACCTAAACCAAAAAGGAGATGGGAAAAGACAAAAATAAAGGAAAAAATAATGAGATTTGTACCCAAAAGATGCCAAAAGTTTTCACATGGCCGGTGTATTGTTGCACTCATGAATGAAGATATGTCATGCCCATAAGTGGAATCTTGAGGACAAGCTTACACACCTCCAATCCTGAATGAGACTCACAAAACCACCTGACTTAAAGTCAGAAGCCAAAAAAGGGCAGCATTGTCCTTATGATGGTTGCGGGTGAGGAGTTCACAGGGAAGAGGAAAACACTTGAATCTGTAAGCCTACCCAAACACATTAGCATAGGGCCAACTAAAAATAAAGAGATGGTGTGAAAGCTACCCCTTGAAAAATATCTTTCATTAGTATGGTTATTCTCCTAAGGGAAAGGGGTGATAAGTTGAGAAGGAGGAACCTTTTACAATTGAAGGGCAATGGTGAGAAAACAAAGGTATGCAATTCTAGTTGAGAGGGATGAATGATACTTAAGGGTTAGAAAACATGCTACAATAGTCTTTATGCAAGAATGAGATATTTCAGTCATGTTATAATTTTGTCACATAAGATTGCTTTTTCTTTCTCTGAGTTCTCAAACCTAAACTTATCATGAGGACATGCTTGATTCTAAGTTTGGGGGAGTTGATAACACTCTATTTTACATACTTTTTTAATATATTTTATACCTCTTTTAGTATATCTTTTGTTAGCTTTTCCCATAATTTTACCAACTTTTTTATTAAAACCTCACTTACATGATTTTAGGTACATTAACATCTCAAGTCACGGTCTTTACCTAGACCACGACCCACTTACCCCTCAACTGCAGTTGCAGTCTTTGTGCTCCTATAAGACCAAGGTCATCATGCATTGAAGTGAGGCCATAGTCATAGTGAAGCCACAATCACTGCTCAACCACGATCACAAGGAGGTCGCAATCAGTACAAAGGCGCCATTCAAACCTGAGACCGCGGTGTATTTGGAGACCGCGGATGCCAAATTTGCATGCGACTCAATTAAGGACATGATCCATATGGGATCGCAACCCCTACAGACCGTGATCAAGCTGGACCGTGGCCAGTGTAAAGGCCACAATCATCACTAAGCTCACGATCCTTGCAGATTGTGACCGAGTAATAAGGCATCGACCTCGACTGCAATCCCTAAAATTCGTGACTTAGTCGACCGTGATGAAAGGAAGCATAAAGAGCAGACCGCGACTGTGATCTCACACCTTAGTCAACCAAAACCATGACCATAGTCTAGGCTTAAGTCGGTGGAATGTGCCTATAAATAGACCATCCACTCATCTTGTCAAATCATTAGATCATAGATCGGATCTCGAGGACCATGAAGTGTTGTTGCATTCCAAATTCATCTCATACCATCCCATCCACCAGTCTTGGATCTCCAAAGGCAGAATCTGAGGAGAGAGAAGATTGAAGACTACTTCTTTGAGAGAAGAAGATCATCCACACCATCAACGTGTTAGATCTAGATCTAAAGAAGTATTGTGTCGTATCACATCTCTTCTCTCTCTAGATCTATCATTCCATTTTATTGTACTTCCCTCCTCTCTTCATGGGACTTCATGTATCCATCTTTATATAATGTCATTATTCTATCTGCAAGCATGAGCAGCTAAACACCTTAACTTGGGTTGGGAGTAGCCACTAAGGCTCTCTCAACATGTATATCATCTCTTTCTATTGAATATATATATTCTTATCAAGGTTATCTCCATACACTTGTTTTAATGCTTCACTTGTATGCTTAGCTACCATCATGTGATGTTTGATAGTTGATATCTCGAGAGAGTAATATTGCTTTTATCATGTGTTATGGAGTAGTATGAATGCATGAGAGTGTTGGAATGCTAAAGCTTTAAGAACATATCTTATGCGAGATGGTTTACATGTAATCATCTCGAGAGAGAGGCTACCCTTAGAATTAGATCTATCCTCATCCTGAGAGAGAGTGGAATAGACACTTTCTATGAGTATGCAAGAGAGAGAGATAATGTAGCATGTTGGTGAGAAGCCTTAGTAGGTGAAGCCCAACCCAAGTTTCCTCCCATATACTTGTTTTGTCTTTTTTCTTTTGTTTTTGTTCGTTCTTCTTATTGTGGTTTTTCTTGTCCAACTTTAGTTTGTGTTCCATCGTTCCTTAGGGAACATCTTTTTATGTACCCTCTTAGGTTGGAGTATATGAGTGTTAGATCCTATGTGCTTAACATTGCCAACCTTGTCCCTGTGTTCGACCCCAATCACTACATTGAACCCCATTTATCGTTGCGGGGGCCTGAGATCTGGGTTATGTCTTTAAAAGTCTGACTACTCTGAATCCACTCCTTTTGGACGTACAATTTAGGCTGGTCAACAACGTGCCTGGGCACCACTTTTATAGAAACCCTTATTCAAGGTGACGTTGGATGATGTCAAAATTCATTGAATGGCACATGATGAGTGTTGTGACTCTAGGTCTAAGGACCACTATCACATTAAGAGTTAATTTTAACTACCATTAAATGGTTTTCTTGTATTACTCTCAAGATGGGTCTGTTCAATGCAATGTTCTCTAAAATGTAGCTATGCATTTTACTTGATATCCAATATAATCACTAATGAGACTCTGTCATCAGTCAACACACATTAGTCTTATGTATTATTGTCATCTAATACTTCCACAATAATATCTGACCAGGGACATATCAAGAATTTATGTACTCCTATCATACATGTGATATCACTATTCAAGTCCTTAACTTGAAGACATATTCCATTAAATAACATTATTCTTTAGATATCTACCATGTTTGTGTCATCATCTAATGGTTGAGACAATCATAATAGATGAAATTTCCTTAATTATTTATTAAATCAAGTACATGATGGCCCAGTACAATCATCATATCATTGTCTCTGGTCACATATACCAACAAATTCCCACTTGCACTTAGAGCCAATCACCCATGAATCTTATTCCAAGTGTTCGTAGCAGACCATCATGTTTCTACTGTGCATGTGCTTTTGTCTGTGGATAATAAATATTTATGTCCAATCAATACTTTACAAATCTTCACATCTTATCACTATATGATCTCTCATATGAGGTGGAATTTTTGTAGTATTTTATCCATGTTCCTTAGCCTATCCCATAGCTTCATTTTTGTCATAATATTTCTACTATGTCATCAGTGGTTGAAACCATCGTATGTTCATCCAAATGAAATTATTGATCTATGAAGTATCCTCTGATGTGTTCAAAACAACAAGGTATTTAGATTCTATTGTAGAATCAACATTTGTTTTCTTTCTTAGAATATTTCTAGCTTACAATTATGTATTGAGGAAAATATAAGTTCATGTTGTGATTAATAATAATCTTTAGCAGTTTGAAAGCTTGCACCAGTGTAACCCTTTACACCAAACTCTTCCTTTTCACCACAAAAAATGAATTCCTCCTTAGTTCTTCTCAAGTACATAAGGATGTTCTTTATGGTAGTCCAATGACATTCATAAGGATCTAACTGATATTTTCTCATCATGTAAAAAAACATACGAGACATCATGATGAGTGCATAATATTGTGTATGAGATATATCCAATAGCATATGCATATGGAATCATGCTCATGCATTCTATTATTCACAAGAATTAGGACACTGTGCTCTAAGGATACTAATTCCATGGGACATGGCCAAAGTTACTCTTTTCAATGTATGTACTCTAGTTTAGGGCAAGAGGCTTTCCAGATCTATCTCTATATAACTTAGTTACTAAGACATAGGATGCTTCACCTAAATCCTTCAAAAGAGGTATTTCCTACCCGGGTTTTGGTTACCATTTGTAGGGTAGGGATGTCATTCCCCATCAACATGCAGAATACAATTATGCTCCCACTAACATTCATGTAAATACATGATGCATCTTCATCTTGACTAAACTCAAACTCTTTGATTGCCTCATCAAATCAAATATTTCATCTACAGGATGGTTGATTCAATCAATACATTGACCTTCACAGTCAAACTACAATGGAAAGTACGATCATGATGAATTTACCCATGGAAACTGGTGAAAAGATTTAATCAGGTTCAACATATTGAGCTTGTTCGAAATATTTTGCAACCAATCAAATTTCCATGTTGGTCTTCTTCTTGAATACCCACTTGTTACCTTTGGGTTTTGACTAGCCTAAACCACACATCAATAAAGGAGTGTATCTAGAGTAATTGAACTTTTAAATTTATATCCCAACACTCAGGCCCCCACAACTATAATATGGGATCCAATATTGTAAATCAAGGTTGATCCACAGGGACAAAGGTGGTATGTGTTGAGAACATAGATCCTTAGCTTAGTTACACCAAACAAAGAGGTGAGATAAAGTTTCGTGTTCCTTACTAAATGATGGTACTCCCACTAACAAACAAGAAAGTAAAATAAAAAAAACAAAAGAGATGGATAAAATAAGAGATTAACAAAGTCAAAATGTAAGATATTAAGTATGGATGGGAAACTTGGATTGGGTTTCACCATCTAAGGTCTCTCACCAACATGAAATACTCACACCCATTGTATACCTTTGGAAAGTTTACATGAAATAACTAGAAAAGTTCACTATGTCCTCTCTTGAGCTCAATATAGATATAGATCATATGGTTGTCTCACTCTTGACATGGCAAACAAACAACCACAATAAAGCCTTATGATCATTACATTAAGCATTACAACATTCTCATGCATTCATGCAACTCCATAACACTTTGATATGGTTGATAATAATCTTTCAAGGTATTAACAATCAAAATGGTAGCTAAATATACAAGTGAAGCATTAAGACCAAGAGTATGGAGATAAACATTTCCAAGAGAATATATTAAATGGATATAATTATTTACATGTTGAAAGAGTCGTAGTGTCAACTCCCAACCCAAACTATATGCTTAACCACTCATGGTAGTGATTAGACAATGATACATGGGGATAGATGAAAAAATGGATGAAATATATGAAGGAAGATGAACAGTTTAGAGAAGAAGAAGGGGGATACCCCAACAGTGACCATAGATAGTCAAGGTCAATGAGAGTCATCTTCAAATCTAAGTCTATTGTTGACGTCAAATATCACTAATCCTCTCTCAAAGAATGGAGGTTATTGGTGATGGAAAATGACAACTATCCCATATAGACTCTTGTTTTTTGAGATCTTAGACCAGTGGCAGAATGGGGACCAATAGTAAGGTGGTTGCGTGGTGCAGCAACACTCTGTCATCACTCCCACATCATGACCCCTTCCATGATTGAGGTACTCAGATATTTGTAGGTAAGGTATGTGGAGTATATGTTTCTTTAGTCACAAGCTCGTCAGCCATTGGGTATGCAGACTTAGTGGCCACTAAGGATGTAGGCTCATTGGTCACAGAGACACATCATTGAACTTTCTAGGCTTCAATGGTCAACAATGAAACAGACTCCCAACAGTCACAGAAACTGAGCGTTCATCTAGCATTGATGGTGAAGGTAATCAACCGTCTATGGTGGGGGTCCATTGATCATGGATGTGTATGTTCAACATTCACCGATTAGGCAAACTCCCAATGATTGTCAAGCCTTCTAGGCTCCATTATTTTGAATTTTTATGCACAAGGGGAAGGAAAGGAAGTTAGGGTGGTTATTCACTAAGGATCAAAACATGTGAATTTATTATAATAAAGCATCATTAAGACAATAATGTGAGGGTAAAATAGGCATTTAGAAATCCACAAAATTGGATGTTATCAACCACCCAAAACTTAGTGTCTAGCGTGTCTTCAAGGAAACAAATACAATTAAGGCATCAAATGACTTCAAAGGGCTTTATTTAATTATTTTTAGAGTGTAAAGAGTGTCTTTAAGTCATTTGTATCATGGTTAGGTTGTTGTTAACCCCGAGATTCTTCCTTTTCGATCAAGAATTGTATTACTCATTTTGTCCGATACGAATTTCATTCTGGAAAGGATTTGTCAATTATGATACATCTAATGTCCTTTCTTGATCATACTTGAACAAGGTTATGGGTAGAGGAAGCTTTCACACCCAACTACTATTTACAGAGGTCCTTGCTACTGTGGTGGGGTAGGCCAAGGCTATTTGTGTTTCCAATCGTTCTAGGGCAAGCTCAACCATGCATATTGTTGTAAGGTAGTGTTACTCGACTATTAGTCCTGATGTAGTTTTAGGTGTTCATGTGAGATATATGTAGAAAGGTAGGTGTGTAATCGTTTTGATTCTAGAATCCACTACCACACACAACATATATACATTGTTGAGTGCAACTATACACTGTACGGACAAAGTATTTTAGCATCATCGTGGGTACAACTCTCATGATTTTATTTTGCTTGACTTTTATCATTTCTCACAGGCTTGGGGGTAATAGATTTTTTTTAGGATGGTGTGGTCCTCCAAGCCTGTTTTGATCCAAAAGTGGGGATTTAGGTATTAGTAGGGGTATATATTTCCCTTTTTCTAGGTTTATATTCTTCCCAACATGTACTTGAGATTTAGGGCGATCAATCAAGAGTTTATCAGACTGAGTCCTCCTTACATTAAGGGTTCATTTTGGGGCAACAAGCATGTTTCTGCATTATATAGTATATGGGAACAAGAATGACATAAAAACATTATCACACTAAGTTTTAGGTGAGTTAGATAGTATGTCATTCTAAATTAATTACACTAATAGTTAACCTGAAGACAAGAAAGTCTAAGGGTGGAAGTTATGACAAAACTTAGGAAAATTGGATCCAAAACTTTCTTGTGGAACAATTTCTTTGAGATTAGCAAATACTTCTAGTTTCTTGTTTAGAATTTTTTTTCCAAATTGGGCCTATGTTCACAAGTAAAAGTTTAAAAATATTTAGGCGGTAAAATGGTTGATGTGTCAGAATTTGAATGAGTAGAGGGTATGAGAGTAGTATCTCCCTTTCTCATTTATACTCCCCCCCAAAACTTATCATACACTTTGTCCTAGAGTGTCAAAGATAGAGGCTATGTATAAACATGTGGGGTTTACTCGTTGTTTGTTGTTCCATTGACTGGACAATGAGACCACAAAAACATATATGCATAGACTCCAAAAAGTGTGTGGTAACACTCTTATTGCAAACTCTCTACCGTCACTTCTCTAAGAGCCAAGTCTGTCATGCAATATATGCAGTGAAAGTTACAGTCATTGGATTGTTGATGTTGATGAGGGATCTGATGGCCGAACTATGGTTTTGTAACATCATTGATAGGGACTCACTAGTAACCCTTTCCATGCTCTTGTATAATCTTTATGATCTACTAGAATTTTTTGCCTTTTCTTCTGTGACACTTTGGTGTTGTCATATTTGTATATTTCTTCAACATGAAGGTTGTATCGAGTTGTTGTACATGACTATAGTTTTTTCCTTGATGTTGATTGCCAATAATGTCTTGTTGTTATCATTCATGATCTGTAAGAAAAAGAAAGGTGGCACGAAGCATTGTAAATATTGTATCAGTTGCTCTTTTTATTTAGAATTCTTCTAGTTGATGATGTCCTTTGGTATAATGCCAAGTGTGTATTGGGCATATCATCCTTGAGTCGGGATTGGTAAGCTGACATCACACTCATAATCATGCATCCATTAGTACTCTGAGTACCATAGAGGTTATCTATTAAGACACATATTCCATCCCTCTCGAGGAGCACTTCCCTGAGTCTGTCACTTGCTTTCAAATTGTTCATTATATTCTATAGTGATTCCAAAGAGAGATATTTGCATGACCATCTGTCAAACTATGTGAATCTAGCTTCTGTCGTCCCCACTGGACCTTATGGCCTTGCCTCAAAAAGATATTTTTTGTCCACATAGAGATGAGTTTCCTCTTCTGTTTCCCCTAGATTTGTTGTCACTCGTGGAGTTTTTTATAGTATGGCAACTATTGGGGGCTTGGTTCTACTTGCTGCAGCAAGCATTACTCATTTGTTCTTCACATAATGAGATCCTTGTTCTTCAACTTTTATCTTCATCGAGGACTAATTTTTACTATCATGTTGTTCTATCGAAGGCCAACCTTCCTACCATACTGATGGTTGTTCTATCTCTGATGGATGTAACCAGAAGGTCTTCCACTATTCACACCACAACAACTTTTAAGGAAGCTCTACTCCCAGATAGAGCTGGCATGTGACTGCTGACCGTCCTAAATCGAGCGTCCTAAAATTGGAGGCGTATTTGAGGTAGTCGAGCCTTCACATTTATAACCCGAATCCTTCTAGGCCCCCGCAACTTTGTTTACGGGGTCGAAGTAGTCATACGGGGTCGAACACAGGGACAAGGTGGGTCATGTTGACGACTCTGAATCGACACTCTACACTCCGGTGGGTATAAAGAGATAATAAAGTTCCCCGAAGGGGAACAACAAGCTGTCACGATTAAATCAAAGAAAACTATCTCCAACTGGAGTTACAAGAAAGATTAAGATTTTGTCATTTAGCAGTTTTTAGGAATTTTCATGCAACAGAAATAGAAAGATAAACTACAGTTTAAAGCGTAGTGCAAGGGATAAAACTTCAGTAAGACAAGCGGTAGCAGTAACACCCTGCACCCCTCCTCTCGGAGCGGGTGCCTCTAACCAAGCTTCAACACCCCTCTCGAGGTTGCTGGGCTCAAGTTAGAGTGGAATGATACTAAAACAACTCCGTTCCGGGCACTCTCGTACTCCAGAACCGGACCAAACACTAGAGCCACAACCCAACTCTCGAAGTAGTTGCGACGGGAAAGACGATTCGGTAGCTAAGAGAAACGCGATTCAAAACATGCAAGCTAGAGTTCAGATATCCAACACAGCAGTTACCCAATCATAAGGCACCAAGCATTAAACAAATAGCAATTAAGCATTTCTATTTCCGTAAGCAATAAGGGTCTTAATACAATGCATAAGCGAAGAATTTAAATAACAAAATTAAAGATAGATGTCTCCTTCTTGATGTAGAAGAACGACAGACTACTGTAGCTCTCCTGCCCGATACCGGTCAGGAGCCGAGCCCAATACGGCAGTGTCGGGCGGCACCCCCTCTCGGGCAGCGCCGACTGATGACTGACTGCATCGCTCAAGGACCCTGGCCGATACGCTCATGTCGGGCGGCGCACCCTCTCAGGCGGCACACATGACGGGCAAAGTGTATCGGGTTTGATATCGTGTCGGGCAAGGAGCTACGAGTCTACTATCGGGCACTCGTGTCGCTCATCTTCACTGGCCGATATCGGCCCGCAGTGTCGCCCGGGACAACACTAAGTGAACCATCCCCTCCCTCTCGGGATGAGGGAAAGCTCACCTAGTGTCGCCCGGCACAAGCACTGGGGCGTGATACTCTTTCTCTCACAGCTTCCTTCGAAGGTGGCTCCCGAACTTCCGAACTGTCTTGTCCGAATTCTCTTCTGACTCTCTCTCGACTTGTCCGACCCGTCTTTTCGGCTTCCTGTAGCTGCTATTTATAGGCGGCGGTTGAAGGAGTTATGGTGCTGGAAGCGCCACGTAGCTCCCTTATACGCCGGTCGATGGATGTGGATGGTCGATACAGGTATGTCTCGGCGCGAGGCGCTGGCTATCGGTCACGTGGCTGGCGGCACGCCTGCCGGTGGGTGGCTGTGTCGCCTGACGAATTGGGTCGTCGATGCAGCTTTGGCTCCCTGTCGGGTAGATGCTGTGTCAGCCGACACATCCCTCTTGCGCAGCGCCCTTCTCCGCCGATCATTCTCGTGTCGCCTAGCCCCTGTCGGGCTGGGTTGTATCGGGCGTCAGGAAGGTCGAGACGGGCTTAGACTTATTGTGGGCCGGAATCGGCCTTATTGCACAAAAACGAGGAAAACTCTGTAGAAGATAGGAAAAATTGAAATAAGAGCGTTGTTTGGCCAATTATTACGAAAATGCTAATAAAATAGCAGAAAAGGGCAGTTTTGATAACAGAATAAAGGGCAAAAATGTCACAAAATTTGGTGTTATCAACTCCCCCAAACTTAGTTTTTTGATTGTCCTCAATCAATATTTAAACTAAACTTTGTGTTGCTTCTTCTTGCACAGCAAAACTTTAAGGCTAAAGGGTAGCACAAGATTTGCGATGTCTTGGAGGTAATGTTGTCTTAATGCGAACAAAAGACCTTGCCCTACTTGCCTTATTATTTAAGTAAAATTTTTCTTCTCCACAGCTTCAGTGAGACTTTGGTGTATGATTTCGAAGTTAGCTTCCGCACCAAACAGCTTTATTTTAAGGGCAGAAAGTTGTGTAAAGGGTAGGATAAGGCTTTTTTGGTTTTTCTTCTTATTTCCCATCAGTCCATCCAGGTAAGGGTCCGTTAACGGGCAAGTGGTCCCTGCAGTCCAAGCCAGTTGGCTTTAGAGCAGTGATTTCACATCCTACGTACCACTGCCCCAGATCTACCATACCTAAAGATGGGTACTTTTGGAAAACAAGTGTATATATATATATATATATATATATATAATATATATATATATATATATATATATATATATATATATATATATATATATTTCCTTTTCTTTTATTGGGCACAACTCTCATGCTTTTATTCACGCTCATAAGGCTTCTTTCTCTTTTTGGGATTTTTGTTGGGTAAGGGAAAACAAAAGGGATTTCTGCTGTTTGGGCAGCTTTTTCCTTCTCCATACTCGACTCTTAGCTGTTTGCGAGATTGTTATTTTTCGAAATTTTTTTTTTTGGCATGGCAAGGCAAAATCTTTTGTTTGTTTGAGACAGCATTATCAGAAAGATATGACAGAACTTGTAACTCGTTAAGTATACAGAAAGTAAACTTTGCAAGAAGTCACAACATGTTTTTATTATTATTACAGCAACTTTGTACATATGCATAGGGACAGAAATTTGCAAAGGAAAGATTTTTGTAAATTTTTATATGGCATGCATGCGTACATCAGATATACAGGAAGCTATAAGAGCACATCAGGTAAAAGAGAATGAATATCGTAGAAAGCTTGAAGTGATAAAATTTTTATACCTCCCTCACTAGCATACCCCCCCCAAACTTACTTCCTACTCTGTCCCACAAGTAGAGAAGAAAGCAAAAGTGAGGTAAAGTTTAGCCAGTGAGGGTTAGCTCACTGATGTGCTGCAAAATGCTCCTACGAAGTTGCAGCATGCCATTGGGAGGTTGTCTAGCGGGTTCGCTTCGGCGGTGTAGCGGTTGAGTGTGAGCGTAACCCTCAAAATTCACTTCTGGCCCTCCCTTTCTCCAAATCTCCGTTGTGGACATGAACAAAAGGACTGATCATCAGTCCCTAGTTTAGTTCCCTGGAGTGTGTAGTCAGGGTGGGCCTCCTCCCTTAAGAGGACGGAACCTGAATGCCCCGAACTTGTTCGGAGGCCTTGGTCGCCGTACTCGTGCTGTCTCTGGCGATGGTCCCAAGCCACGCGAAAGATAGGCTGATAACTAGGTGACTCTTTATTAGAGCTACCAAATCAAGAAAAATCTCCCCTTTCATTGTTGTTGCCGTTTCTGCCCGACTGTGGTTGCTGTTTCCCCCACCGTGCTTGTTGGCGCGGCCGGTGGTTTGCTCTATACGAGCCATACCTGTTATTCAAATTTAGAATTTATTCATCCGTTAGGCAAGAAAGATGAAAAGAAAAACTTATTAAAACTGGGCCATAAGGGATCGGACGATACGATGTTGTCGCGCGATATGACTCGACACCCGACACAGGTGTATCAGGCGATACGAGGTCACATGAAGCAAAAACATGACATCGCCGTGAGAAGCATGTCGCCCGATACGATACATCGGGAAAATGCTACCGACCGGCGTTACGCGCGAAAGCATGTCGGGCGATAGAAAATCTGCAGGTCATGTAAACCCGGTAAGTGGCTCGATAAAAAGTACTGGTGTCAGGTGACAAGGTTATCGGTCGATAAGCGTGTCGATCTACAACCCTGTCGGGCGACAAGCTATGTCGTTTGATTAGGAAAACAACAATCCGGTCGATACGCCTCACGCGATACAAACCTGTGTCGGGCGGGAGAAAACGTGTCGGGCAAGAGGTGTGTCAGGCTATACCTTTGCTCTTAGGAGGCATCGCCCGTCACAAGGGGGAAAGCGACTGGCCGATACACGAGCAAAAAGCGTGGACTACTGCATGTGTTCCAGGTGGCGAAAAGAGAAAATGATAGCCCGACACGGAGAGACCTCCACGCTATTTATAGGGAACCCAGCTGGGGGCAAAACGGGCATTATGGGCGTGCATCGGGCATTTCAGTCACACTGCTCCGGAGACACGCGGTCCCTTTGTTCAACCGCTGCCCCCTTTAGCTATGCCCGTGACGGTCCTGCCCGACACAAACGGTAAGCGGCCAAAACCAAAACAAGGTGCACAAAAAAGCTACTAAAGGGTAAAACATCATTGGTTTGGGGAAGGGTCCCCGACCTCAGATGATATTACTCTCCAGCACGTCGTGAAAGTCAGTGGTGGCCCATAAAGCAAAAGAGTTGGTGTGCAAGGCGCGCGCACCGACCCGGGCCTTATTACAGTCCATAATGTTTGTTTTTACAATGAACAGAAAATGCACCCTATTTTATGACTCGGGCTGCCTCCCGAGGAGCGCTGAAGTTTCCGTCGCCAGCTCGACCGGTGTAGGTTCTTCGGTTGTACCCACATCCTGCAAATCAATCTCTACTTTCCTGACAAAAGCTTCGTCTTCATAAAAACTTTTCACTCTGTGCCCGTTCACCTTGAAGATCTTAGTCGGGTCATCCTTGTCGCAGAGCTCCGTCATTCCTGATGGGTATATCTTTGACACAGTAAATGGTCCCGACCATCTTGTCTGTAATTTCCCAGGAAAAAGACGGATGGAGGACTTGAATAACAAGACCTTATCCCCTTCGCTCACAACCTTTCTCCTAAGGTGGTCATCATGCCACATTTTTGTTCTTTCCTTGTAGATCTTTGCATTCTCGTAGGCGTGAATCCTCAGCTCTTCGAGCTCTTGAAGCTACAAAAACCTCTTTTCTCCTGCTTTGTCTAGGTCCATATTTAGGAACTTGATCGCCCAAAGGGCCTTGTGTTCTAATTCCAGAGGCAGATGGCAGGATTTTCCGTATATAAGACGGTAGGGGGTGGTTCCAATGGGCGTCTTGTAAGCAGTACGGTAGGCCCATAATGCGTCGTCAAGTTTCATAGACCAGTCTTTCAACGTGCGGCTGACAGTCTTTTCTAAGATCTGCTTGATCTTTCTGTTTGAGACCTCTACCTGCCCCGACGTCTGTGGGTGGTAGGGCGTAGCGATCTTATGTTTCACTCCATACTTACGTAGGAGCGCTTCGAACTGCCTTTCTCCGAAGTGCGACCCGCCGTCGCTTATTACGGTGCGCGGTACACAAAAACGGGGAAAGATGGTCTTCTCAAAAAGCTTGATAACCGACTTGGCGTCGCATGTTTGGGTGGCTACCGCCTCTACCCACTTCAATACATAATCTACTGCCACTAGTATGTATTGATACCCCTGGGATGGGGGAAACAGCCCCATGTAATCAATCCCCCATACGTCAAATATGTCCACTTCGATCCAGCTTGCCATCGGCATTTCATTCCTCCGCCCTATATTCCCCGTTGACTGGCACTCTTTGCAAACCTTTACAAATTGTGCAGCATCTTTAAATAAGGAGGGCTAGTAGAAACCTGATTGTAGCACTTTCGCTGCTGTTCTTTCGCTACCCAGGTGTCCACCATAGGGGGAGGCGTGGCATCCTTTCAGGATATCCGCGGTTTCTTCTTCCGGGATGCACCTCCTATACAAGTTGTCAGCGCATCTTCTGAACAGGAGAGGATCATCCCAGTAATAATTTTTTGCATCCGCGAATAGCTTCTTCTTTTGATTGTAGGTGATGTCAGGAGGCAGCTCTCCACAAGCAAGGAAATTACAGATGTCCGCAAACCAGCGTAAACCTTCTTCTTGAGCTTCAGCCAACATAAGAGCTTCGTCGGCAAAGTCGTCGTCGATTTGTGGCCCTCTCTGTCTCTCAGCCACTATCCTCGATAGGTGGTCTGCGACCACATTTTCCGCGCCCTTCTTGTCGATAATTTCATGATCGAACTCTTGGAGCAACAAGGCCCATCTCAACAGCCTGGGCTTTGCATCTTTCTTTTGCATTAAGTATTTTATTGCCCCATGATCTGTGTATACTTTGACCTTTGATCCGACGAGATACAACCTGAACTTGTCAAATGCGAAGATGATCGCGATCATCTCCTTCTCGGTGGTTGTGTAGTTTACCTATGCTTCGTCCAACGTGCGACTAGCGTAGCAAATCACATGGTGCTTTTTATCTTTCTTTTGCCCCAGGACTGCTCCAACCGCGTAGTCGCTAGCGTCGCACATCAGCTCAAAGGGTAAACCCCAATCTGGCGCTTGAAGGATAGGTGGTGATACTAAAGCATTTTTCAGGGCCTAAAAAGCACTGAGACAATCGTTAGAGAAAACAAATTCAGCATCTTTTACCAGAAGATTGGACAATGGTTTGGAAATCTTTGAGAAGTCTTTGATGAATCTTCGGTAATATCCGGCGTGCCCGAGGAAGCTTCTTATCTCCGTGACGGATTTTGGTGGAGGAAGCTTAGATATAGCTTCGACTTTGCTGGTATCCACCTCGATCCCACGCCTTGAGATCTTATGCCCTAGAACGATGCCCTCCCGCACCATGAAATGACATTTTTCCCAGTTCAGGACCAGGCTGTTCTCCTCGCACCTTTGAAGTACCAACGACAGATTCTTCAGACAGCTATCGAAGTCCTTTCCATAGACAGAGAAATCGTCCATGAAAACTTCTACGATGTCCTCTAGAAAATCTGAGAACATTGATATCATGCATCTTTGAAAGGTGGCGGGGGCGTTGCAGAGTCCGAAGGGCATCCTTCTAAAGGCATAAGTGCCGTAAAGGCAGGTGAACGTCATTTTCTCCTGGTCGTCGGGTAAGATAGGTACCTGGTAAAATCCTGAAAAGCCATCAAGAAAACAAAAATAATCGTGATGCGCTAATCTTTCAAGAACTTGGTCAATAAAAGGTAGCGGAAAATGATCCTTTTTGTAGCCTGATTTAGCTTTCGGTAATCAATGCACATTCGCCAACCGGTGACGGTCCTTACCGCCACCTCGTCACCCTTCTCACCCTTAACCACAGTCATTCCACCTTTCTTGGGTACTACGTGGATCGGGCTTACCCAATTGCTGTCGCTGATTGGGTAAATGATCCCCGCGTCCCTAAGCTTTATTACCTCTTTCTTGACGACCTCCTTGAGCATCTGATTCAGCTTCCTCTGGGGTTGGGCCAGAGGCTTGGCAGACTCATCCAAGTTGATGCGATGCATGCAAAGGGCGGGGCTAAGGCCTTTGATATCATCTACGAAATATCCTATAGCCCCCCTGTGGAGTCTTAACTCCTCAAGGAGCCGGTCTAGCTGATCGCTTGAAAGATCGGCGTTTATGATGACTGGGTTCCTCTGTTCTTCATCTAAGAATTTGTACTGCAGTCCTTCAGGAAATGCTTTTAAATCTGGCTTCGCTCTGGGTGTCTCCTCCTGAGGTTCTCCCTCAAGGGAGGCATACTTCGCAGAGTTCACCTCCTCCTCTTCTTCTTGCAAGTCTTTGTCAGAAAGGTTGAAAAGTTCGAGATGCCTCACGACCTCAGGATCTTCGAGGTCGGGATCCTGACAGCTTATTGCCCTTACGAGGGGGTCCACTGTCCAGATATCCTCCTCTATTTCCTCACAGAATTTATTGTAACTATCCACAAAATAGGCCGATTCAGACAGGGATGGACCTCTCATGATCTCCTTCAGCTTGAAGTCCATATGGTTGTTTCCAACCCTCAAGGTGATTATCCCTTCAGAAACGTCAATCAGCGCCCTCCCTGTTGCCAAGAAAGAGCGTCCAAAGATGATCGGACATCTGGGATCTTCAGATGTGTTGATGACGACGATGTCGCAGGGAATAAAGAAATCACCAACCCTAATCGGCACATCTTCGACAATGCCAACAGGTCTCTTGAAGGAGTGATCCGCCAGTTCAATCCGCATATTGGTTCGAACCATGTCGGTCAAACCCATCCTTTGCGTGAAACTTAAGGGCGTGAGGCTGATGCTTGCTCCCAAGTCCGCTAGACCCTTCCGCTCGACATTGTCCCCGATGGCAAATGGGATTGTGAAAGCTCCAGGATCCCTTCTCTTAGTTGGCAAGCTGGGCTTTACGAAGGCAGAGGAAGTAGAGGCTAGGTACACAGTCTCTATTCTTCCTCCCCTTATTTTCTTCATTATTAGATCTTTGAGAAACTTGGCGTATGTGGGCATCTCCTCCAAAGCGTCAAGGAAGGGGACTTCAAGATGCAGCTTCCTGATCGAGTCCATGAACCTTTCGTGCCGCTTTTTCAGATTTGCCTTGATCAGCTTGTACGGGAACGGTATCCTGGGAGCATAAGGATTCCTCCCACCAGATGGCTCATCGGACGGTCTCGGCGCAGGCTCTTGGGCTTCTGCAGGCCTACCTTCGTCTCCTGCTGGAATAGCATCCTTGGGCCCTTGCTCAGGTTCCGGTGGGGCTTCATCAGCGCGCTCCACCGTCTTTCCTGATCTAAGCACTGCCATTACTGCAGATTCAGGGTGAGGGTGCGATTTTCCTACAGGATTCTTCATCAGAGCAGCCATCTGAGCCAGTCGTTGATCAACCTCCCATTGGCACATCTGCAGACTCGCCATCTGGTGTTGCATGGAATTCAGAGATCCAGGGTTGGTAAGCGTCCCCTGTACCAACTGGTTGATAATGGTGTCCTGCCTTTTTATGTAGGCGGAAAGCTGACCAACCCAATTAGGCCGGGTCGCCCTCTCGCTTTGGTTCTGACATTCGCCTTCAAAGAAGGACCGCTCACAACGAGACATGGTATCAAAGCTCGGTGGAGCAGGTTACAGCTCTGCAAGGTACCTGAAATATCACGAGAAATCAAGTTAGAATACGGAGTTATTTGGTTTAGGCAAAGAATAATGTTTAAAGAAAAAGAAGTGATGTCAAGCCTATTTCTAAGCTTGAGGCACGGGAGTGTAGTTAGTGGTTTCGGATTCGTCAATAGTGCCATTTGCCTTGTCCCCGGCAATGGTGCCAGAAAGTTGACCGGCCTAAATCGCGCGTCCTAAAATTGGAGGCATATTTGAGGTAGTCGAGCCTTCACATTTATAACCCGAATCCTTCTAGGCCCCCGCAACTTTGTTTACGGGGTCGAAGTAGTCATACGGGGTCGAACACAGGGACAAGGTGGGTCGTGTTGACGACTCTGAATCGACACTCCACACTCCGGTGGGTATAAAGAGATAATAAAGTTCCCCGAAGGGGAACAACAAGCTGTCACGATTAAATCAAAGAAAACTATCTCCAACTGGATTTACAAGAAAGATTAAGATTTTGTCATTTAGCAGTTTTTAGGAATTTTCATGCAACAGAAATAGAAAGATAAACTACAGTTTAAAGCATAATGCAAGGGATAAAACTTCAGTAAGACAAGCGGTAGCAGTAACACCCTGCACCCTCCTCTCGGAGCGGGTGCCTCTAACCAAGCTTCAACACCCCTGTCGAGGTTGCTGGGCTCAAGTTCGAGTGGAATGATACTAAAACAACTCCATTCCGGGCACTCTCGTACTCCAGAACCGGACCAAACACTAGAGCCACAACCCAACTCTCGAAGTAGTTGCGACGGGAAAGACGATTCGGTAGCTAAGCGAAACGCGATCTAAAACATGCAAGCTAGAGTTCAGATATCCAACACAGCAGTTACCCAAGCATAAGGCACTAAGCATTAAACAAATAGCAATTAAGCATTTCTATTTCCATAAGCAATAAGGGTCTTAATACAATGCATAAGCAAAGAATTTAAATAACAAAATTAAAGATAGATGTCGCCTTCTTGATGTAGAAGAACGACAGACTACTGTAGCTTTCCTGCCCGATACCGGTCACGAGCCGAGCCCGATACGGCAGTGTCGGGCGGCACCCCCTCTCGGGCAGCGCCGACTGACGAATGACTGCATCGCTCAAGGACCCTGGCCGATACGCTCATGTCGGGCGGCGCACCCTCTCGGGTAGCACGCATGACGGGCGAAGCGTATCGGGTTCGATATCGTGTCGGGCAAGGAGCTACGAGTCTACTGTCGGGCACTCGTGTCGCTCATCTTCGCTGGCCGATATCGGCCCACAGTGTCGCCCGGGACAACACTAAGTGAACCATCCCCTCCCTCTCGGGATGAGGGAAAGCTCACCTAGTGTCGCCCGGCACAAGCACTGGGGCGCGATACTCTTGCTCTCACAGCTTCCTTCGAAGGTGGCTCCCGAACTTCCGAACTGTCTTGTCCGAATTCTCTTTCGACTCTCTCTCGACTTGTCCGACCCGTCTTTTCGGCTTCCTGTAGCTGTTATTTATAGGCGGCGGTTGAAGGAGTTATGGTGCTGGAAGTGCCACGTAGCTCCCTTATACGCCGGTCGATGGATGTGGACGGCCGATACAGGTATGTCTCGGCACGAGGCGCTGGCTATCGGTCACGTGGCTGGCGACACGCCTGTCGGTGGGTGGTTGTGTCGCCCGACGAGTTGGGTCGTCGATGCGGCTTTGGCTCCCTGTCGGGTAGACGGTGTGTCGGCCGACACGTCCCTCTTGCGCAGCTCCCTTCTCCGCCGATCATTCTCGTGTCGCCCAGCCCCTGTCGGGATGGGTTGTATCGGGCGTCAGGAAGGTCGAGACGGGCTTAGACTTATTGTGGGCCGGAATCGGCCTTATTGCACAAAAATGAGGAAAACTCTGTAGAAGATAGGAAAAATTGAAATAAGAGCGTTGCTTGGCCAATTATTACAAAAATGCTAATAAAATAGAGGAAAATAGCATAAAAGGGCAGTTTTGATAACGGAATAAAGGGCAAAAATGTCACAAAATTTGGTGTTATCAACTGCGTCTAGAGGCAACACTGGTTTGTTGAAGAAGCATCCATCCTAGATTACTTGCATCGTGTAAACACCTAGTAGCCTGCGCATGTCATCAAGGAAGAGATAATCAAATGGGATACCCTTTTTCACCACTTCCATTAGAAATAATACGATAAATGCATAGTCTTAGGATCTTGGTTCTTCTTGGAGCACTTTTATGTTTCTAACAAAGTTTTTCCAGTTGCTAACATGGCAGTTAGATGGTGTGCAGGGTTCTGATAGGCACTTTTTGGGTGTTACACACTTCTTTATTTTTGAAAAGCACAAAATTGCAAGGTAGCTCCATACTATAATAGTTGTTGATGGTCATGTGCCATTTTTATAGACCGACCACCTTTGATGCCTAGTGTTTAGTTATTCTAATTGGCAAGGTGACTAATCTTGTTTCTTGTCTTGTGACAATAGCTAGTACTTCCTAGACTGGAGCTGAGTTGATCTTTTCCTCATAAAACCTCTTTGCCAAACTAGATGAACTGCTATAAAGGGCTAGACTTTGTTAACATGCAATAACTCTTTAAGAGAGTTTGTGCAAATAAGCATTGATGGACTATTTCTTTCATCATAAACATTCCCCAGAGGTGTTCTCTAGTTAGACTTCTCTAATGGTTGTTATAAATGATATCAGTCTTAGGTAGAATGTCATCTATAATGTCTTCCAGGATGTGTACATATCTTGACAAGAATCGAGACACCAATGTCATATCCATCCCAGTCAATTTGTAGAGGATTTGAGGAGGCACAGGGCATCATGGCATCTCATACCACATTAGAAGTAGAGTTTCCTACGGTGGTGCATCTATAAAAATTGAGGATAGACCACATTCATCTTCATTAAAAACTCCATCTTCACTAGTGGTTTCCTATATAGTTGGTGTGAGTTCTAATATGTTTACTTTAGGGGTTTCAGATGGGGGTGGCCCAGGTGAACTGGCTATAGGAGCTTATGGTGGTGTTGTTTCTAGAACTGTTGCTCCTAGCTCTACTAACTTGACATATATTTTCCCATCATATCACTCATTGATGGCCTAAATGTCTTCATGTTGATCATTGAATTGCAAATAGATATCACAAATATTTGTGCCTATTCCCATGTCGTTAAGATATTATGATATTTTTTGGTGCCTATTGTTTCCAATAAATGGATGTGATTGTCCTACCTTTTTCATGATGGGCCCCCTTTTCCAGGATGAACATCTAGAGGATGTTCGTTGTCAGTTGGAAAAGAGTTTAAATTTAAGTCCATTAATAAATCATCATGGTTGATTGTGGATCCTTCATCATCTCCCCAGTGTTCCACATGGCGGATTTCCTTCTTTTCAGAGGGAATGTTCCCTGATTTGTCTTCTTTGTGGGAAACAGGGTGAGACGGGCTCAAGGATGCCTCTTAGAAGTAAGGGATGATGATACATTTTGATCTTTTTCTTGCTCACCTTTTCACTTAATGTCATTGTTTTTCTTCCATTCCTCATAGGAACTCCTTGTGTTCTTTTCACATTTCATCTTGATCTTTGTGTATTTATTCCCTCTCCTTTCTTAGTTCTGCCATCTCTACCACCAGTGCATTCATTGCTTGTATCATCACTTTTTGGCTAGCGAGAACGTCTTTAATGAATTGTGGTAGATTCATTTTTCATTCATCCAATAATTATAACTAAATGGTTAGTGCTTGCATGATAGATGTAATAGTTGATGAAATAGAGGTTGAATGTGGAATATGGTCACACATGATGTAAATTTAACATCTAAATTCTCTGTTGAGGCTTGTCATTGTTGTCATTTGTGTGAATCTTTTGTTGCGGGTGCAACAGATGTGTGCATTGTTTGTCGGTGTATTGCTTTCTCCCCCTAGGGTGGAGATGGTGAAAGTTTGTCAGGGTCCATTAGTTGAACCATGTTTGCATTGGTTTTGACTATTTGATCCTTCACATTCCCATCATGTGGTAACTTTGTTATCGTGCCTTCATTTGTCACTTTAGGGTATATCGCTGCATTCTTATGGCTGTTCTGCATTCATGGAAGGATCTACTATGAAAGTTTGTGACCTCTTCAACATTCTGCTTGACTTCTTTACCATGTTGTTCGTCTCATAGTTTTGGCCTTATTATGTCAGCCTTTTTGTCTTGCGGAGGGATCAATTTCAACATTGACAATGGTGTTTTTGAACTTGTAGATCTTGAGTGTCAAATTATTTCTTACTGACGATTTCATGACCTTTTCTTGTTCCCGTTGTGATTCCTTCATGGGGGTTGTGTGCACATCTCTAGGTCTTGTAATCATACTTGAAAACATCTTCTCTAAATCATCTCTAGAGATAGTTCACTTGTAAGCATCATAATGGCTCATCTTTTCGGGGGGGGGGGGGGGGGGGGGGGGGGTGGTAGTAGAATGTTTATCTTTGCAAGCCTATAGAAGTACTTGCCCCCCTTCTATGACATCACCCCTACTATGATGAGGTATTTGATGTCGATTGACCTACTTTCTTTACTTTCCTTAAATTTCCTTAGTACTACTAGATAGAGAGAACAAAATCCAATCAGGATGATTAGGGCCTTCCATGTAGAATTCATTGGGGCCTACATGACCGACATCAGTTGAGAGTTTGTCGATCAGTATCCGTCCAATTTTAACTGGCCTTTTCTCCATCCTAGACCAGATGAGGAAAACATATCCTCTAGTCATGTTTCTAATTTCATACCTCACCAACATGGCATTGGAAATGATCTTTTGGATTAGCATGATAAAAGAGGAAGGCACTTGTGCTGCTTTTGAAGATCTTGGCCTATGCTTTGACTCCCAAGTTAGCTTATCCCAAGTCTTATTGCTACTGAATCCAACGACTTCTTTGTCATATCTTGTTGTCATGCTAGATTTGACCTATTCCTCTATTTCACAGATATGACATTTAACATCCTCTCAATCATATAGTATTCTTTTCTAAACATATGGATGCTTAGTTTGAATTCTCCCTCTGTATTCTTCTTTTCTGTGAGTTTTGTGGCATGTTTGTAAAAGATGACATGATTTCAATAGTGATGTTGGTGTAGGATAATTGAGCCTCTATACAGACAATATTAAGGTTGACTCCCTTCAAGAATGGTATGACTCATTTAGTTATTCCCATCTATTGAAGGGCGTCCTTGTCCATGTATCAGGTTTCTTTGCAAGCCTTTGCCTTTAAGAAAAGCAAGTACTTGGTATAGTGTTCCTTGTTTATTGGTTGAAATATATATTTTGACTACTTGTGTTTGTCTTCATACGACATCTTTTTCTCAGTAACTGTGGTTTTTCTTGTTGGTGTCTACTTGAGTAGTTGAAGACACAATTCCTCCAACTTCTAATTTATCCTTCTTAAATGCCCTTGTCATTCTATTCTCCGGGCTTCCCAAGGTTGTTCATTATTATTCCTTTTTACCTTTTGTCTTGTCTTCTTCCTTTGAAGTAGGTATTCTGAGGTATTTGTCATAGAGTCCTTCTCTTCTTCTTTAGACATAGTCGACTTATGCCATAGTAGGAGTAGATGTGCCCTTTTTAACTATAGGTTTAGACATTTATCTTAGTGCATACTAGGGTTTGTTTGGAATTCTATTATCACCTTGATTGTTTCTTCAATTCCCATCAGAAATGTGGCTTTCATGCTCAAGTGGTCCAAGGTTGATGACAACATCATGTTGACTGAGAGACTGATTTATCAATATTGGGTTATCAATTGCTATCAATCGATGAAAATAGAGTTTTAAGGAATTCAATAACCAGTACGCAATAGGATAGGGTAGGATGAAAGTGATCATTGAGATCTTTGTTGAGATGATTGTTCCAGTTCAACTGAAGATGACAGGAAAATATTTTTTAGGGGTCACTGAGAAATCATCTTATATAAACATA
The DNA here is from genome assembly GCA_963693085.1 of Alisma plantago-aquatica. Lineage (NCBI taxonomy): Eukaryota > Viridiplantae > Streptophyta > Magnoliopsida > Alismatales > Alismataceae > Alisma > Alisma plantago-aquatica. The sequence goes on from OY856409.1 coordinate 697,519,369, forward strand.
GCTCAACGGTCAATGAGAAATTTGATTGGGTTGCTAAAGAAAGAGTGTGATGGTCATTGAGAACATTGGGATGCTAAGAAACAGTTTGTCGGTCGAAGAGAAGATCGGGGGTCATGTGAGAGGGATATTCACCACAACTACATAAGTGTTGATGTTTGAGGGAGAAACCAAAGCTCGGAGGGGTGAGAAAAATTAGGTTTGAAAATCCAAATATCTTATGACTAAGGCATTATATGTCACATGAGAGAGAAAATAGAAATAAGATGAGAAATTTTAGGGGTACCATCCATTTGGTGAATGCCTCATTGGTGAAGTTGCACCTCTCCCCTGTCCCTTTGCTTGCCTAAATTGGTATAGCTTAGCTTCTCTAACACTGTGGTGCTTGTGGATTGGTGATTCAGGTGATGAGTTGGTATTAACATCGATAAGCTAATTTTTTTTGGAGTTGAACTGCTAAAGGTGTCATCTTTGAAGGAAAGTCCCTTCGGTTGCATCATTGAGTTTGGCACTAGTCATCGGTGAAATTGCCAGTGTCACTAATAACTTGAGTTAGACTATCGGTCTTTGGTTGGACAAATTAGTTTTTATATCCTAGAGGTTTTAATGTTTTTAAGGTTGAGTAAAGCTAAATCGGTCACTAAAACATCCACAAAGCTAACATTCGTCGGTAATTATAGCAGGCTTATAGTTGCAGAGTCTTTTGGTCCTCTTCGTCGTAAGAAAAACCTAATGGCTGATGGGGAGTAGGAATACTCAGCAACTGACGTGTTTTATGTGGACTTTTGCTTGAATTAGTGGTCCCTAAATTCAAGGCATGTATTTAAAATTCATCACCAACATTATTCTATGTATACTAGAAATTAAGAAACAAAAAAATTACCAAAAACTACAATAAAACCTACATAAAAAATTAGCAAAATCTGAAAATTGAGGAGATATGAATAAGGGATCATTGGGTTTCATACCAAGAATTTCTAGTTTATGGTCTTTATCTTGACTTTATTACGTTGGCTTCCTCAAACTTTTGGTGGTGCAAGTAATGTTTCCTCTAATTGGACTTCTACTCAAACTTCTAGTGAATGCTTCATAATATCTCTGGACCCTATTTCCATTCTCCTAGGAAGTCCCAATCTTGTCATTACAAATCTCCATCATTCTTGATGGGTATGCCCTTAATAAATTAAAGGGACCTTACCATCTTGATTATAATTTCCCAAGGAAAAGACAAATTCTTCAATTGTAAAGAGAACCTTATATCCCTCTAACACATCCTTTCTTTTTTATTGGGAATCATGTCATACCTTGGTCCTTTGTTTATAGTTTCTTACATTTTCATAAACATGGAGCCTAAGCTCTTCTAGTTCTTGCAACTATTAAAACCTCTACTTTCTTGCCAATTCACATTCACCCATTAGGCTACATGATCCTCATGGTGGTAGCTAATCTCATGAGTCATGTACCTTCGATAAACCTAGCTGTTACCTCCCGACCACATGGTCATGTGCATTCAAGATTTATCAACCCCCAACCCATCGGTCCTATGTACCTCTAATACACCCTACTTGACCCTAGGATTGCATTAGCACTCTACCCTCCCTGAGGGTTTCTTTTGAGATGTCACATATTTTAAGCACATTATTCTCTTATTTAATTATTTAACCCGTATTGACTTCATATCTCTCTTTTGAGTACACATAATGCAGTGTCGTCCCATCATTGGGCTCGGGCCACCTTCCCTCCAGGGCTTGGTGCCATGTCCATCTTCCCTCCTGGGCTTGACCTCTGTGATCTTCCCCTCTAGGTTCTTGATCCTAAACAACTGCATTGTGGACTTAGGCCACCTTCGCTCCTGGGCTTGGTGCCTTCCTGGTCTTCCCTCCTGGGCTTGACCATTTAATGACCTTCCCTCTTGGGCTTGGTTGTCCACTTAGGCCACCTTCCCTCCTGGGATTGGTGCCTTACTGGACTTCCCTCCTGGGCTTGACCAGCTGTGTCACTCAGAGTCAGCATCCTTGGGTTCAAAGAATTTATGTACTTCCATTTTTTATATATCTTTAACTCTTCACTACTCAAGGTGAGGATTAAGGTTATCTCAATACTTAATTACATTTATTCACTTACATTTTAAGGGAAAGTCCTAGCATAGGGTGCCTTCTTGGCTCATAGGAGGGGGTTAAGCTCTCTAGCCACAATCTAATCCCAAGATCTAGATTTTGCCTCCCTCATAGGTCATCTTCTCACTCTTGGGGTTGACCCACCCTAGGTTGGCACACTAACCTTAAAGGTTTCTTAGACATCTCTTTGTTTTCATGAAGTATAACTTTTATCATTATAACATATTAACCCATGTTTTCTCAATCTCTGGATTACCCCCTCATGGTCTCTGTCCATTCAATGAACTCAGATCACCTCCCTCCAGGGCTTGGTGCTACCTCGGTCTTCCCCTCCAGGGGCTTGGCCAACTTCACTAAACTTCAAGAGACAACATGTGGAGTTTGAGAAAGTTATATTCCAACTTTTCATTTTGTTATATATACATCTATTGGGTTTTTATATCTCTTAAGACTTATCACATACGTTTTATGCTCCTCATGCACACATGCATGGGAGACTGGGTTACTTAAACCATGCCTTATCTTTCTTATTCATGATTTCAAGTTTCACATGGGCAGTGTCCCATACCACCACACCATGTTGATTATCAATTTTAAGTTTCACATGGGTAGTATCCCATACCACCACACCATGTTGATTACCAATTTCAAGTTTCACATGGGTAGTGTCCCATACCACCACACCATGTTTATTAATTAGGATTAATGTTTTAGGGTTAGGGTTAGAGACTACACTCTACCTGTTAGAGTTTCCCTACCCCTAGACTCTGTAGAGTTTTCACACCCTATTCCAAGTCATTCCTCTAAGAAAGAGCATACCCAAACATGTATCTTCCTAGTGTCTACCCTCTCTAGAGGGACCTACACGAAAGGTTACATCTTTTCACATTTTACTTCTCTTATTAACATTTTCTTTTCAAAGAATTTAAGCACGAGATGAGAAGTAGAGGAAAATGTGAGATGAGGAACTTAATTTTTCGGTTAAAATTGCTAAGGATAATTTGAATTTATAAACTATTAAGTATTAGTTGATGAATAGGTGCTCTGATACCAAATGTAACAACCCGCACTTTTGAGTGTCTAAAAGACCTTAAAGTCACAAATCATCATTCATAATTTCCAGGATCAGATTCATGAAATAATTCAAAATAGCAAACAATTTCCATTAATGATCAAATATTTACATGTTTACATGAAAAGCTCCTCTAAGGAGTTACATAAATTTTCTCAGAATTAACTTTTTCATGTGTGAAGATAAACCCTTAAAACTAAACCTTCATGATTAAACTGTAGTGTCTTCAACATCTTTATCTGTACCCTCATGTCCACGAATCAAGTATATCTGATACCTAAAATGCCGACAAACAAATACGCAATCAGTATATTTCTATATTGGTACGTGGATTCAAACAATAATCACAAGTACGGATATAAGCAAACTTCTTTATCTTGAATCTAAGAATATAAACTCATTTTCATATTCTAACCCTTATCTGGTCCACTACCTCAGGTGTAATCACTGTCCCTCCGGGGCTCGTGTGCATTACCCTTAAGATCAGTCAGACCCAGGGTTTAGAATGTAGTTATTTACTTTACATGATACTCATATGAACTTTATAGTTTGCAAGAACTAAATAAATAAGCAAGCAGTTTATTTGTCGTTCAATCTCATCGAGAAACATCGGCAATCTCAGAGTTTGATACATGTAATCATAAGCGTAACCACGTACCTTATGCCATCACAGAAACCATGCAGAACATCATATGTACTTTAAGAGTGCATCCAAACATCCAAGAAGTAAAGCATGTAATCAACAAGGTATCTGAAACAAATCATACTACATATGTATCACCACATATTCTCATTACATTATACAGATCTAGATTCGCTCCTAAACTAGGGTTTAGGTTATCTCTCATTTGGACTAAGGATCAGGGTGACAAACCCTAATTCTATTATATCATGGTTTTTAAGATTACAACCTTTAATTAATCATATTAGGTGAAACCATAATTATTATCTTAAACATATCAGATTACCGGTGACACCTAAATCATATTACTAACATTATAATCATAGCAAGACGTCTATATTGGTTTGACAACCCTCATCATGTATAAGATTATTAATCTAGCATCATCAAACATTCATCTTTATCAGGTATTTACTCATTATACATGTGTAGATTAGGTATTAACTCAACATAACCAAATCTAATCAATTAAGCATCTTATAAAAGCAAACCTAGATCTTCCTTTCTATTAAACACACTAACACATGTAATGCCTATGCTTTTAGAACAGGAAGCATAATCACGTTTTGATAACATTTTAGTTAGATTCCTCTCGTTCTCCTGATCAATTTGATATATAGTTTTGATATATTCCGAGTTACCTACCATATACTATGATTTTTGCAAGATCATTATTATTGGACCAATTAAAAGGTGCCACATCAACTAGCTTACCTTATCCATTGCTAAACCATCTTGGCTCCTTATTAGGGGAAAACGTCTTCTCCGCCCTTGGGGCTTGAGCACACAGGATGGGGCAGAAGAGTCTTTTGACTCTTTTCTTTTCTTCCTCCTCATGCAGGGCTTCCCCTACCCAACGGGCGGCTCTGATCACGTGTCTTCGCGCGATGGGACCTATCCCGCACGATGCAGGGTGCGATGGTCGGACGCCCACCAGTTGCTGCTGTGACATTGCAACAACCGCCACCGCTGTTGTAGTGGGTCAAGGATCACCGAAGGGCGGCCTACCTTCGCACGCCACTTCTCCCTTGTACAGGTTCTTAGTCCGCGTGACGCCCGCCTCAGCAACCCCGACGCCCGTCGCCGAGCGCACGCTGAGCATGCCAGCACTACTGGAGGTGCCTGGTGGTGCCCTTCCTTTCTTGCACATCAATCTCCCACTACGTGCTCACCGCCGCAAGAACATCAACCAGTCCAGGGCTCATATCCTGCCCTCGTCTCCATGAGTGACCTCCGCATTGTCATCTCCGCGAGGAAGATCTCACTGCTATTAGGCATGGCTTGCGTCTGGGGTTTGATGACTCCTAATCACAGCGTTATGGAGAGCACTACTGGCCCCCACCACCTCGCACTTCCTCCACTCCACCTCCGGAGTCGAAGCTTCTTTGTCCGGCTATGAACAATGACCCATCCGCCATCTCTGCAACTTGTATCACCTCTGCGTCCAGACACTGTTGACGAGATGTCTTCTGTTCAACATTCTCCCTTCCCCAGCATCACACTTCTACCATCACAGCTGCACGGACTCCCTTTTACTGCTATGGTGACTCAGGCATCTAGTCCTCCATCCCTTCGTTCCTCTTTCAGAAGGCTTTGAGGGTTCTAGGGGTGAATGAGGACTCCTACAGGTCGTGGATGGAGTCGGATCCCTCTAGGAGATGATGTCGGTGCAGAGGAAGATGGGGAGAAATCACTCACACTCATCTGCAACACCGACACTCATCGAAGAGTTCCACCATGAACCACAGTGGCTAGGATCAAGATCTCTACCGGGCAGGCTTCCTCCATAGACCTTTATATACCCATGCCTTAGGAAAAACCCTAAGGGCTCCTATGAAGGGAGGGAGAGGGTGTACAGATATTGAGGGAAAATCTGGCTCCCCTTTCATACATGATTACCATGATTTCTTTGGATGGCAAGGTGATCACGAATTAAACTATGGTGGGATGTTTCTCCAGCTAAAACACTCTTTCCCCACCTATCATCTCAGCCCAAATGAACCTCTTTACATAAGGTACCAAAAAGCCTTTAGGGAAGTAAATAAACATATTCCCTTATATAAAATTCTTAGCTTTTATTCCTATTAATCCAAAAGTCACAAAAGGCATTATCATATTTTTATTAAGACTTTAGGTTTGGAAAAATCATGCCATCAAGGAACGCATGACACTTTATTGGCAAAACATCAAACACCTTCCCTAATGAAATTTTGACTCCTTTCCTATTGAGAGTCCTGTCTCACGTGTATGTAATCGATGGGTCAAGATCCCAAATGTTTAAGGAAACTACCTTAATATATATTCCTTCCTCTCCTTTATTAATAAAACCCATCATCATATAGATCCGTCTGGAATCACCACTCTCTTATATCTTAGATTGGTATAAGGAAAAGAAGCAATCAATACCTTTCCATCAAGAGATATATCTTTTTCCAATATCTTATAAGATACCTTTCTTTTCAAGCATTAAGTGGTATTAGGGGAAAGACAAGGTATTTTGTTTGGAAAACAATTATACGTATTCTCCTTATTTTCCCTTATATGGAAATCTTGACTTTTATTATGACTTGGATTTGACAACAAAATGCCATTATCTTTAATTAGTGTACAAATCCCATTTTCTATATATATAACCTATTCTACAAGCACACATGTTACAAGCATAATTATTATTCCATGATCATTACTATTGGGGAAAATTATTTATCAGGACATGCTTTATATTTATATCATTCAATTTTACCAAAATTGGGGATATAACATGCCACATGGTTACTCATCCAACATCCGTAGATTGGTATAAATGAAAGATTTGAAGTTGATAGGTCTTAAATATCATGATTGCCACACTTTAATTCAACAAATATTTCCTATGGCAATTTGATCTATATTGCTGAAGCATGTAAGGTTTATAATCACCAGACTTTGTTTCTTTTCAACAGTCTATGCAGCAAAGTTATTGACCCTGATACTCTCAATAATTTATAAAGAGAAGTGGTTGTTACCCTATGTCAGCTTGAGATGTATTTCCCTCCTTCGTTCTTTGATATCATGGTACATCTTATTGTCCACTTGACTAGGGGACCGATTTTCTTGCATTGGATGCATCCCTTTGAATGATACATGATCATTTTTAAAAGTGATGTTTGAAATCGTTATCGGTCTGAAGGGAGTATTATTGAGGGTTATGTGGTGAGAGAGGTTATGGATTTTTTCAATGACTTTCTCAGTGGTAATGACACTCTTGGTAATGACAAGAATATTGAGGAGCAATTTGGCAAAGGAATTTTGGGATCACGAGTGAAAGTAATCAGTCGTGAGCAGTTGGAACAAGGTCACTTGTATATTTTACACAAAATGGACAAAGTGAGTGTTTATATTGAGGAACATACCAATTTCATAAAGAGACAATATCCTCGAGCCAATTCAATGTGGCTTGCTAGAGAGCATAACAAGACATTTATTAAGTGGTTTCAAGATAAAGTCAACATCAACTATCTCAAACACCAGATGATATTACTGAAACTATCAAATGCCTCGCCTTTAAACCAAAATTGAATGTTATGTCTTATGAAGGGTATGACATTAATGGATTCACATATTACACAAAGCGTCAAGATGATAAGAGTGTCGTCCAAAACAATGGGGTCACCCTTCAAGCGTCGACTATGTTTTTTGCAAGTGCAAAGGATAAGAGTCCACATGAAGCTAAAATGTCATATTACAATGTCATTGAAGACGTATGGGAGTTTGACTACATAGATTTCAGAATTCCACTCTTCAAATGCAATTGGGTTGATAACACCAAAGGAGTTATAGTGGATGAATTGGGTTTCACTTTAGTGAACTTTGAAAAGATTGGCGAGAAGGGTGAACCATTCATATTGGCATCACAGGAAAAACAAGTATTTTATATCGATGATCCTGCAAATGATAAATGGTCGGTTGTTCTTCATGGTAAAAGACAGTTCATTGAAGATCCTATTGACGAAGAAGAGTACTATGATAAGTACGATGACTCCAGTCCATTCTCAGTTGGGTTGCCAACATCACCAAATATTGAAGCTAATGATGACTTGTATGTGCGTGGAGATCACAATGAAGGATTGTTAATTGATAAAAAAAATCACAACATTTGAGGCATGTTTATATTTTTTTATATGTTCTACTTTTCTATATGTGAACTTTACAATGTGAATTACTTTACAATGTGAATGTCAACTTTACAATGTGAACTTTACAATGTGAATGTGAACTTTACAATGTGAATTACTTTGCAATGTGAAATTTATGGTGTGAATTACTTTACAATGTGAACTTTACAATGTGAATGTGAACTTTCAGATGGCTGAGCATTCTCCTGATGATCGTGCTGATGATTACCGTGAGGGTGAGGACATCAATGTGTCGCCTCACAATATAAGTTTTAAAAATATATCATATATTTCTATCTATATGTCCATTTATAGTTATATCTTGTAAGTATGTTTATTTTGTCAAATTTTAGGTTGATGATGCACATATACCCCTTGAAGCACTTGAGGCACTTGATGAGTAGTACCAAAAAGTTGACAAGAGAAGAGACATCACTATGATGAAGATGTTAAAAATGGTAAGGGGCAATGGACCCAAACTGGTTGTGGATTTTGATAATGCATGAAATGCAATTGGAGTGAACCGCAATTCATTTGTCTCATATCTTGGGTATGTTATAAGTAGCCATTGTAGTTGTAAGATGGATTCTTGGCATAAAGTTCCTAAGGGAAAGAAAGACTTAATATGGAAGGATTTATGCGTGAGTTATTATTATTTGCAATTCTATTTTGTAGATTACTAATTTTTTGGATACTAGTTAATAGCAATTTTCTTTTGCAGAGTATATTTGCATTGGATGAAAAACTGCATCATAAATGCGTGATGCAACACTATGGGAGGGTCCTAAGGAACTATAGGACAAATCTCACCTGAGAATACATAAAAGAAGGTGACAAGAGGAAGAAGAAAGCCACAGAACAGTGGAACTTCCTAGACCCAGAAGAATGGGACGCGTTTTTTGCTTCAAGAAAAACTAGTGAATTCAAGGTATTAGGCCTCACTCCCAATTTAATTAATATATGTTGTATTTACCTATTAACTATTAACATTTAGTGTTACTAACCAAATCAATGTGAATACTAACTAGGCCCTCAGTGAGGCGCAAAGAGCAAGGCGTGCACTGAATGTGCATGACAACACAATGGATCCAAAGGGCTATGCAGGCGTTCGCCAAAGACTACAGGCTGAGTCTACTACTCAGTTTGCTAGTACTCAGGAGTCCTCAAGTATAGGTACCACACCTCTGCCTTGCCATGATGTCTGGATAGTTGGGAGGAAAAATAAGAAGGGAGAAATAAATAAGACCGCAACTGTTGAGGCGGCTGTAAAAATGGTAAAATACAACTCTTAGAGCAATCGTTCGAATATTGATTGGCTGTGGTGTTTACTTACTTACCAATTTCTGTTGATGGTGATTAGCGGGAGCTACACGAGCTGAGAAAACAAGGCAAGTTCAGCCCTGAGGGCACAAGGGATGAATTGATAGTTGCTCTGGGTAACCCAGAGCATCCTGGATGTGTAAGGGGTGCATGCGCTAGTGTGGGCATCAAAGCATTTGTTGGGCCATCCCAGTGCAAACATGTCCCAAAAGTGAGAATTTCACAAGAAGAGGTAGCCTATTCTTTTTTTAGAATGTTACTGTGAAAGGGAATTCAATAATCAGAAGCTAAAGTTTCTTTTATCCATGTATATGTAGATAAGATAGTTGATAGGAGAGTCGATGAAGTAGTTGATAAGAGAATCAAGGAAGCAGTCGATAAGACACTCCATGAAGTAATGACCAAGTGGCAGGCATCTCTGACTACCACTCAGACAGTACATATGGCGTCCCGCTCTACTCCTACTGTAGAGGTTGGGAGTAATCCTATGGACCCACCACCTAGATCATCCGATGTAAGTATTTTTATGACATAGTAGCTAGTCTTTTCAAGATGATATATTTTCAAGATGATATGTATATATGTATATAACATTCTTTACATAAATTTGTAGGGGTTGAAGCCATGCCGTCTAAAAAATAAAGAATATGTCGTTGTAGAGGCGTCGGTTTACCCATCCCTTCCAGGAGAAATTTTTTGTGGGTCTCCATTACCAGGCGGTTGGGTTCGTGTGAGCCCGCTACGTATATTCCCTAGTTGGATGGATCTTCCACTGCCATATGCCCACCTAGATTGTGAAACACTTGGTGAGGTAGAAGGCAGAATGATATTGTGATCCAAGGCGGATGTCATCTATACTAAAATTGTATGGTAAATTTACATTATGTTAGATTGTTAGTATGTATATATGAGGTCAATTGATTAGAAATTATATATATAAATTAAAAAGAAGACACCCAGAGCATCTAGGCCTCCACCTCCATCTCCTACATTACCAAGTTGGGTTCCAGAGGACCTACCTGACTCGTTAGGTCCTAATTGTAGGGGTATGGCGATATGGTTAGGCGAACATGATATAAATTGCCCTATATCTGTTTCTATAGATGCGGATGTTGTAGGTCAATCATACGAAAACAATCTATTTATACAAGATATTGTGAAGTTGCTTCGCTATGATTGACTGAATACACCTATGATAGAGCTATGGATAAGGTGAGATCTTATTTATACATCCATATACCTTGTGTAGGATTCGGTGATCTGGTTTCTTATATATTAATGCATACGTAATATATGTTTTGCAGCTAGTTAGACAAGATATGTGCAGATTTTTCAATTGAACATGTAGGATTTTTTATTCCATCTTTGATTAGTCTAGTAGCTAAAGACCCTTCGTCATTCCAACAATACTGTTGTGATGCTTTTAAAAAATTTGGTCAAAATAAGAAGACGGTGATAATAGCTCCATTTAATGTGGAGTAAGTTTACTTTGCTTATAATTTGGACTTAAGAAAATTATATTTTTATTATAGATTTTGAGTTATTAATTTTTAACTTTTTTACCTCTAATGGTACGCATTGGGAGTTAGTAGTTATTGTCCCTGGGACATTTACTGTCTATTATCTAGATCCTAAGGGGACTAAATTGAATCTAACATATGGACATGAAATGAAAATGGCATTATTCTGGTGAGAAATATTTCATTTTTATATACGTTAACATATGTTATAACATTACTATTTAATTATGCAATTTACTGTGTTACATTAACATGTAGGGGTTTACATGATTTCAAAAAGTCTAGAGGAGAGGTCCCCAGGAAAAAGAACCAGCCAATAATTTGGGAGAACGTGGAAGTAAGTTCCCGACTCCAATGCATATATTATTTATGTGAACTGTGCTTAGTTGTATTTTTTAATATTTTGTATGTTTCAATTTATAGTGTGCTACACCAAACAATGGATGGGCATGTGCATACTATGTGATGCGATTTATGCACATGATTATCCAATATGTCACAGTGGACATCGATACCATACATGAGGTATTATATATAGTCTCATTAGATAATATGAAATATATCAATCTTATTTATATATTATTAATTATATATATACATCATTCTCTTTGTAGGTGTTTAAGATTGACCCCACTATAGGAAAGGCCTTATCAGATGTACATGCTCCCTATGTGATGGAAATATTAAATGTTGTAAGAGAAGAATGGGCAACAACCATACAAGTAGTGGGGTTTTATAATATAATTGGGATGTTGATAGCGATAATGAATAAAGAATGATATTTTGTAAATGATTTTTTTTTTAAATTGTCATATGTGTGAATGTTACATGTCTGAATGTTTCTACATGTGTCTAAATGTTTATACGTGTGTGAATGTGAAAATGAATGGAACTACTGGTTTGCTACATGAATGTTTCTGCATGTGTGAATGTGAACATGAATGGAACTACATATTACTACATGAATGTTTCTACATGTGTGAAAATTGAATGGAACTACAGGCATGTTGTTAATTTTGCAGGTTTGTGGCCTGTTGTTGGATGATATCAATGGATGTCGTAAACTTGTAGTTCATAACTGAACTGCAGGTTTCTGCATCGTGCGACCAGCCATAGCAGGCCTACAGACTGATTAAAAAAAACAAAAAATAGGGACAAATACTTACAACGTCGGATAATATGTAAAATTGATGCCTAATTAGGCCAGAAGCCACGATCGTGTTGGCCAGCATAGCCAGAAGCCACGGTCGTGCTGGCCAACACGGTCGTGGCAGCAGGTGATATAGTGTCGGTTCCCTATTATAAACCGACGCTGATGGTGTGCGCGAAGGTTTCTGGCGTCAGTTTCCATGATTATAACTGACGCCGATGGCCCCCTATTGGCACATTTCAGTGGCACGTGAAGGGTTATGGCATCGGTTTGCAAACCGACGCCTAAGGATTTGCCTTTTAGCGTTGCCCACATAGGTGTGGCATTGCAACCGATGCTAATGGCCTTAAATAACTGACACTAAAGGTCGGTTATGTACTATTGGCTTCTAGTTTCTACATGTGTGTGATGAAAAATAATATGAATTAAATGTGCTTATATATGTGTGTGAATCATATATATAATATTGTCCATCTTGTTAATTTAGTAGGTTTGTGGCTTGTTGTTGGCTGATATCAGTGGATGTTGTAAACCTACAGTTCAGAACTGAAATATAGGTTATGCATCCTACTGACCAACCATACAGCAGGCCTGCAAACTGATAAGAAAAAAAAATCAGAACATAGGCGTCGGTTATTAGCAAAAAATTGACAACAAAGACTTACGTCATCGGTTATACGCAAAAACGACGCCTATTGTGGCAAGGTACCACGGTCGTGCTAGGAAGCACAACCGTGGTGGTAGGGGATATGGCATCAGTTATTAGTATATCTTGATATAGTGTCGGTGATATATAAAAACTGACGTCGATGATGCCCTTGCGGGTGCTTTATTGGTGGCGGGAAGGGTAATGGTGTTAGTTTTTTATTAATAACCGACATCTTTAATCAGGATATAGTGTTGATTTTTATAATAACTGACAACTATAGTTCCCTTGCTGGTGCATTTTTGGTGGTGGAAAGGGTTATGGCGTCAGTTAGGAAACCGACGCTGAAGGTGTCAACTTTTAGCGGCGCCCACTTGGGTGTCGCTTGAAAACGACACCTTAGGCCTTAAATAATCGATGCCAAAGGCCATTTCTATAGTAGTGCATATTTATTTCACTACGTACTACCGACTACACATTTATTTTACAGTTTAACAGATACACTGAATAACTTAGTGCAATGAATGCCAGTTTGTATTTGATTGACTATGTTTGCTTCATTTGCAGTTAACTATGCAGAAAATATGTTATGTATTCGTATGAAACAATTATTTCTCCATCATGATTATGAAATAACTCATGTTGTTGTCTGTTGTTAGTACTTTTTATATTAATTTTTCTCAACATTATTATACATTGTTGGAGGCATAAAATCTACATCTTCAATAGTCACCATGGCTTGGGCCTCAACCCCAATGTTACTATTCCATGATGAAGAAGAGCTAGACATCATCCTAGACGATTGTTCCTTAGCACCACTCACTATACCTAAACATTGGCATTATCTAAACAAAAGACACTATAAGGCTGGTGAAGTGTACCTAAATTTTGGAAATTCAACATATGTTATCGAGGTTAAGTATAATGATGTTGGAAATCTTGTATCCACATTCAGTTGGTGCGAGTGGGTTAGGAAGATGCTATTCGGGCGTACAGACATGCTTTTTCTTCATCCAGTTGACCATAATACTATCAAGGTTTGGATAACCAACATCAACAACGAGACGCCCGATCATCTCAAATGATTTGAGTACTCGACAGAGGATAGCAATGATGATGATGAGAACACACCCGATTTCCCTTTTATTCCTTTTGGCACAATTGATTTCCCTATCACCGTCAGTTCAAATTCATCTAAAGACAATGACGAGCTCTGCGCCACCTCAACATAAACAAAAAAACCAAGGTAGGTCCAAGAAACAAATTTACTTTCCTATCTTATTTTGTGTTTCCGCTTTTTGTCTTAAAATTGAACTTCATAGCTATTTTTTGTTGTTAAAACTGCAGGGGAAGACCACCACAATGAAAAGGCCCTCACAATTACTGATTTCAGACCATGTTGTTGTTATTTAAGTTGTGTATCTAGTCTAGTTGTGTCTCTCTCTTCCCAATTATTTTACTCATGTGCATTTTTAGGGGTACAACAACCCCCTAGTTTAGTTACTATTTTGGACAACAACACCGCTGCATGTTCATAACTATGTCATTTTCATTTTCATTTTTATTTTGAATTTGTATTATGAAAACAAACTAATGCTACTTAAGTAAGACTAAATTTATAATATTGAAGGTAATTTCTGTTGTGTAACTAAACATATCTGAATTGGAATCAGTTTGCAAAAAATAGGTATGCTGCACTGGAAATCGATACCATACAACAAACATTATATAGTCTCATATGATGATGATGATGATGGAACTACAAGTTTCTACATGTGTGTGATGAATCATATGAATTAAATGTGCTTATACATGTGTGTGAATCACATGGTCCATATTATAATATTGTCCATCTTGTTAATATTGCAAGTTTGTGGCCTGTTGTTGGCTAAAATCAAAGGATGTTGTAAACCTACAGTTTAGAACTGAACTGCAGATTCTACATCCTGCTGACCATCTGGAAAGTAGGCATGCAAGCTGATAAGAAAAAAAAAATCAAAACATAGGCGTCGATTATTTTTAGAAAATCGACACCTATGGTCTAACCTGGGGCTAATTTTTTTGTTGGGGTTGGGAAGTGGTGTCGGTTTTGGAACTAATAACCGACGCCTATGGTCACACTGCTGGCACTTTTGATTTGGGTTGCAATTCAAGAAGGATTTGTGTTGTCAGTTATGTAACCGACGCTGAAGGCATCTACTTTTAGTGTCACGCACTTGGGCGTCGCTTTGAAACTGACATCAAAAGGATTATTTAACTGACACTAAAGGTGTTATCTGTACTAGTGAAAGGTTCTAGATAGACGAGTTCATGGCTTATGCTTGGATTTTCTACCCAGCCTTCTTGAGTTTTCTTCTTTATGGGGTTTCCTCTTCTAATTAGAGGCAAGTTTTATAACTTGCTCCACGTTTATTGCTCACCATAAACTTTCTAGATCATATTCTTGCTTGAAAATGATGATCCATGCACTAAAAAGCTATGCTTGACTTGGATTTCAATTTTTATAATGTTCCCTATTCTGATTTCAATTCTAGATGAATTTTAGATCATGTGTACATTATTCCTAAGGTATAATATGACTTGTATTAGGTAGATTTCATAACCTATGGAGCTAAGTACCTATCAACAAATGGTCAATTTTAGGGTTTCAAGTTGATTTCTTCTATAAACCCATGAACCAGTGATGGTACCATTACAACAACCCTGTGGTGTTGTCTTCATGATAACTGATGGTTGAGATTAAAGGTGTCAGATGGTGGTGACAACCTTTGGTCACCCCCTTAGGTCAGGTTTTGGATCAATTAGAAGTTTAATGATCAACCATTAAGTACCCTACTAATGTTATCAATCAATAATGACATTAGCTTAATATTTGATGTTGATTAATGAATATAGTACTGATCTAACAACCTATGGCAACTTAATGGTCACTAATGATGGTGTATCAGATCTCCAAAACCTATGGTGAGTTAATCATATAGTTGTAGCACCAATTACACCTTAGACCACTGGTTTCTTGGGTCACTTGATGCAATGGTCAGACCTATACTGTAATTGATGGTTTTAACATAAGAACTTGACCCAATGGTTAAGATCTAATGTTTATTCCTCCAATAAAGTGGAATGATGGCTAATGTAATATGTTGGTCCTAATAAAGTGATTTAGATGGTTTCATTTATATGATCAACTTAAAGGAGCTTACTTGCTGACAATGGATGGCTTGTTTTAACTGAACAGTCGATTGTGAGTTTTACCCTATTCTCAATGGAAATTTTTGTGTTGTTAATCAAGGGATGTATAGGGTTAGATGGTGACTCTTTCTAGAGCACACATCAAGGACTTCATTGGTGGTTTATCCAAGGTCTTTACTTATGTAAACAACCAATGGTCTTACATTTTAAACATGCAATGGTTCTTGATGACATTACGGGATGGTGTTATGGGTTGAATGATGATGGAACAAATGGAGGGTTACCCTTAATAAGGTAGTCTTACCTATTCAGTCATATGAATAGAAGGGATGATAACCATATTGTGTTGATATGTAACCCTAATGAGGTATAACTTTTTATACCTAGCTTTAATATAACTAAATGATGGTAATTTGTTATGAATAGTCCATGAATGATTAATACAATCATGGAGTACTCTCTTATTTTTGTTGAAACCTTAGTATGCTATAACCCTAATGTTACATTTTGATTTATGTGTGGATACATACTTAAGAATTGTATGGAATTTGATGGTGATGCTTCACCTTATGAATCCATGATCCAATGGGGATGTCATGAGTTAGGGTTTGGGTATAAGTGTTGATTAGTAACATTAATATAATTTATCTTGTTGAACCTAACTCTAATACAAATAAATAAAAATTAGTATTCATGTTTAACATTCTTATATGATGGAATGATGGTGGAATAACCTCCTTAATATGATCATAACCTTAATATGTTAATTGGAGGTTATCATAGCCGCATGGTTGATACTTTCTTATGCTAAAAATATGCATTATGAATATGATGAGGGTTAATCATATATAGATTACTTGCATGTTTATGTAATATAGGAATGTTCTTAACGTTAATATAACCCTTCTATGATTGTTTCTGAATATCTCCTAGCTCATTAATGCAATATTGTGTTGATCCAATGTATTATATGTAAGTGATGTTGTTGAGCCTTGTTATAAGGCATGCAAAGATAATGATGATCTTGTAGGGAATAGTATGATGGTCTTAATGACCTTTGGGCATGGTTGAGCCCTGAATGATGTGTAATCCTCTTGTGTTGATAAGGGTTGATACCCAATGATATTGTGAAAAGGATTTATATCCTGTGATAGTATGATGGTGTCAATGACCTTTGGGCATGGTTGAGCCCTGAATGAGGTGTAATCCTCTTATATTGATAATGTTGATACCCTGTGATAATGTGAAAAGGATTTATATCTTGTGACAGTATGATGACTAGTGTGGTCTCATGAATGGCAAGTGAATAGTACCATGTGATGGTGAGATGAGAAATTATGTTTCACATGTTTTATATATTTTCAAATTTGTGATATTTATATGCTTTCTAGAAGTGAATTAGGGTTTTGTATGTCCACTTGTTTGATGCAACCTTAATTCACCCAATTGCCATAACTAATCAATTGCAACTCTAATCATGTAGTGCCCTGTGCCGTAGAACCATCTTCGGTGTCAGAACTTGCTGGATGGTGAAACGAGTATTCCTAAGGGAAACTCTGAGTGCATACTATTTGAGTATGTGGGGGTGATAGGTTGAGGATATATCCTCATCATCCACAATGCAGATTGTGGAGGTTGACTATGGTCATGCCTCATACATCTGATGTGATTGAGAACGGTTGTGGTCGTGTCCCGTTGGTTATAACATGATGTGATTAGAGGACAACTACTGTTGTACCTCAGTGATTGGATTTGTATACCCTAATTTCTAGTGTTGTAACCTGTACCAAGGGCGGACTAGTGGTTAGCAGCTTGAGTATATGTCATTGTGGTGGAAGCTTTAATTAATATGCAATTTCCTTTTTACTCGTACTGACCGAGGGGAAGAGATCTTAGGATACCGGCACTCCTAGATCTTGTACAAAACTGAATAGCCCTTCATAGGGGTCAGTTGCACTTTGAATGGTATGATTTAAATTTCCCAAGGAATAATAAAAGATGTAAGACAGCGGTGTAGCATATCTATTTAGGGTTATACACAATGCTTCATATTGGATGATAACCCTTGTTTTCTTTCTTTTCATTGAGATCATGTTTAGTACAATAAGAGACAATAGATATTCTTATGTTGTAGTTATGCTCATGTTATAAATATGCTTATGTTGTAAAATATACTGAAACTGATGGTTAAGATGATGATTCAAGCTATGTTTAATATTGCTATCCATACCTATGTAATTATAGATGCTTAAACTTCTAATCATGCCTATGCAGATAATTGTACTAGGATGTTAGTTCTACATATGATATAGATTTGTCCCCTTTATTTGAGATGCCAATATTGATAGCCATGTTATGTTACTAGACATATTCATGATGTCAGGGATGCTTATGCTACTAGATTTCTTGTACTGTTAGCAAGGAATATGATGATACATAGATTAATGATAATGATTGTTATTAGATGTAACTTAAGGATATTTGAGTAGATATCAATCCAAAGAAATGGATTTATTTGTTATCTATATATGCATTGATGATCATAATTGTTGCTAAGATTAATTACTTAATCTATTTAGCATACTTGAACAGTTCAATCTATTCAATTGATTATTTATGCTACAATTTCTCAATTATCTACTATTTAAAATGGTGTAATCAATAAGCATTGTTGGAGGTTATATCTCTTGTTGGGACATGGGTTTCACCCTTGTGGTTTGCCACATTTTTTTAGGTAATCAAAAGTGACGAAAACAAACATGTGCCAACAAAGAGGAGCTATAGTAATGGATCTTTGAGAAAGTTGATAAGATGTCTAGTGTGTCCAAGAGTCGTCCCTGTACTCTCAGGTCTAGGTAGGAAAATATTGTATGTGGTGTTTCAAACGAATCAATTTTTTTTTAGCATGTTAATGTTTTTTGTGTGGCATATACAAATATTGTTCTCATGTGTATATATGTTTTGGCAAAGGTGATAGAACAATTTGTATCAAATTCTTGGCATAGTATGGATATAAGAAATATGTTGGGCTCTTATGCAAATGTTTTTGAGCTGGTGCTGACGTTAAAATCAGTTTTAATTTACCCATATTTTTGGGTATGTGATTAATTAGTGATCGATTGTGCTTTATGTTTTGTGTAATTTTGTTTAGTGTAAAATTTTCTCATAGTATGTGTGGCATACAACTCATAAAAACATAATTAACTAATGCGGAAGCGTTCATCAAGCATCGGATTAGCGAAAATCACTAAAAATTAAAACTTTTTGCAAAGAGATCCATTCATAGGAAAACTCTTTCATTCAGAACCAAAGTAAAACTTTACATCCTGGTTCATATATATACATCTCATGTACTTTTGCTTCTCGAGGAATACAAACATTAACTACTCTGTCTTAACTGTACACAGGTAGTATAAAACCCTTGAGGCACTAAACCAAAATCTCAAAATCACTAACTACTACTCCGAGGACCTGAGAGTACAAAGACGACACATAGGACTCTATATACAACTGAACATGACATGACAGTGAATGTCTCCACCTGAGACTTCACTGCTGTCCCTGCTGCTGTTGTTGTTGTCCTTCACCTCCTGAAGGATTCCTGTCTCTTCATCCGCGTCCACCTAAAAATGTGGTTCTCACGGGGGTGAGACAATTATAAAAATTGCCCTAGCGAGAGATATAACTCTCCGCCAGAAACATTGTTATTGCAACTTATGAAGATAAATATGAACAGAGAAATCATATTTATTTGACAACAGATATTTTAATGTCTAACAGATTAGATTATTATTCTATATCAAAAGCATTGCAACTGTAACTTGATAGAATCAACATGTCACTATTCCTTTAATGAATATGAAGAACATGTATAACATCTATTCAACTACATAATCATTACCACTGCATTAACTCTCTTCAGGCTTAGATCATATGACTAAAGCCTTGCATTATCATTATGGAGTCATGGCCCGTAGCCATACTCTTTTCACAAGGTGTTGGGATCTTAATCCCTCATTTCAACACTGGGGCTTCTCATCCATTCTCAATTTCAATACCATAACCATGAAATCCTTGGTATTCAAACCCTTGGCTCATCACCTGAGCATTGTTACCACATTCTCAAGTAACTAACACCTTTAGGTCATCTGACCAAGGTAAACATGATACTTGTTACACAAGCATCCCTCATGGCACTTGAGGCCCATCAACTCTCTTACTACCTCTTACCAAGCACAAGGTAAATTATGGCACACAAGGCCCAATAAACAAATTCAAACTAATAACACATCATAGCTTATACCTGGCTATGCTCATCATTTCATGATACCTGCATGGTTAGCACATATGATAGCAGCACATCAATTATCTATCATCACCATGCAAAAACAATATATTAATAATTCAAGGGTATTACCCTTAATCCTTTACCAGGATTAGGATTTCCATCACACATCTCATGTATCAGTATTACCCTTAATCCTTTACCAGGATTAGGATTTCCATCACACATCTCATGTATCAGTCATCCAATTATATTGGATTTATAACACAACAAGGTATACCAGTATTTGGGGTGTTGGATACGATATCTATCATATCCTGATGTATCACTTCCCTCAACACCATTAACTTTCTTGAGTTCATATACTCAGCTTGTATTAGGGTATTACCCATCCTAATACTTTATGCACCAGTTTATCACATTCAATCATGAAAAGTAGTGATCATTAGTCACTCACTTAGAATATACAACTATTACCATTACTATGGATTCATCCATAAGTCATGAATTAACAAAAAGACCATGATAGGTCCTTTTCAAAACAACTCCAAGTCAAACATAGAGTACCACGGCCGTGTAACCAAGAACGGCCGTGCAAAGAAGGTCACCACGGCCGTGCTATCTTACACGGTCGTGTAAAGTGAATCCACCACGGCCGTGCTACCTTGCACGGTCGTGCAAAGGAAAGATACCACGGCCGTGCTGCCTAACATGGTCGTGCTACAGGAGTTCATCTCATGTATCATATTCAAGTATGAATTCTATTCTTTCATTAGGGAATTATGGTTTCACATACCATTTCCCTTCATTAGAATAGGGATTGCATATAGCATCACCCTCAATTAGGGTTTCATATCACATTGCCCATAATTAGGGTTTACTAATCATTCCCAATTAGGGTTTCTCATAGAATCACCCTCAATTAGGGCTTCACATGGATACACCTTCAATTAGGGTTTCATATGGATGCCTCCTCAACTAGAGTCTCACATGAATGCACCCTCAACTAGGGTTTCACATGGATGCACCCTCAACTAGGGTTTGAGTTCAATAACCCTGTCAATTAGGGTTTATGTTCATATTTAGGGTTTCATGATCTCTTTGCTTAAGGATCATAACCCTTAATCATCAAATGAATCATATTCATGTATGAATTCATGCTATCAACTTCTTAACTTGATTAGGTCATATCAACTCTTTAGTCAAGTACATACAACTATGATTAACATAGTGTATCAAGCCGTTGATCCTATAAGCAATTAGGGATTCATCCCTTAATTGGCACTTAATCAGTTGGGTACTATTAGGGTTTCAACCTTTGTACCTTCATTGATTACCATTACTAATCATCATTGGATCAATAGAACATTCATCATCTTAATTCTCAAAATGCAATCACATTGGACCTCCATTACATAATGTATTCAATTGAATTAGGGTTTCCAATGTTGATTCCTTCAATCATTGGATTCATGGAACCAATCATCAATTGGACCTACCCTCATACTTCAATTGAGTTTAATAGGTCAATATTCAACTGATTTGACCCTCAATTGAACCTCAATTGATCATCAATTAGTGTTTGATTCAATTGAATTAGGGCTTGGAATCGATGATTCTTCAACACTAATCAATGCAGAACTAGTTGCATTGAAACCATTGAACCATCATCCAAATTGGGTATGACCTGACCCCAAACGGTCTTGAGGTCGTTTGGATGGCCTCCAAACGGTCTTGAGACCGTTTGCCCATCATATCACTCAAATCGAAGCAATCCAATTGGGGTTTGGTTCATTGGATTGATCACCAAATCAGCATTGCATTGTATATCAACTTAGTACCTTTTGACCTTCAAACACCTAACCATACTTAAACCTAGACCTCCAAACGGTCTTGGGTGACCACCAAACGGTCTTGATACCGTTTGGATGAGCTCCAAACGGTCTTGAGACCGTTTGGCCCATCCAACCTTTGGACTTTAGCGAAAAATCATCATGGATTGGTCTATCGAGTTGCTCAACAAATCAGCACTTCATTGTAATATGATTTGGTACCTTTGGACCTTCAATTGGTCAACTATACTTGACCCAAGACCTCCAAACGGTCTTGGGGTGATCCCCAAACGGTCTTGAGACCATTTGGGTGATCCCCAAACGGTCTTGAAACCGTTTGGGCTAATCAACCCAAAATCTCAACTTAACTCATTGGAATTTCAGCACTGTTTTCAATTAGGGTTTACCTAATTGATTAGCCTTCAACTCATGATACCTTTGGAGTTAACCCCTCAAATTTGTAGGGTCATTAACCAACATCATTAGGAACAGGAATCTCAAACGGTCAACACTTGGTCAACTCCACCAAACGGTCTTGAAACCGTTTTCCCAAAAAGTACAATTAAATGAGTTTGAAAATCAGCACTTAATCCAATTAGGTTTCCCTAATTGATTAGGCTTCAAATCACGATTCCTTGGGAGTTAATCCCTCAAACTTGGTGAGTCATTATCCAACATAATTAGGATCAATAATCTCAAACGTTCAATGCTTGGTCAACGCTCTCAAATGGTCTTGAAACCGTTTGCCCAAGCAGGTCAAGTTGATCAGGTTGAAAATCAGCACTTAATCCAATTAGGTTTCCCTAATTGATTAAGCTTCAACTCACGATTCCTTTGGAGTTAACCCCTCAAATTTGGGTAATTTGCACTTTAGTCCAAAATAAGCAAACATTGCTTCAACATTGTTCAAACAGGACCAAAATTGAAACATAAGTTTCTCATGAGCCCTAATTACTTTTCCCAAGATAAGATTAAGAATCTACTCAACCTTATTAGGTAAAACATCTAGGGTTAATCCATAACCCAGGTCAGGGATGTTACAGTATGACCATCCCCTAGGTTGAATGCTAAGGGATTTTGGTTGTGTGCCATTCTCTGTTTGGTTTTAAGGTTATGAGCCTTAGTCGCCACTGACTTTATATTGTTCTAGTGCTATTCTTATTTCACATTCATGCATGTTCAGATTATTATGATGGTTTTTATGCCCAATTTTTGTGTGTGCTTTTGAGGAACAACATTTATGTTTTATTATGTCAAGTGTTCTTCTTGTGTATTATCTTTTAACATGTCATATTCTTTTGATACCCACTTGGGTAAAATTTACCTATCCATGGGAGGCCTATATTTATTTGACACCCCTTATTCCTTATATTTCTCAATCCATATTTAATAGGAACATACCAACCTTTTTATCAGATATCATCTACTTTTCTCCTTTGGCTGGGGTATGTGTCCAACCTAAGGTGTAGTATTTGGAAGACTGGACTTGGTGGCATGGAGTAACTAGGTGGATATCTTGGGAGATAAAGTTGAGATAAGATGGAAATCCCTATGCTTCGATCCTTATGTTGTAATTTTCATGTAAATCTTTATGGGATATGATTATGTAATTTTATAAAATTGAATATAGTCATGAGATGTTATTCCACTTCTACACTATAGTTATTCTTGTATACCATCAATTGAGAAAATAAATTGTTACCCATTGGAGCATGCTTGAAAGCATGTTTGGATAGATGAGTTTATTCTCAAATTAACTAGGGAGTGGATCCCCTATCAGGTCCCACTCCTTAGTGAACAAGTGTACCAAATATACTCACTTTGCGAAAGATACATGGAAGTTATCGAATGACGGTTTAAAACATATCTTAGTGTGATAGTAGTGATTGTGGTCTTTAGAGGTGAAGCCACTACAATTGTGATGACCTCGATTTTAGAGTTTGATATCCGACGTGACCCAGGGTTAGCAAGCATGGCCCAGTCCAGGCCGTAACCACTACTGACCAGGCAATAGAGACCTCATCTCCTAGATCCAGATTCCACGGGGGTCAGGGAAACAACCCAGTTGCTCACCCTGTTGGGTTTTAGGGGAGGCAGAGAAGGCAGCGAAAACAAAAATTTTCTCCTCCCGAACCCAAATTGAGGAAACGCGCCAACGTCTATACAATAGGAAATGGAGGTTTGTGGAATCATACCTTGTCCCGAGTCTTGCTCGGAGACAATACCTCACGCCTTGCGCAGTCTTCACCTCCGATCTTAAACGGTGTCTGTGCAGCTCATGGTCGCACCGGGACTGACGACTCCTCTCACCGGGACTGTCGGGATTGACAATTGTCCTCCTGAGCGGTAGAAACCTCTCGCCTCTGAAGTAGTCCACACGGACCACCTGGAACTCCAATCTCCTTGTCCCACAAGTAATCAGAAGGAGTCAAACCCTTCTGTTAGCATACTAGTCGCCCACACACTCTCCTATCTACCAGTCGCTTTCTACAGTTGTCTTTCCCTTGTTGTGCCTCCCTTATCGGGTAGCACTTGCTCGTGCTCTCTCGATTACCAAAACCAGAGAGAATGACAACTTTACAAAGCAATTGGTTGCACTGAGTTGTTCTTCGAGAAGCCCTCAATACCCCTATATATATAGGAGGGTCATGGGACAGGGTTCTCTATCCCGAGCAATGCGGGACTAAAGCAGGAGTAGAAGGGTTCGAGAATTTTCCACAAAACAACCAACTATGTGACCCGAACCGATCGTTTCACAACTGAACCGATCGTTTTGGCCACCTGAGCCGATCGGCTGGACCTGAGCCGATCGTCTGGGGATCCCAACTGATCGGTTGGTACCCTGAACCAATCGGTTCACGGTCCTGATCCAACTCAAATTGACTTTCCTTCTTTTGTTTCTAATTGGTATAAAATACCAATCCTTATTCCAATCGTATTGGACAAGTAAAAAAAAAAGAATATTCTCACCAATCTTATTTTCTCAACTCGCTCGGTTGCACCAGTTGAGCCGATCGTTTCAACACTTGAACCGATCATTTCATCCTGTGCATGAGCCGGTCGGCTCACCATCTGAGCTGATCGATTCACCCAGCTCAGCCGATCGGTTCATCACATGAGTCGATCGGTTGGGAGTGCAGATTGTGCAGAAACAATTAATTGCAGTTCCAATCAATGTGATACTCTAATTAATTGATCCAACACCTTGAATACTATGATTTTGAGCTATCAATTAATTGAGTGTTTAATTGAACTACTAAACTCCTTTAGTAATCAATCTAAACATAGTTTGTGGACAAAACTCCTCTTCTAGGTTAAATCCTATGTGTGTGACCCTACAGGTCCTTTTCACGTTGGCAGTGAAAGTCCATAACACTTATGACTTCACAAGAAAACAGCGGTGCCTAGTCACACATCAGTGCTACCCAAGTGAAATAGAAAGTTAGAGAACAACTTTCAATCCTACAATCTATGAATGGTGTTATAGTGAATGTATATTTCCTTTGTCACTGATATCCCAAATGAACTCGAGGCATGGACTAGTCATCCTGTCAACGCTCATTCACTTTCTTGATCTCAGAGTATATTGGAAGAGATATGTTACGACATCAGTATCACATATTGATTCACACATGCATGCACACCTTTCTCAATCCTACTCATCAAGTGGCCATGGATATCAAGCTCCCTCAAGAGGAACAAATCCCATATCTATCACTCACCCCTCAAAAACCCCATTTGTCAAAGTCACCCAATCATCACATTTATAACAACCCATGTTTTAGGACTGCGTTTGATGATGTCAAAGTGTACCCAACGAC
This sequence comes from Alisma plantago-aquatica, assembly GCA_963693085.1. NCBI lineage: Eukaryota > Viridiplantae > Streptophyta > Magnoliopsida > Alismatales > Alismataceae > Alisma > Alisma plantago-aquatica. The sequence continues at coordinate 697,545,157 of OY856409.1, forward strand.
ATGTGTTGAGTGTAGTGATTTCAGGTCAAAGAATCACATTCACCACCATCACTGTGAGTGTTGACTGTGACTACCATGTCATGGTTACATGTGTCAAACTCACGGTGGGTCTGTCCGGTACACTTGTTCTCTAACAAGTACTTATGTGTTTGGTTTGATATCTCCATATCATGACTAATGAGATTCTATCTTCAACCAACACCACAATCTAGTCTTGTATGTCATTGCTATCTATCTACTTTCCACAATGACATCCGACTAGGGACATAACAAGAATGTACAAACTCTTAGCATCCGTATGATCTCATCGTTCAGGTCCTGAACCTGAAGGCATACGTCATTGAGTATTGTCATTCTCTAGACATTCAATCTGTTCTATCACTATCTCATATGACTGAACCAGAAAGAATTGGAAGCTTTCCTTTGATGTTTATCAAATCAATCTTAATGTATCCCATCAATCATCCCATGATTGGCTCTCAGGGCATACATACCAACAGACTCCCACTTGCACTGCGAGCCAATCACCCTTGAATCATATTCATAGTGATCTTCAAACATGTCCCACATGTTACTGTGCTCTAGTGCGAACATACTGAGTTATGGCAACACCTTGCCAAAGTCAGTATAAATTATATGTCTCTCATCTCTTCGCTGTACGTCATACGTATGAGATGGAGCTGTCGTAATATGTGATCCAGTATTCCTTGGCTAACCTTTAGCCACATTATATGATCAAGGATTCCATACTTGTCATCAATGACCGGAATATCTATAAGTACATCTCTATGAACTCCTAGATCAATATAGTATCCACTGCTGTTCTCTAACACACATATACTCGACATTTCCTATTAAACGGCTTTATCAGAACATTTCCAATTATCAACAAACTTTCACTTTTATATATCCTATATATATTTTGCGATCAATTTTCTGTCTTTTTCGGAAGTTCGCATCAATGTAACTCTTTACATCAAACTCTTCCTTATCTCCATAGAACTAGTACTTCATAAGTACTAATCAAGTTCTCATGGTTTTCAGTAACCCTTACTGAAATAGACAGACATCCACTCGTCATGTCCCACATACGAGTTATCAGGATGAGCATATCATTTTGTCATGTCCTACATACAATATGATAAATGCATTTTATTCTTGCCATGTATATACATGCAAGATAATGGGATGATTACATACATGATAGATCCATATCTATTCTTAGTGTTCACATTCTTCATAAGAATTGGACAGTTGGCCTTGGGATACTAACTCCATGAAACATGGATAGGTTTTCTCCCACTGAATCTGTGCATACTGAACCCTTCAGTGCAGATTGCCAATGTATGCTTTCTCTTTTCAGGTAAAGAGGTTTTCGAGAATTATCTCTATTCCTATCACATAGGAAACATCTCTATCTTCCCTAAAGATAATTTCCACTTTGGATCTCCATTCAAGAATATTTCCATTTCACATCAACATGTGGAATGTGAACACGCTCCCACTAAATCATAGATCCCTTCTTTATCTTTGACATATTAGTCAAACCCTTTGACTATATCATCATAGTAAAGATCCAATTCTGAGTTGCTTGTACTCAATCAATCACATTGATTAGTCCATTGTAACTTATAGACTTCATTTGCATTAGTGGATTCATAAACCTTATAGGTTGTGTCACATACACATCCTTGTTTTATTCCTCATAGGAATGCAATTTTAGTATCCCTTATGCCAAATGTCTTAGTCATTAAGTTGCAATCACAAGCATCATCCTTCTCAAAATGTTATCCATGTGTCTTAACACTTAAGACTAATTTGCACTCATGGATTTCCATCCAATGGGTGCTACCATAAAGGTCATACCTTATGGTTTACATGGAAGTCATTTAGGATGTAATGGTCATATACCATAACTCAAAATCTTGTTCCTCATATTCATCTAGATAGTTGACTCATCACATGACCAACTCATCACATAGATAATTGAGGTGTATCTATCAAGGATATAAGAACTCACAACTTCTAGTGATTCTTAATGTCCTTTATTAGTGTGGGGTATTCTTTATTTAAGAAGAATTCAGTTATTTGATAATCATTCTCTAACTCCTTAGAGTATGACTCCTTCTTGATTTAGACAACACCATGCCTTAATCATGAGATCACTATGATACACTATCATAATCACTCACAAGGGTCTCAAACATTTGGTCCAAGTATTTCATTCATTGATCTCATCAATAATTAACACTTTACCAAAAATTTTACTTCATTTATGATGTTCTTGAACACTTCAAGATATTCATATTGGTATTTCTCTAAATACTATTTGAAGTATTAGAATTCATTCCAATAGGTATGTAAATACATCACATGTATCATACCTAATAGGATAATCATTCTCCCACTACCATTAGTGAAGATTGAATAATCATGTCCAAGTTATTCATGTCTCTTACTGGTTCTCTAACCAAAAGAGTCTAGATTTATCCATCATATGGAAATTAGAAATGAATCTCTCATGATTGATGCTAATTTGATTGAGTTATCAATAACTTTTTGGTATCATTTAATCTTATGCGTATCAAATACCACAAGATAAACAAGGCATTGCCACAAAGATCACATCTTTTAAAGAATGAAACATTAACTGTATTGATTGCCATCATTGTCATACAATATGCAAAAATAAAGTGTTTATATCTATTGGAAAATATGAAATAGTAGTTCATAACTCTATTACATGCCTTTATGGCTGAAAAATAAACTAAAGTACTCCTATCTATGGCAGCAACACTTGCCCCATTTATTGAGTGCTTTACACTTTACATCTTGGTATTATATACCTCAAAAAGTGTTACAAGTTTATTTTCATGATACCTTTATGTGGAGATGGTAGTTGCCTCCTTCTTCTTCTGTTCTTCCAGATAGAGAGGACAATTCCTTTTCCAATGTCCTGGCTTTTGACAATGGTGGCAATTTCCTTTCTTGGTCACTCCTCCCTTGGCCTTGAGAGCTGAAGACGACTTGGGCTCCTGGCTAGCATCAGATGCTTTATTAGCTTTGCCCTTGCCCTTGCGCTTGGACTTTCCTTTCTTGCCTGTGATCACCATCACAGACTTAGGCTTTCCTTCTTTATCTGTGTCTCGACTATCCTCAACATGCCCAACAACTCTGACAGTGGCCTATCAAAGTTGTTCATGTTGTAGTTCATCACAAACTGACTGTAGGATTCTGGCAAAGACTGCAGTATCACGTCAGTAGCCAACTCTTGGCTCAGTGGAAATCCTAGTCTTTGCAGGTTCTCCACATACCCAATCATCTTGAGTGTGTGAGGAACAACTGGATCTCCTTCTTTCATGACGCACTTGAACAGTGCCCTTGAGATATCATATCTCTCTTGCCGTGCTTGATCTTCATACATGTTCCTGAGATGCTGAACCATCTCAATGACACCCATGTTCTCATGTTGTCTATGCAACTCGTGGTTCATAGAGCACAACATCAAGCACTTTGCATCAATGGCATCATCATAATGCTTCTTGTAAGCATCCCTTTCTGCCTTTGGTGCATTAGGAGCAGGTTCCTCTGGAACTGGAGTATCCAAGACATAGAGCTTTCGCTCTTGAGTGAGAACAATTCTCAATGTCCTATACCAGTCATGGAAGTTCGTCCCATTCAGCTTGTCCTTGTCAAGGACCGATCGCAGAGAAAAGTGATTGTTGTTTGTTACCATTTGTACTACAAAAAGGAAAATATGCAATTTCAGTCCAAAACTCATTTTTGACTTATTTGATTGATTTGAAAAGTTTGATGATATAATTAGGCCTTTAATTAATTATCGCTCTTACTATTTTACTTCAAATTGATAGCCCTCAACATCAATTCAGAAGATTGTAGTGTACAACCTTCTAGTGGGTAAGATCCTGAAATCCTCTAAGTAATGGACTAGCTAGGGCTGTCACCCACAACTTAGATCTCTTAGGTAGGCAACTCTTGCCAATTGCATCATATGCAACTCTTGATAAGATGTCATGTGCAACTCCTTGCCATGATCATCTCCATGCCTCAAGGTGCTAGATCCTATCTAGGTCACCATGTTAAGTCCGACCCAAAGCAAACACGATGAATGTGCACCCTGCTAGGGCAGACCCATACATTCAACCTTCACACTTCCACGAGATAGACGGTGCACCACGCTAGGGCGTGCCCACACTTGGTCGATCAAGCTTTTCACGTATTTCGCATTTGGAAGGCATCTAAAACTTAATATTTAATGAAGGATTTGGTTTTTATATACATATACATATCCAATCACCACAATACATAGTATGTATCATATACATGCTATATCCCATAGAAAACATGTGAAATGATAAAAGCGATGATTATGGCCATCCTAATGTGATTCCTCGAGACAAGAGGAATCATAGTCATCTAGGTCTATATCACATGCAACCTGTACAAGATGAACTTTGTGCTTCAGCCATCCGAGTTAATCAACTCATCACATGAGTGACCTGTTCACTCTGGCCGACTGTCTATGTGCCACCAACTGATCGGTTGGCTCCTCCAACCAATCGGTTCGCCCGGTCATTGTGCATCTCCTCCTACCCGCCACTCACTCGTCTCCCTCCTTAAATCGGGCATCAACCGATCGGTTCACTCCTTGAACTGATCGTCTAGAACGCCAACCGATCGATTCACTCCTTGAACTGATCGTCTCAGCTATCGTCGGGATGTCCGCCGTTCTTCGACATAACAGGAAATACAAATCTATCCTATTTTACATATTACATTGTAAAAAGGGAAACCTCGAGTTACATTCGAGGGGAGCAAAGGTAGGAAAGAAATCTCGAATTTTTTTGAGTTACATCAGGAATAGGAGAAGGAATCAGTGTGCAGACCGAGATGCAAGAAACCACACATAACCATACACGAATAGGGTTTATTGGCCATAACCACGCTACACATCCACCACAAAACTCATTTAAGGGCGACGCGTATCGGGTGCATTAGTATTACATATCATATATGTAGTTAGGGATTTGTGGATTTAAGATTGGACATGCATAAAGCCAATATTATTCACATCGTATGCAATAAATAAAGGAGACAAACCAAAATTGATCACATCGATAATCCTGAAGTATAGAGCAGTTGACGTGGCTCTGATACCACTGTTGGGTTTTAGGGGAGGCAGAGAAGGCAGCGGAAACAAAAAATTTCTCCTCCCCAAACCCAAAACGAGGAAACGCATCAACGTCTATACAATAGGAAATGGAGGTTTGTGGAATCATACCTTGTCCCGAGGCTTGCTCGGCAACAATACCTCGTTCCTTGCGCGGTCTTCACCTCCAGTCTTGGACGGTGTCTGTGCAGCTCCTGATCGCACGGGGACTGACGACTCCTCCTCTCACTGGGACTGTCGGGATTGACAGTTGTCCTCCTGAGCAGCAGAAACCTCCCGCCTCTGAAGTAGTCCACACGGACCACCTGGAACTCCAATCTCCTTGTCCCACAAGGAATCGGAAGGAGTCAAGCCCTTCTGTTAGCGTACTAGTCGCCAACACACTCTCCTGCTACCAGTTGCTTTCTACAGTTGTCTTTCCCTTGTTGTGCCTCCCTTATCGGGTAATACTTGCTCGGGCTCTCTCGGTTACCAAAACCAGAGAGAATGACAACTTTACAGAGCAACTGGTTGCACTGAGTTGTTCTTCGAGAAGACCCCAATACCCCTCTATATATAGAGGGTCATGGGTCAGGGTTCTCTATCCCGGGCAATGCGGGACTAAAGCAGGAGTAGAAGGGTTTGAGAATTTTCCACAAAACAACCAACTGCGTGACCCCAACTGATCGTTACACAACTGAACCGATCATTTCGGCCACCTGAGCCGATCGGCTGGACCTGAGCCGATCGTCTGGGGATCCCAACCGATCGGTTGGTACCCTGAACCGATCGGTTCACGGTCCTGATCCAACTCAAATTGACTTTCCTTCTTTTGTTTCTAATTGGTATCAAATACCAATCCTTATTCCAATCGTATTGGACAAGTAAAAAAAAAGAATTTTCTCACCAATCTTATTTTCCCAACTCACTCGGTTGCACCAGTTGAGCTGATCGTTTCAACACTTGAACCGATCGTTTCATCCTATGCAAGAGCCGTTCGTCTCACCATCTGAGCCGATCGGTTCACCCAGCTCAGCCGATCGGTTCATCACATGAGCCGATCAGTTGGGAGTGCAGATTGTACAGAAATAGTGAATTGCAGTTACAATCAGTCTGATACTCTAATCAAATGATCCAACACCTTGAATACTATGATTTTGAGCTATCAATTAATTGAGTGTTTAATTGAACAACTAAACTCCTTTAGTAATCAATCTAAACATTGTTTGTGGAAAAAACTCCTCTTCCAGGTTAAATCCTATGTGTGTGACCTTGCAGGTCCTTTTCACGTTGGCAGTGAAAGTCCATAACACTTATGACTTCACAAGCAAAGAGCGGTGCCTAATCACACATCAGTGCTACCCAGGTGAAATAGAAAGTTAGAGAACAACTTTCAATCCTACAATCCGTGAATGGTGTTATAGTGAACGTATAATTCGTTTGTCACTGATATCCCGAATGAACTCGAGGCATGGACCAGTCATCCTGTCATCGTTCATTCACTTTCTTGATCTGAGAGTAGATTGGAAGAGATGTGTTATGGCATCAGTATCACATACTAATTCACACATGCGTGCACACCTTTCTAAATCGTACTCATCAAGTGGCCATGGATATCAAGCTCCCTCAGGAGGAACAAATCCCATATCTATCACTCACCCCTCAAAAGACCCATGTGTCAAAGTCACCCAATCATCACCTTTATAACAACCCATGTTTTAGGACTGTGTTTGATGATGTCAAAGTGTACCCAACGACATGTCTTGAGTGTAGTGATTTCTAGTCAAAGAATCACATTCACCACCATCACTGTGAGTACTGACTATGACTACCATGTCATGGTTCCATGTGTCAAACTCACGGTGGGTCTGTCTGGTACACTTGTTCTCTAACAAGTACCTATGTGTTTGGTTTGATATCTCTATATCATGACTAATGTGATTCTGTCATCAACCAACACCAAAATCTAGTCTTGTGTGTCATTGTTGTCTATCTACCTTCCACAATGACATTCGACTAGGGACATAACAAGAATGTGTTGGATCCTAGATGGGTGACTTAGATGCTCTAGAGGGGGGTGAATAGAGCTGAAAGCACTTAAACAAAATCCATTAAACCTTCAAGATAAATCACAAGATAAGGTTGCTAAATGGGTAATTTGAGTGCAACTAAGACATGCATAGCAAGGATGAGAGAGATTGAACATACACATGTAGACAAGCTATTTAGAGTGGTTCCACACATCAAACTATAAGTGTGTCAGTCCACTTGCCTAGAGAGGTCAACCTCTAGGACTTCCAACCATTGCACTCTTATATTCATTCATAAGACATACAATACATGACCCAACAAAGGACTTACCTATCCAATACAAAGAGTCTTCAACCTTACCAAGGACTTACCCACTTTGCAAAGAGTCTTCGACCTTCACCAAGGACTTACCCACTCTTGCACAAGTCTTCGGCCTTGCAGGAATTACCCACTCTTCTTGGATCTTCCGCCTTTGACTTCACCTTCACTCGGAGAAGCTTTCCACCAAGGTCTTACCCACTTGAGCTTGAGTCTTCTGCCTTCTCCAAGGGCTTACCCACTCTAGCTCCAAGTCTTCAGCCTTGATCTTCACCAAGGGACTCCTTCCCTTGTTCTTGTTCACCTCTCTTGGACAAGAGAGAGAACATTCATCTTCATGATTGGAATGATAGAAAGGAAGGTGGTGGAAGTGAGAGCCTCACAAGATATTCATATAGGACTAGCTCTCTTACAGATTTCCTACTCACTCTAATGGATGTAGCAAGTGATTAAGCTTAGAGAGAGAGAGGAGGCTGTAGGATCACTCAACTATAGAATAGGAACCTTCATAGTGAATGCTCAACCTTGGAATGAAGCCCAAGGGGTCCTATTTACAGCTGGGGATGCCTCTTAGCCTTTAGGAACACTTAAGAACGAAAACTAGCCGTTTTTTGGCTTGCAACAGATCTATTTTCACTTGTTGCAACTCCACAACGGCTAGTAGCACTTTTCTGCACTTTTCCGTACAGTGCAATCGGTCGAGTTTCTATAAGTGTAACTCGACCGATCAAGTAAACGACAAGGCCGATACTCAAGTGATCGGTCGAGTTTGTCCTGACAAAACTCGACCGACCATTAGGAATCGAACTGGTCATTTACTTGATCGGTCGAGTTCTGTGAAAACAAAACTCGACCGATGCAATCTTCAGAAAATCGACCAAGGTTGATCGGTCAAGTTTCAGGGCCTTGAAACTCGACCGACAAAGTGCCTGTAATCAATTTTCAAAGATGCATCTAAAGTGCTCTAATATTCGATCTAAGTGCTCCTGATGCTTTTCTAAGCTTAATTACAAGTCATACAATCATTACAAGTGATTTACAACATGATTCTAATGGATATACATCATATTACAAAAACGTGCACTTATATGACTTTGACTTGTCTTTTCTCCAATTTGATATGCGCAAGATAGGGCATTTGAAGTGTGTCTATACCTAATCTGAAATCACTCAAGTAGAGACATTATACACCAATATGTGGAATGGTTATTCATCATCAAAACACGGGTTTAGTCAATTTAGACGTGAGTCAACATTGACCTAATTGACCTTGAGTCAACAATCTCCCCCTTTTTGAAGATGACAAACCATTCCATAAATGTATTGAAAGCATTTAAGTAAAATCATACCTTCGGAGAAACCTAGGGGTTTCAATAGAATTGAGTTCATATGCTCCCCCTCAATTGATGCTAGTGGAGTTCTCATACTCCCCCTCAATTGATGCTATTTCTCCTGCATGGTTAGCTTTCATAACATTCATAGAATACTATGTCTTCTACTCATATATGTTCTACACATATATGTCTTCTCCCATTTACCTTCTCCCCCTTACATGGACATACTTCTCCTCTTCATGTAAGACATGCCTTCTTCCTCTTTTTAAAAGAAGACATACCTTTCTCCCCCTTTGTCATTTCAAAAAGTGGGTTAATGAAGAGATAAGAAATACCAATTTTTAAAGGAAAAGGAGATAACAAAAGATATAAAAGGAGAGTAGAAGAGCACAGATAGGGGCTTGTCCAAGCATAGGAAGAAAAGCAAGTTAAAGCATATACTTGAACAACCCAAAATGCAAGATAAAGTGCAGCAGAAAAACAATAAATCACAATTTTGACCCTCAAGATGATGGAATTTGATCAAAAACCATCAGGGCTCATGGCAAAGTGATGAGCCTTGCTCAGAAGGTAGTTTCTGCATAAAAAACACTATACTTGCAGCAAAAACTGAAACTGGAGCAAAAGTTGCATAAAGTTCAAAAAAAATACTCCAATTTCTACATATCATGTAGATCTATGTACCCTGCATCACAATGTTATGCAAGAAGCTCAAGATATTAGATATGTAATTCAAGGAACAAACTTGAGCATGCATATGAGACAATGTACAAGCATAACATATAGATGAGCAAAGATGCCAATTATGAACCGGGTTAGTGCTACATGTATATGAACTACTAGTAGATGATACCACAAGTTAGGGATACTAGTAGGATCTAGATCATAGCAAGATATACCAAAAGATACACAAGATAAAGAAAGCTATGAGTAGATGAAGAGATATATCCAAACAAAGAGATATGCAATTTAAGAAGCATGAACGGATATAACTCACTAGATATGCATCCTTACCATAAGATGATTACCCCTATGAACCTCAAGGTTGTATCAAAACAAAATATACACCTAGATAGATGTAGCAAGTTAGAGCACAACGGAAGCAATTTAAGACACAACCAAGAGATCCAAAGAGATCATCATCAAAACCTGCAAAACAACTCAAAATAAGTAATTGCAAGATATAGATATACCAATTTAGAGCAATTAGAGAGATAGATTTGTATGCAAGATAGGCAATTTGGAACATGGCAAAATGCATATATAAAGGTACCAAATGAGAGTGCCAAAGAATAAGGCTATTGGTTGAGAAAATCTACTTGAGAGGAAAATTCTCATTCAATAAGCCAAATGTATATTCTGTGCATAGTGTAATCGGTCGAGTTCTGTGCATTGACAACTCGACCGAATGACAGTTGTTGGCAACACCCATGGTACCCATCAGTCGAGTTTTAATAGGGCAAACTTGACCGATAGAGCAGCAGTCAAAAAGCACATATATTTCATAAAAACATATTTAAAGGCATGCTGACAATATAAACCATATCCAAACATGTTTAAGCAAGTTAGTAATGCACTATAGAAGCATTTGAAATAGCTTTTGAGAAAGAGTGTGAAGAGAAACACAAAATACCACTTTTGACTCAAAAACCATATGTATAGTGCACACTAACTTGACAAAAACAAGTTAGAAAAGGTTATAAGCAATAAAACATTACCTTTGTGCTTACCATTGCTTTTCCACTTGTTTTCACCCTCTACACATCTCACCTTTCTTCTTTCATGTGGATTGAGAATTCAATTTGCAATTTAATAGCTCAAGTCAATCCATTTGCATGTACCTCATTTAAATATTTAATTGAGCTTGTCAAGAGGTTGCAATGGCATATTCCATCTTCAAATTCACTAGATCTTCCACTAGTGCTTTCATTTGTTGATGGAGCCTTTGCGATCCCTTTTTCTCTCTTGTTTCCTTCTATTGCTCTCTTTGAAGGTTTCCCATTTTCATAATCACCCATATTCTCCTACTTGTGGAAGTATGCTTGGAGAAGACCCGCTCTGATACCACTTGTTGGATCCTAGATGGGTGACTTAGATGCTCTAGAGGGGGGGTGAATAGAGCTGAAAGCACTTAAACAAAATTCATTAAACCTTCAAGATTAATCACAAGATAAGGTTGCTAAATGGGTAATTTGAGTGCAACTAAGACATGCATATCAAGGATGAGAGAGATTGAACATACACATGTAGACAAGCTATTTAGAGTGGTTCCACACATCAAACTATAAGTGTGTCAGTCCACTTGCCTAGAGAGGTCAACCTCTAGGACTTCCAACCATTGCACTCTTATATTCATTCATAAGACATACAATACATGACCCAACAAAGGACTTACCTATCCAATACAAAGAGTCTTCAACCTTACCAAGGACTTACCCACTTTACAAAGAGTCTTCGACCTTCACCAAAGACTTACCCACTCTTGCACAAGTCTTCGGCCTTGCGGGAATTACCCACTCTTCTTGGATCTTCCGCCTTTGACTTCACCTTCACTCGGAGAAGCTTTCCACCAAGGTCATACCCACTTGAGCTTGAGTCTTCTGCCTTCTCCAAGGGCTTACCCACTCTAGCTCCAAGTCTTCAGCCTTGATCTTCACCAAGGGACTCCTTCCCTTGTTCTTGTTCACCTCTCTTGGATAAGAGAGAGAGCATTCATCTTCATGATTGGAATGATAGAAAGGAAGGTGGTGGAAGTGAGAGCCTCACAAGATATACATATAGGACTAGCTCTATTATAGATTTCCTACTCACTCTAATGGATGTAGCAAGTGATTAAGCTTAGAGTGAGAGAGGAGGTTGTAGGATCACTCAACTATAGAATAGGAACATTCATAGTGAATGCTCAACCTTGGAATGAAGCCCAAGGGGTCCTATTTACAGCTGGGGATGCCTCTTAGCCTTTGGGAACACTTAAGAATGAAAACTAGCCATTTTGTGGCTTGCAACGGATCTATTTTCACTTGTTGCAACTCCACAACGGCTAGTAGCACTTTTCTGCACTTTTCCGTACAGTGCAATCGGTCGAGTTTCAATAAGTGTAACTTGACCGATCAAGTAAACGACAAGGCCGATACTCAAGTGATCGGTCGAGTTTGTCCTGACAAAACTCGACCGACCATTAGGAATCGAACTGGTCATTTACTTGATCGGTCGAGTTCTGTGAAAAGAAAACTCGACCGATGCAATCTTCAGAAAATCGACCAAGGTTGATCGGTCGAGTTTTAGGGCCTTGAAACTCGAACGACAAAGTGCCTGTAATCAATTTTCAAAGATGCATCTAAAGTGCTCTAATATTCGATCTAAGTGCTCCTGATGCTTTTCTAAGCTTAATTACAAGTCATACAATCATTACATGTGATTTACAACATGATTCTAATGGATATACATCATATTACAAAAACGTGCACTTGTATGACTTTGACTTGTCTTTTCTCCAATTTGATATGCGCAAGAAAGGGCATTTGGAGTGTGTCTATACCTAATCTGAAATCACTCAAGTAGAGACATTAGACACCAATATGTGGAATGGTTAGTCATCATCAAAACACGGGTTTAGTCAATTTAAACGTGAGTCAACATTGACCTAATTGACCTTGAGTCAACAGAATGTACAAACTCTTAGCATCTGTATGATCTCATTGTTCAGGTCCTGAACCTGAAGGCATACGTCATTGAGTACGGTCATTCTCTAGACATTCAATCTATTCTATCACTATCTCATATGACTGAAACCAGAAAGAATTGGAAGCTTGCCTTTGATGTTTATCAAATCAATCTTAATGTATCCCATCAATCATCCCATGATTGGCTCTCAGGGCATACATACCAACACACCCCTCATTTACATAGATTGTGGGAGTGATGGTTGAACCTTCTGCACCTCTTGGATCTCCACAATCCATCTGAGTTGTTGATGGATAGATACAGGATACCAGTCTCTCCTCAGCCAGCCCAACTACACTTCCTTGATATTAGTGGGGGTTACAGTCTTGCGTGGAGAGAACAAACCCTCTTATTATGTTGTTTTCTCCACCCTTGTTGCTGTAGAGTAGGAGGACCAGGGGAGCACCACTCTGACCTTCCCTACTGATACCAAGATTCCTCCTCAACCTCAAAAACTCACTATGATCTGCCGTTGATAAAGGACAGCGTGAGTTAGCCATCAAATCCACTCCCCCCACAAGAAGAATGAGGATTGTAGAGGACTGGAGCTACCCCATCATGAAAGCTATTCCAAAGGTGATGAGTTCAACCGAGGAAGAAGAACCCTAGAGCCGGGGAATTCACACAGAACTTCTTGCTTTTTGATTTGTTCATTTCTCGATCAGCCTCCTCAAGGATCAGGAACAGATCATAGAGGTCAAATTAGAGGCGGTTGTACTGAGGGAGGTGCATGCATATGTATACTCTTCTTCTGCGAGCCTAGATTGGCCGGACAGCCAACTCGATCCCACCGAAGCTGAAGGGGCGCACAACTCTATTTTGTAGAGCAAACAGAGTACCAATTTTAGGTGGTGGATCCAACCACCTCTCAGGTACGTCAGAGTAGACAAAGTACCTATGGATTTTGGATGTTTCGATTAAGCAAAAGTACACACCATCTTTGAGTTAGACATTGGAAGATCGCAAGGTTCCCCACCGTGAACCCGGGCCAGGGCGGTGCTAGCAACCATGAGGGTTGACATTGTGCATCACGAGGGGAGGAGGAAGATAGGCCAGCTCAGTAGGGAAAACCCATCCAGAGATGACCAGTTCATGGCAAATTAGAAGGCTGAACCACTCCAGTCCCTAGGACATGTGGCGGTCCATCTGGGGCGCCTAGAAGGGGATCCAGCGACCCATTCTTTTCCAAGAAAGGTAAATATCTCAAGTAAAATAGAGATTTTACAAAATGCTTAGAAAATAGATCCAGTACCCAAATAATTCCCACAAAATATCAGTAGACTCAGAAAAATGCCTACTTTCTTATGAAACTCTTAGATCACGCTTTTGATCTTTTATAGTAGATGACTTCCTATTTATATAATAATGCCTCTTTTATGGTTCATTAAATGGAGTAATTAGTACTTGGTTGAGATCATTTCTCAAAGAATTCTTATAGAACCCTGAGTATTATTGGAACCAATTTGTATACTCTGAATTTAGTAATATATCTAAATACTAGGTCCTCTGCTACCAAAAATTAAGTAAATGCTTTTATTCTCATAATAAATCTAGAAAATGGACCAATCATAAAAAAAAATGAAATTTGGACCAGACCCCCATGATGACCTCCTGATCAGTAGAAAAATATCATAAACACATTCTAGTTCAGTAAAACCTAGGTTTGGTAAAAACCCTAATTTGGACCTAAATACCATTAATAATGGTGAACCTTGTATTAATGATGATTAATTGTTATTAATCGGTGATAGAGATGTAGATGGTCTAGAATATGATTAGGAATCTCTAAACTCAGGTACGTGGATATAATTATATGACTAGATTTGTTGGATGTTAAATATATGTACTTGCTTGCTTGTATTTGAATATCTTGTTGGATGTATATCTATATGTATTGTCATTTCTGCCTTGAATAATAAGAACACTAAGGAAAGAAAATGGATTTTAGTTAGTGATGGTTCATTAATCTTCCTATTAGAGAGGGAAAGTATTAATGTTGACTAGAACCTCCCTAATGGTACAAGGTAAGTGGGGAGATCCCTAATGGTACAAAGTACATGGGGATAGGGCCCAATAATATATGTTTGTGCTAAGTCTACCATAGTAATACATGTCCATCAAAATATGATTAATAACTTGGGTTTACCTGATTTTCTACCATAAAATAATGTTTCTTTCTCTCTTTCTTCTTTCAAGTATTTTCAGTATGTCAACATAGTATAGCTCTTTAATTCCACGTACCAACTTTTGTTGATGTTTTTGTTTCTCATATTTTCTAGGTTCAGAGTTAGCATGGGATAAAAGAATAGGATGTGAGCAAGTTGTACAAGTTGTACCTATTGTCTATGATCCTAGTTAGCGTACATGTTTAGACTTGTGTAAAATTCTCTTTCAATATGCAATTGTAATTCATGTTGTAATTTACATGTTGAATGCTGAGAAATGTTATGGTGTTATTATATTGAAGGTTCATGTATGCACATATTACTTCCGAAACACACTTTTGATACAATTGGTTAACGTTTTTAGATTTTGTCTTCTCATATCCATGGGGTTTCGAGAGGGAAAATCTGGGGGCATTTTAGTTGGTATCAGAGCATGAACAATAGCTACACCTAACAATTTCTCACCATGAAACATAAAACTAAATTTCACCTCTCATTTTAAAATCTAGAAACTTAGTGAGCTGTTCTATAGGAATAAGGTTTGACTTAGCCTCTAAGATAGAAACTAGATGTTTGAGATCTAGGTTTAGACAAGTGTGAGAAACCCTTTCCATATAGATATCATATGTATTGGGTAGCTACACTAATCTACACCATGTTCTCACCATTTCACTAGGTAACATGACACTGAACTATCTATTGTGTGTGAGACACTCAAGTTTGCTGGTTTGGTTTTGTTTCCCAATCAGCTTGAGCCTCAACAGTCTTCTCTGACATCTTCCTTCTCAAAGAAAAAGTATATAATATTTTATTATATATATATGTAAATAAGAAAATGTGTCCCTCACATTGGAGAGTATTTAGTGTTAATGCGACCTAAGTGAAAGGCAGTGACATCAGTCTAGAAGAGAGAGTAGTTTAGATTATATGTCTAGAGCCTTATTAGATATTTGAAAGTTAGAGTAGATAATAGAATGATAGTTGATATAATCATGGATGATCTTATCTAAGTTCTACCTCTAGTGATATAAGTTTCTTTATCTAGGTCTAAGTTGTATATGAGCTAAATCCAATTTTGAAGATTCTAAGCTAAGTGTTGATGATGAAAGTACATTCTCTTTCCTTACTTAAGATGAGCTAAGTTAAGATAAAGTTGAATATGCATGGGCCTCAAGATCTTTTACAAAGGAGGACCTCTAGTGTTAGGACAAGATATGTGGTGAACTCCAGAGAGAGTGAGACCCACAAGGAGAGGGTCGTAGGACCTACCCTGAGATATATGTGAAATGATGTGTACTAAGCTAGGTTACTCCTGAGTATATGAGTTGAGTCCTTTTGCATGATTCAAACCTATATGTGAGAGTTGGAAAAAAAATTATGGGCAGGTGACTCATAATGAGAAATTCAATCCTTTTGATTGAATTAGGTCTTAGCTTAAGTGAGATATGTTTGTGAATCTCATCATTAGTTGTAAGTGAGGTGATATATGAACTCTGGTTCTAAGAGTAAAATGCTTCGTGCATAAGATACTCATAAATGTTGTTCCTTCCACTTATCTTTCTCTATATATGATGCTAGAAACCTCACTTGAGCTATTTGGATGATTATGTATGAAGGGTCACTTGGATAAGCTTGACCTATTCTATATTCCCTTCCTATATCATACATGAAATATCTAAGTTTGAAATCATGATAAAATTGGCTTAGTATATCTTCCTTCCCTCTGTCATGCATGAAAGACATAAGTCTGGAATCATGAGGTAGACATGAAGTTATTTTTGTACCAAAGGTTACATTATCACAAAATATAGTTCTTAACCTCAATCTTTCTCAATCTATGCTTCTAACTTTGAGGATAACTCTGACACAATAGGGTGAAACCCTAATATGTAAAAAAAATCCCTCTAATGTTGAAATACTAGTATGATGTTGATAATAAACCACACTAAAGTTGTTAAGCTTGATAATTCTGATAAATGATGGCATGAAACTTGACATCACCATATGATTGATAGGGTGAAGCATGAAGCGTTGAGTAGTACCTTCTTGAATTTATATGTATGAGTAAAACCCTTATCCTTAAGGGACTATGACGATGTAAATCATAAAATATAAGGATTTCATGTGATGACTAAGACTCTAAGTGATGCTACAATTCTTTAAAATAAATGATGACTCAACCTAATAAGGTGGGGTGGGTGCACCCTAGATGCTCTATTTCCTAAGATGAAAAATTAACGTACATTCATAACTTCGACAATCTTAGAACCAAGATGTCATGATCTGTATGAAGTTGGAATTCTGATATTAGTTGAATTTCAAGGACCAAATTCCTTATAAGATGGGGTGAATGTGATGACCTCGATTTTAGAGTTTGATATCCCACGTGACCCAGGGTTAGCAAGAATGGCCCGGTCCAGGCCGTAACCACTACTGACCAGGTAATAGAGACCTCATCTCCTAGATCTAGATTCAACGGGGGTCAGGGAAACAACCCAGTTGATCACTCCTTATCTCCATAGATTGTGGGAGTGATGGTTGAACCTTCCACACCACTTGGATCTCCATAATCCATATGAGTTGTTGATGGATAGATACAAGATACCAGTCTCTCCTTAGCCAGCCCAACTACACTTCCTTTATAGTAGTGGGGGTTACAGTCTTGCGTTTAGAGAACAACCCCTCTCCTTATGCCGTTTTCTCCACCCTTGTTGCTGTAGAGTAGGAGGACCAGGGGAGCACCACTCTGACCTTCCCAACTGATACCAAGAGTCCTCCTCAACCTCAAAAACTCACTACAATGTGTCATTGATAAAGGATAACGTGAGCTAGACATCAAATCCACTCCCCCCACAAGAAGAATGAGGACTGTAGAGGACTGGAGCTACCCCACCATGAAAGATAATCCAAAGGCAGTGAGTTCAACCGAGGAAGAAGAACCCTAGAGCCAGGGAATTCGCACACAACTTCTTGCTTTGTGATTCGTTCATTTCTCGATCAGCCTCCTCAAGGATCAGGAACAAATCATAGAGGTCAAATCAGAGGTGACTATACTGAGGGAGGCACCTGCACATGTATACTCTTCTTCAGGGAGCCTAGATTGGACGAACAGTCGGAACAATCCCACCGAAGCAGAAGGGGCACAAAACTCTATTTTGCAGAGCAAATAGAGTACCAATTTTAGGCGGTGGATCCAACCACCTCTCAAGTACATCAGAGTAGCCAAAGCGCCTACGGATTTTGGAAGTTCCATTTAAGAAAAAGTTCACACCATCTTTGAGTTAGACATTGGAAGATCGTGAGGTTCCCCACCATTAACCTAGGCCAGGGCGGCGCTAGAAATCGTGCGGGCTGACACTATGCATCGCGAGGGGAGGAGGAAGGTCGACTGGATCAGTAGGGAAAACCCATCCAGAGATGACCAGTTCATGGCAAATTAGAAGGTTGAACCACTCCAGTCCCTGGGACAGGTGGCGGTCCATCTAGGGTGCCTAGAAGGGGATCCAGCGACCCATTCTTTACCAAGAAAGGTAAATATCTCAAGTAAAATAGTGATCTTACAAAATGTTTAGAAAATAGATCCAGTACCTAAATAATTCCCACAAAATATCAGTAGACTCAGAAAAATGCCTACTTTCTTATGAAACTCTTAGATCACACTTTTGATCTTTTATAGTTGATGACTTTCAATTTAGATTATAATGCCTCTTTTATGGTTCATTAAATGGAGTAATTAGTAATTGATTGAGACAATTTCTCAAAGAATTCTTATAGAACCCTGAGTACTATTGGAACCAATTTGTATACTCTGAATTTTGTAATATATCTAAATACTAGGTCCTCTTCTACCAAAAATTAAGTAAATGATTTTATTCTCATATTAATTCTAGAAAATAGAACAATCATAAAAAAATATGAAATTTGGACCAGACCCCCATGATGACCTCCTGATCAGTAGAAAAATATCATAAACATATTCTAGGTCAGTAAAACCTAGGTTGGGTCAAAACCCTAATTTGGACCTAAATACCATTAATAATGGTGAACCTTGTATTAATGATGATTAATTGTTATTAATCAGGTGATGATCAGAGATGTATATGGTCTAAAATATTATTAGGAATCTTTGAACTTAGGTATGTGGATATAATTATATGACTATATTTGCGGGATGTTTAATATATGTACTTGCTTGCTTGTATTTGAATATCTTGTTGGATGTACATCTATATGTATTGTCATTTCTGCCTTGAACAATAAGAACACTAAGGAAAGAAAATGGATTGTAGTTACTGATGGTTCATTAATCTTTCTATTAGAGAGGAAAACTATTAATGTTGACTCGCGCCTCCCTAATGGTACAAGGTACACAGGGAGATCCATAATGGTACAAGGTACGCGGGGACAGGGCCCAATAATATATGTTTGTGCTAAGTCTACCATAGTAATACATGTCCCTCGAAATATGATTAATAACTTGGGTTTACCTGATTTTCTGCCATTAAATAATGTTTCTTTCTCTCTTTCTTCTTTTAAGTATTTTCAGTATGCCAACATAGTATAGCTCTTTAATTCCACGTACCAACTTTTTTTGATGTTTTTGTTTCTCATATTTTCTAGGTTCAGAGCTAGCATGGGATAAAAGAATAGGATGTGAGCAAGATGTATAGGTGGTACCTATTGTGTAAGATCCTAGTTAGTGTACATGTTTAGACTTGTGTAAAATTCTCTTTCAATATGTAATTTTAATTCATGTTGTAATTTACATGTTGAATGTTGAAAACTGTTATGGTGTTATTATATTGAAGGTTCATGTATGCGCATATTAAATCTGCAAAGCACTTTTGATACAAGTGGTTAACGTTTTCAGATTTTGTCTTCTTATCTCCATGGGGTTTCGAGGGGGGAAATCCGGGGACGTTACAACAAGGATCACATGTTTTTCACTAGACTTAAACATTACTCAATGTGACTTCAAATAATGGTTTCCATACAAATAGTTCTTCAGAGTATTGTGCCACATTTGGATTATTGTAAGTGACGTAGATGCAATTTTTCCCATTAATTAGAGTGATATCTATGTCATTTGATAAATTAATCTATGAAATGGATGGTCATGACCATGTGAGTCAATATGTGGTATTGAGCTAATGTGCATATAAATTGTCTACTTTGAATCAACAAATATAGTTTGAATATTAAGGATATGATGATTTTGTTCTTTCGATCAATATAGATATCATATAGAAAGGGACTATATTGTCTAGATAAAATGGGTCACACAAGGTTGAAGTTGTCTCCAACTTATCCAACTATTAGGGTGGAAATGATTTGTTTCTACACACCACTCAATGCTTCTGTAGTCCTAATATGATCAATGACATATGTTATAATGTAATATGGATCCTATAGAATCACATACATTAAGGAATATGTGTGTAATCATCAACATATTTAATTTAGTTAATAAAATATTTATTTTACCAATTAGAACAATGTTGGATTTTTTGGAAGCCCATACAATTGACTAGAAGGTCAAGTCAATCAAATGGATGTCAACCAGTTTAGTCATGTGAAAATTCGATAGACTGATAAAATATTACAATCATAAGAACCCTAATTGATTGACTACTTAATTATTCATTTGCCAATCAATATCTTCGATTAGCTACAAACAAATGATGTGTGTGGTCAAAGTTCATTCGTACCATTGGTGTGAATTTAAAATGTGTAAACATTATATGTTCAAGAAAGCATAAAAACACATAGATGTACATGCAAGGAGGTTTTTAAATCCTATTGTGAATGTCATTCATGTAGATTTTCAAACGTTATTTTCTTTTTTTAATATGTCTACTGCTTAGTTATTGTATTTTCTTCTAGATATGTTATGATATAATCCAACACATTAAAAAATTATGTTCCATTCAAAAAATGTTTTCATATTTTGTAACCTATTTTTTATCACATGTTATTTCTTATATATTCTCTAGTTCTATAGAAGTAAATAATTGTCACTTTTTATTTTCCTTTCAACATGGTTGTGAGGTTCACATGTCTATCATGTTTCTAGTCATATCGTCATAAATAGAGGAATTTGGTATTGGTGTCCATATGTATTCTAAATGAAGATAATATCAGTATAAGAACAATACTTCAAACAACCAAAATACCAATGTTCTTTTGTCCAATGAATCCACACCAAAATCAACATCCAAAAAACACAACTGGAGTAAGTTGAGACATTTAGATAGAAATCATAACTTAGGCGATCAGGTCACAGAGAGCATGCTCTGAAGACTAGAACTAATCACATTTGAACTAATTTATTTATCTAGATAGAAATAAAATCTTAGGCCTAAAAGGAAAGAACACAGAGAACAAAGGAAGACCAGTAAATCGTAGCTAATTTACTCTAAGATAAATGATTTCCAACTATTTCTTTTATCTTCTTTCTTCTTTCTTCCATACCTTCTTATTGGGAAAAATTAGTGGTATGAAATGATTTAAGTTTCTGTCTTCCGTATCCCTTTTGTTCTTTGTATTTAGTAGAAGATCTATGTATATGAAGAAGCCATCATTAGACAGCATAACGTGGGAATTTTCTCCAATTTGACCATAGATATTTCAGTCCATATGTGTACTTTACTTTTATTAAATTCGGTACAAGTCCATCTCATGCCCATGTGTGGAACCTATTCGGTCATGTGTTTTGATCTATACATATATAACATTGTTACTTTCTTCCCCTAGTCTTTCTGAACACAAATCCACTAGCCTTTTTATGTAAAGGGTGGCCTGAGAGTAATTTATGACATAAATCTCCATTTATAGAGCATCACTACAATAAAATTTACAATTTTTATTACATATGATCCAAATATGAAAATGTGTGTGAAATGTATATTGATTCAAGTTTTCTTATATACAAAGTTAAAAATATAATCATGCAGAAGGTGATATTACTATGTAGTTTTCATTTCATGTGCATGTATGTGACCATAACTTTAAGTACATGGATGCATTTGATGGATATTCAGTAAATAACTACACAATTTTATTTAGAGTCTATTAATCTTCTAAAAGTAAGGATACATAACTATATCAAATAGCATCAAATAACCAAAAGGACAATAAAAGTTGTTTGTGCTCTATTTACATTATTATATGACAAAAAAGAGAATAGGAAGATAATGATGAAAGAAATAAAAGGATAATAAATGCAAGGAAAGAAGGTAGAAAACTTGGGCTATTAATGACAATATGTAGGAAATTAAAGGTTCATGTCAAGTACATGAAATGTTGAACATAATGTATCAGTTTAATTAAATAATAGAGGGAGTTCACAAGCTGGCGTCAAGGACACAAATCTTGTAAGTGACAAGTTAGAAAATAATTTATTGTATAGTTACCCCAGGATGTCAGAGAGGATAGTCAGTAGCCCCAGAGGCTAGTACAATTTTAAGGTTTGCTATGAAGACCCATTTTGGATCCCATAACGGAACCCCTCTCATTTTTCACCACATGTTTGTAGGTATAACAAATAAAATACATATTTTATTTATTATACTCTCAAACATGTGGAGGAGAATAACTGGGGATCCATTTTGGGTTTTAAAATGGTGTCCACCTATCGTATTCCTTCAATTTTATGTAGTATGAGGGGTTATCATTGGTTGAAATACATATTAAATCAAACATAGTGTGTGGTCCATGATCGTTCCACAAATACTAACATACATAACTGTCTCGTATAAGATCACATCCCTATTATACATACATATATATATATACACACACACACACACACACACACACAGATATATATATATATATATATATATATATATATATATATATATATATATATATATATATATATACACACACATATATATATATATATATTCAATACTTACGCGGGTAGCTACTCGATCATTATTTTTGTTACTTTTTTTGGAGTTCAATACTTTTGGCACGTAGAAGGTTACTTTACCTTGAAAATTTGTAAAAACATTAAAAAATACATGATTACATATATTTTTTTTGTATTTTGTCTAGATTTACTTTTTCTGACCAAATAACTATTTTTTGAGCTGACGGGTAGCGAATTCTAGGCTACCCACGTGGATATTGAATGTGCCCATATATAATATGGCACATGAATATATATATATATATATATATATATATATATATATAGATATATACATATATATCTATATATATATATAAAGATATATATAGATATATATATATATACATACATATATATATGTCATTCATTCGCTACCCGTGTGGATACTAACCTTAGTTACCCGTGCATCTATTTTGTAATAGGAAGATACATATTTATAATGAGACAAACATTATTTGTAATGAGATGACCAAATTTAAAATACACAAACTCATTTTGTATTACACATCTATTTATAGTAAAAATGATATTTATGACAATAGTTTACGCTGTAATAAAAATGAAGGTTTGTATTACAAATTTGGTCCTCATTACAAATGTTGTCTGTCTCATTACTAACAGATACCTTTCTATTAGAAAATAGATCCAAATGTAACTAAAGTTAGTTACCCGCTCGGGTAGTGAATATATACCCATATATATATATATATATATATATATATATATATATATATATATATATATATTCCATACCTGTGCCACCTGAAAAATAACTATATGTTTACAAAATTAACTCTATTGACCAAAATGAAGTAACTTAATTGACAATAAAGTAACTATTCAATTAAAAAACTAAAACTAGGCATAAAAATTCTAGAAATAAATATGTAGTTGTACATCTGTTACAAAGGTTTCAAATGTAACAATTTATTCCTGTAAAGTAACAACATGGAAGGTAAAGTAACCATGTACACATGTAAAGTAAGAAACTCCAGAATAAGTAATAAAATCTGGAGCGGGTAGCTACCCGCGCGGGAAACGAAAAAATGCATATATATATATATATATATATATATATATATATATGTATATATATATATCTATATATATATATGTATATATATTATATATATATATATACATACATATGCATATATATATATACATACATATACATATATATATATATATATGTATATATATATGTATATATATATGTATGTATATATATGTATATATGTATATATATGTGTGTGTGTATACATATACATATATAAACACATAAACACACATATATATACATATATACATATATATAACTATATATGTATACATATACATATATATACATATATATGTCTATATATTATATATATGTATATGTATATTTATGTATATATGTGAATATATATGTATATATATGTATATATATGCCTGTGTTTATATATGTACGTATACATATACACACATATATACACCCCCCCACACACACACAAACACACACACACACACACACACAGATATATATATATATATATATATATATATATATATATATATATATATATATATATATATATATATATATATATATATATATATATATATATATATATATATATATATATATATATATATATATATATATATATATGGTCAGGATAGAATACATTCGAGTGTATTCAAAGAATAATACAATCAAGTAGTTTTTCAAGATGCAATATTTTTTTTCAAAAATCTAACCCATTGATCTTCTTAAACATCTTGTGAATAGCTCATATACAAAATTTGAGCACATTTAGACATTTACAGGTCATGTTATAAAGATCCCAAACATTATGCATTTCAAATTAGTTTTGTGTGTGGATTTTTTTCCCTCGGATGAGTGACTTATGCTCATCCAATTGGTCTCAAAATTTGTATGTAACCTAGTTATAGTATGACAGCGAAGATCAATGGTGTACATTTTGCAAAAAATAGTCTTGATATGAAAACACACGTGAGTGTATTCGTGCGATCTATACACTCGAGTGTATTCTAGCTTGACTCAACATATATATATATATATATATATATATATATATATATATATATATATATATATATATATATATATTTATACACTGGTAAACACACTCATGCCTATGCATGTGACATATAATATTAGATACATTATTCTTGTATTGTTAGAATATTAAATTTGGATTATTGAATTTTTGTTATGGATTGACCAATAATTAGTTTATAAGCTAAAGCATTTATCAAAATATAGTGGACAATGATGATGGCATCAACAAAAAAAATTAGATTTTGTAAACATAATATTCATTATAGAAAAAAATATTATTATTTATTTGACCTAGAGGAGTAAACTTTTCTCAATAAGAATCTTGGGGTGATCAGATAGTGCTTATAGTCGGATTCATGAGAGCAGTTGAGGATATGGAAAGAAAGTGAAATGATTGAACTTACTTACGATAAGGAGACGTTTTTTACTAAGGGGGCAACTGGGTGAGGACATAATATGATTGTACTTGAGTTATATGAATGTATTTTTTTTTATTATGCAACGAAAGTACACTCTTTGTTAAAAAATTCAAATAGAAGAAAAGATAATTTCTAAGTGTTATGAAAATGGTCTATCCCTAAAACCAAGATTTTTAAGTATAACACATTTTAAGGAAGCAACAAGGAAACATTATAATTGTTCAAAAGTGAAGTAAAAACTAAATAATAACACAATTATAATACAAAATCAACACAAGAGCACCAACACTAATAATATTGTGATTTTTTACGTATAAAAAAATAGGAATCAATACTTACATAGTCAAAGGGAAGTTTGTGTAAAAGAATTTTAATTTTGTTGTTTTAAATTTGGCAAGGATGCTTACAACCAAAATATTTGTAACTTTCTAATGAAAGACCAAAACATTGACTTAATGATATACTCAAAATTTAGGCTAGATAAACATGATACTTTTTTAAGATGCCATTAGATGTTCAATACCATAAAAAACATATGAATGGGTGATTTATGTGATTGGTATGTTTTTTATTTGTTAAGTGTTAGGCTTTATTAGAAATAAAATTTTACTAAAATCCAAACTTGAGTTCCATAGATGTGCCACCCAAAACCTAAGATAATATAATCCAAGATTCATCTCCGGAGCAAACCCAGAAGAAAACGAACAAATGAGATTAGACTCTATATGCAACCCAAGTTAACATCTGCAGATAGAAAAATAAGAAGCAGGTGCAACAGAAACAAAGAAGTGGACTTTGGCTCGCAAGCCGACCACAATTCATTTTCACATTGACACATGTATAAACATTTAGACACATGTAGAAACATTCAGACATGTAGAAACATTCACACATATGACAATTCAGAAAAATTCATTTACAAAATATCATTCTTTAGTCATTATTCGCTATCAACATCCCAATTATATTTTGAAACCCCCACTACTTGTATGGCTTTTCCCCATTCTTCTCTTACATCATTTAATTCTTCTGTCGTATAGGGAGCATGGACATCTATCATGGCCTTTCATGTAGTGGGGTTAGTTTTAAACACCTACAAAGAGAATGATGTATATATATAATTAATAATATATAAATAAGATTGATATATTTCATATTATCTAATGAGACTATATATAATACCACATGTATGGTATCGATGTCCACTGCGGCATGTTTGATAATCATGTGTATAAATCATATCACATAGTATGCACATGGCCATCCGTTGTCTTGTGTAGCACACTATAAATTGAAACATACAAAATATTAAAAACATACAACTAAGCACAGTTCACATAAATAATATATGCATTGGAGTCGGGAACTTACTTCCACATTCTTCCAAATTATCGGTTGGTTCTTTTTCCTGGGGTCCTTTCCTCCAGCCTTTTTGAACTCATGTAAAACCCTACATGTTAATGTAACACAGTAAATTACATAATTAAATAGTAATGTAATAACATATGTTAATGAATATGAAAATGGAATATTTCTCACCGGAATAATACCATTTTCATTGCGTGTCCATATGTTGGATTCAATTTAGTCCCCTTAGGATCTAGATAATAGATAGTGAACGTCTCGGGGACAATAACTAGTAACTCCCAATACGTACCCCTAGAGGTAAAAAGTTAAAAATTAATAACTCAAAATCCACAATAAAAATGTAATTTTCTTAAGTCCAAATTATAAGCAAAGTAAACTTACTCCACATTGAATGGAGCTATTATCACCGTCTTCTTATTTTGACCAAAATTTGTAAAAGCATCACAGCAGTATTGTTTAACTGACGAAGGGTCTTTGGCTACTAGACTAATCAAAGATGGAATCAAAAATCCTACATGTTCAAATGAAAAATCTACACATCTTGAATAGGTAGCTGCAAATGATGTATTATGTATGCATTAATATATAAGAAACCAGGTCACCAGATCCTACACAAGGTATATGGTTGTATAAAGAAGATCTCACCTTATCCATAGCTCTATCATAGATGTATTCATCCAGTCATAGTGAAACAACTCCAAAATATCTTGTATAAATAGTTTATTTTTGTATGATTGACCTGCATCATTTGCATCTATAGAAATAGTTATAGTGCAATTTATATCATGCTCGCCTAACCATATTGTCATACCCCTACAATTATAACCTAACGGGATAGGTAGGTCCTGTGGAACCCAACTTGATAATGTACGAGGTGGAGGTGGAGGCCTAGATGCTCTGAGTGTCTTCTTTTTAACCTGTATATATAATTTCAGATCAACTGACCTCATATACACACACACTAACAATTTAACGTAATGTAAATTTACCATACAATTTCAGTATAGACGACATCTGCTTTTGGCCACAATATCACTCCGCCTTCTACCTCACCAAGCGTTTCACAATCTGGGTGGGCATATGGAAATTGAAGATGCACCCAATTGGGGAATTAATATACGTAGCGGGCTCACACGAACCCAACCATCTGGTAGTGGAGACCCATGAAACATTTCCCCTAGTAGGGATGGGTAAGACGACGCCTCTGCAATGACATATTCTATACTTTTTAGATGGCATGGCTTCAACCCCTGCAAATTTAGGTAAAGAATGTTAGATACATATATACATATCATCTTGAAAACATATCATCTTGAAAAGACTAGCTACTATGTCATAAAAATACTTACAGCGGATGTGCTAGGTGGGTCTACAGGATTACTACTCCCAACCTGTACAGTAGGAATAGAGCGGGACACCATAGGTACCATCTGAGTGGCAGTCAGAGATGCCTGCCACTTGCTCATTGATTCATGGACTGCTTCCTGGATTCTCTTATCAACTACTTCATCGACTCTCTTATCAACTACTTAATCGACTCTCCTATCAACTATCTTATCTACCTATACAAGGATAAAAGAAACGTTAACTTCTGATTATTGAATTCCCTTTTATAGTAACATTCTAAAAAATAAATAGGTTACCTCTTCTTATGAAATTCCCGCTTGTGGGACATGTTTGCGCTGGGATGGCCCAAAGAAAGCTTTGATGCCCACACCAGCTCCTGCAACCCTAACACGTCCAAGATGCTCTGGGTTACCCAGAGCAACTGTCAATTCATCCCTTGTGCCCTCAGGGATGAACTTGCCTTGTTTCCTCAGCTCGTGCAGCTCCTACTAATCACCATCAACCGAAATTAGTAAGTAAATAAACACCACAAATAATCAATATTCGAATGATTGCTCCAAGAGTTGTATTTTACCATTTTTGCAGCCGCCTCAGCAGTTGCTGGCTTCCTTATTTCTCCCATCTTGTTTTGCCTCCCAGCTATCCAGACATCATGGCGAGGCATAGGTGTGGTACCTATAGTAGAGGACTCATGAGTAACAGAAGACTTAGCATGTAGTCTTTGGCGAATGCCTGTATACCCCTTTGGACCCATTGTGTGGTCATGCACATTCAGTGCACGCCTTTCTCTTTGTACCTCATTGAGGGTCTAGTAAGTATGCACATTGATTTGGTTAGTAACACTAAATTTTAATCTTGAATAGGTGAATGCAACGTATATTAATTAAATTGGGAGTGATGCCTAATACCTTGAATTCATCAGTTTGTCTTGAAGCAACAAACGCGTTCCATTCTTGTTGGTCCAGGAAGTTCCATTGTTCAGTTGTTGTCTTCTTCCTCTTGTCACCTTCTTTTATATATTCTCAGGGGAAATTTGTCCTATAGTTCCTTAGGACCCTCCCACAGTGTTGCATCACGTATTTACGATGCAACTTTTCATCCAATGCAAATATACTCTGCAAAATTAAATTGTTATTAACTAGTATCAAAAAAATTAGTATTCTACAAAATAGAATTGTAAATAATAATAACTCACACATAAATCCTTCCATATTACGTCTTTCTTCCCCTTAGGAACTTGATGCCAAGAATCTATCTTACAGCCACAATGGCTACGACTAACATACCCAAGATATGAAACAAATGAATTGCGGTTCACTCTAATTGCATTTCCTGCATTATCAAAATCCACAACAAGTTTGGGTCCATTGCCCCTTTGCACTATTAACTTCTTCATCATAGTGATGCCCCTTCTCTTGTCAACTTTTTGGTGCTGCTTATCAAGTGCCTCAAGTCCTTCAGAGGGTACATGTGCATCATCAACCTAAAATTTGACAAAATAAACACACTTATAGGATATAACTATAAATGGGCATATAGATCGATAGAAATATATGATATATTTATAAAACTTAAATTGTGAGGCGGTGCATTGATGTCCTCACCCTCACGGTAATCATTAGCATGCTCATCAGGAGAATGCTCAGCCATCTGAAAGTTCACATTCACATTGTAAAGCTCACATTGTAAAGTAATTCACATTGTAAAGTTCACATTCACATTGTAAAGTTCGCATTGTAAAATAATTCACATTGTAAGGTTCACATTCACATTATAAAGTAATTCACATTGTAAAGTTCATATTCAGAAAAATAAAACATATAAAAAAATATAAACATGCCTCTAATATTGCGATTTTTTATCAATAGAAAATCATTCATTGTGATCTCCGCGCACATACAAGTCATCATTAGCTTCAATATTTGGTGGTGTTGGAAAGCCAAATGAGAATGGACTGGAGTAATTATACTTATCATAGTACTCTTCTTCATCTATAGGATCTTAGATGAACTGTCTTTTACCAAGAAGAACAACCGACCATTTATCATTTGTAGGATCATCGATATAAAATACTTGTTTTGCATGTGATGCCAATATGAATGGTTCACCCTTCTTGTCAATCTTTTCAAAGTTCACTAAAGTGAAAACCAATTCATCCACTATAACTCCTTTGGTGTTATCAACCCAATTACATTTGAAGAGCGGAATTCTGAAATCTATGTAGTCAAACTCCCATATGTCTTCAATGACACCATAATATGACATTTTAGCTTCACTGCAAAAAACATAGTCGACGCTTGAAGGGTGACCCCACTGTTTTGGACGACACTCTTATCATCTTGGCGCTTTGTGTAATATGTGAATCCGTTAATGTCATACCCTTCATAAGACATAACATTCAATTTTGGTTTAAAGGCGAGGCATTTGCTAGTTTCAGTAACATCATCTGGTATTTGAAATAGTTGATGTAAGACTTTATCTTCAACCCACTTAATAAATGTCTTGTTATGCTCTCTAGCAAGCCACATTGTATTGGCTCGAGGATATTGTCTCTTGATGAAATTGGTATGTTCCTCGATATAAACACTCACTTCATCCATGTTGTGTAAAATATACAAGTGACCTTGTTGCAACTGCTCACGGCTGATTACTTTCACCCGTGATCCCAAAATTCCTTTGCCAAATAGCTCCTCAATATTCTTGTTATTACCAAGAGTGTCATTACCACTGAGAAAGTCATTGCAAAAATCCATAATCTCTCTTGCCACATAACCCTCAAGAATACTCCCTTTAGGCCGATAACGGTTTTGAACATCACTTTTAAAAATGCTCATGTATCGTTCAAAGGGATACATCCAATGCAAGAAAACTGGTCCCAACATTTTCACTTCCCTAGTCAAATGGACAATAAGATGTACCATGATATCAAAGAAAGAAGGAGGGAAATACATCTCAAGCTGACATAGGGTAACAACCACTTCTCTTTGCAAATTATCGAGAGTATCAGGGTCAATAACTTTGCTGCACAGACTGTTGAAAAAGAAACAAAGTCTGGTGATTGCAAACCTTACATGCTTCGGCAATATAGATTGAATTGTCACGGGAAATATTTTTTGCATTAGAGTGTGACAATCATGATATTTAAGAACTATCAACTTCAGATCTTTCATTGATACCAATCTACGGATGTTGGATGAGTAACCCTGTGAAACCTTAACATTTACCAAGCATTCACAAAAAGCTTTTTTCTCCTTTC
The DNA here is from genome assembly GCA_963693085.1 of Alisma plantago-aquatica. NCBI lineage: Eukaryota > Viridiplantae > Streptophyta > Magnoliopsida > Alismatales > Alismataceae > Alisma > Alisma plantago-aquatica. The sequence goes on from OY856409.1 coordinate 697,576,274, forward strand.
TAGACAACGTGTAACAAGTGGGAGGTAAGTATGTTCTCTGATTTCCCATTTCATGTAATTCTGTTATTCTGACCTTATTCCCATTTCACGTAGGTCCAGTCTAGATTTATCCCTTCTTTAGTCTTACCTGGTATATTCAACAAAGTACGAATGACACTATCACAGACATTTTTCTCAACGTGCATGACATCGATACAATGTCTAACTATCAAAGAACTCCAATAAGGAAGATCCCAAAATATTGACTTCTTCTTGAATAAAGATGTGTCACTCTGTGTGGCCATAGTACATTGTGATCTCTTACCAAATTCATTGACAAAGTCTTTTACTCTTTCATAAACAACCTCCCCTGGTATAGGTTTAGGTGCACTCTGTTCCTCATTCACTCCATTGAATGCTTTGCGCTTCCTACGATACAGATGGAATTTTGTAAGAAACCTCCGATGACCAAGATATACAATCTTACCGCCATGTTTTAATCTTGTTGAATCAGTATTCTCTTCACATATAGGACACGCTTTAGCTCCTTTGACACTATATCGAGACAAATTCCCATATGCTGGAAAGTCATTAATAATGCAAAACAACATAGCGTGCAAACGAAATGTCTCTCTTCGTGAAGCATCATAAGTCATCACACCTTCACCCTAGATGTTTCTTTAAGTCATCAATCAGAGGTTCAAGATAAACATCGATATCATTTCCAGGTTGTTTAGGGCCCGATATCAACAACGACAACATTACATACTTATTTTTCATACACAGCCAGGGAGGAAGATTGTATATAACAAGCATGACTGACCAAGTGCTATGTTGGCTGCTCAATGTCCCGTACGGATTCATCCCATTTGTACAAAGCCCAAGTCTTAGATTCCTGACTTCTTCACCAAATTTAGGGTACAATAGATCAATCTTCTTCCATTGTTGGGAATCAGACGCATGTCGTAGGATCCCATCATTATTTTTCTTAACATCTGCATGCCACCTCAAATTCTTCGCATCTATCAGATTGGCAAACCAGCGTTTAAAACATGACATTATAGGTAGATACCACATTACCTTGGCAAGAGAATCAGTTTTGGACTCCCCCAAAGTCGTCAATTTATACCGTGACGCACCACATTTTGGACAATCTTTCAAATCCACATAGTCTTTTTGAAATAATACCCAATCATTCGGGCATGCATGTATCTTCTTGGCCTCCATTCCCATTGGGCATGACAATTTCTTTACCTGGTATGTTGAGATTGGCAGCTCGTTTCCTTTAGGAAGCATTTCTCTCAACAAAGACAACAATGACATGAAGCTTTTGTCACTCCATTTATTGTTAGCTTTCAGCTTATACAATCTCAACACAGCGCTAAGATTCATAAACTTAGTACAACCTGTGTTTAACGGTATCTTAGCATCATGCACAATGTTTCTAAAAATGGGAGGTGGATCGGTGTGCTCTACCCCACAACTATCCAGCATCGCATCAACGATGTCTACTGGAACCGGTTCATTCACATCTACATCATCAGAGGTAATTTCTTCTTCCACACAAGCACTGTTATCGACATCCACTGGTTTCGGGTTTGAAATCTCTCCATGCCAGTGCCATTCTGTATAGCCTTGTACAATCTTGTTGCACATGACATGACTTTTGATTTCGTCACCAGTGCTGACTTTTAAGTTGTTACCACAATGCCTACATGGATAGTAGAACCTATCTCCAGGTTGTTTCCTATGTTCCTCGACAAATCCAATAAACTGATCAAGACCAGAAATAAACTCTGGGGTGCAACGATTGCGAATAGACATATATGATCTATCCATTCTATGATCAAAGAGAAAACAAGTATATATTACAACAAGATTAGGGTCTATGGTTAACATATTAGAGTTTATGCATGGTTAAAACTTTAGGATTTAAGGTCTTGTATAAAATTAATGGTTAAAACATCCTACGTGAGATTAGGTGTTCAAGAACAGTCCCAAACCGGGGACTATCCAAGATTTACTCCTAATGAGTAAATCTTGGATGGGTTTCTAGGCCAACAAATACATGTGTTGTCATTCTTATATATAATGAATGCGTACCACCTATCCCATTCTTGAACACCTAATCTCACTAGGAAGTGTATAATGTGTATTGGGTTTTCAAGAAAATTTCGGTAGAATTTCCCCACTGTTCTCCAAGTACATATGTACTTAGAGAACAAACGGGAAAATGCTGCCAAAATTTTCTTGAAAACCCAATACACATTATACACTTACATCCTAAGTGAGATTAGGTGTTCAAGAACAGTCCCAAACCAGGGACTATCCAAGATTTACTCCTAATGAGTAAATCTTGGATGGGTTTCTAGGCCAACAAATACATGTGCTATCATTCTTATATATAATGAATGTGTACCACCTATCCCATTCTTGAACACCTAATCTCACTAGTAAGTGTATAATGTGTATTGGGTTTTCAAGAAAATTTCGGCAGCATTTCCCCGCTGTTCTCCAAGTACATATGTACTTAGAGAATAAACGGAGAAATGCTACTGAAAATTTCTTGAATACCCAATACACATTATACACTTACATCCTAAGTGAGATTAGGTGTTCAAGAACAGTCTCAAACTGGGGACTATCCAAGATTTACTCCTAATAAGTAAATCTTGGACGGGTTTCTAGGCCAACAAATACATTTGTTGTCATTCTTATATATAATGAATGTGTACCACCTATCCCATTCTTGAACACCTAATCTCACTAGTAAGTGTATAATGTGTATTGGGGTTTCAAGAAAATTTTGACAGTATTTCCCCGCTGTTCTGCAAGTACATATGTACTTAGAGAACAAATGGGGAAATGATGCCGAAATTTTCTTGAAAACCCAATACACATTATACACTTACATCCTAAGTGAGATTAGGTGTTCAAGAACAGTCCCAAATCGGGGACTATCCAAGATTTACTCCTAATGAGTAAATCTTGGATGGGTTTCTAGGCCAACAAATACATGTGTTGTCATTCTTATATATAATGAATGTGTACCACCTATCCCATTCTTGAACACCTAATCTCACTAGTAAGTGTATAATGTGTCTTGGGTTTTTAAGAAAATTTTGGCAGCATTTCCCCGCTGTTCTCCAAGTACATATGTACTTAGAGAATAAACGAGGAAATGTTGTCGAAATTTTCTTAAAAACTCAATACACATTATACACTTACATCCTAAGTGAGATTAGGTGTTCAAGAATAGTCCCAAACCGGGGACTATCCAAGATTTACTCCTAATGAGTAAATCTTGGATGGGTTTCTAGGCCAACAAATACATGTGTTGTCATTCTTATACCTACAATCCGAGTTTCATCATTCATATCCTAAGTTTTGTGTAACATCATTTAATCATGCTTTTCAGTAAATAATAAACAGTAAATAAACCATGATTCCATATATCAAAGATTTGAATCAAAATGGAGCCTAATGGAACATTGGGAGAGTGAGAATATTATACCTCACTTGAAGGCTGAAGAAGAAATATATGCAAATCAACAGTAAGTCAACAACACCTGCAACAACACAAATACACGATTCAATTCTATTTTAATGTATTAATTAGGGGTCACATAATAAATTTTGAAATAGAAGACCCACATGTGAGTTAATTTTGAGTCATCAATGTATCTTTAACACGCATGTTTCAAGGTTCAAAGCACATAATCAAATCAAATTAGGATGCTAGAATGGACAAGTTTGAATCTTATATCAACATGCATCAAATTAGGATACTGAATTAGGTCAAGCATGAGGATTAGAAACACAAATATATTCAAGCACAAGATTTGTTCATATCCTAGGTTGATTTACAATAGCAACATCTTGTAGTCTTAATCATACCCTAGTCTAGGTATCGTATTCTATAACATTGATTTCAACATCTCCAATGTAGATGAATGTTCATCATCAAGATAATCATTACACACAAATTTAGGTATCCTATTGAGCAATATAGCACAAAATCATCAAAATAATCATTACACACATAATTGAGCAATATAGCACAAAATCAACCACCACGGCCGTGCTATGCAGCACGGTTGTGGTACCAACACGGTCGTGCCAACCTGTGATTTCTCAACATGGTGGAGAAGAGGAGGAAAAAGATACCAGGAGCAGTGAGCGGGAGATAGGGCGGCGGCGGCGAGCGAGAGGGTGGGTGGCCGGAGCAGCAAGCAACAAACGAGCGGCGGCGGTGAGCGGGCGACCTGGAGCAGAGACCTAGAAGGCAGCCGGCGACGGCGAGGAGAGCACCGAAGCAACCACCGGTAGGGAGGCGGCGAGGAGAGGAGAGGAGCAGTGAGTGGCAGTGACATCGAGCAACGGTGAGCAGAGAAGCAACGAGCGGCGACGAGTAAGAAATCGTCGAACCTAACTGAAAAATTAGGAATGAAACAGAGAAAGGGAAAGCGTCGCTCGCGCGGGTGCTGTTAAGTTAAACATAAGCTTTGGTTCTTTAAAAAACCGACGCTAAAACCTAACAGCGTCAGTAACTAAGAAAAAACCGACACATATACTCAATTACAATCGTCGGTTTTTTTACATAAAATCCGGCGTCTATCTATATATTATGACAAAAAAAAGTTCTTGAATTATGACTATCGTCGTCGGTTTCTATGAAAAAACTGACGCCATAGGGATGTAAAAAATTTGGCACGGACAGCGCGGGAAAACAAATCGACGTCAGTTTTAGGAATACAATGGACGATAAAAATGTCTCGCGTAAAAAAGTTTTAGTCGTCGGTTATTTATTTAATAACTGACGTCGTACGTTCAATTTTGGAGGTAATTTTTTTCGTTGGATAAATTGGATTTGGCATGTGTTTTTAGGCATCGGTTGTTTATTTTGGAACCGACGCTAAATAAAAAGTGATACCCGTGTCTGGAAACTCCTATCTGATATATGTCAGTTTGTGTTTCAAATCGACGTTGTAGGTTTTATGCGTCGGTTCTTCCTTAATAACCGACGCCTGTAAAGTGACTTCATAAGCCAATTCTGTAGTAGTGCGTGACGAGATGTCACATTGACATAGTTTGAATTTATATAATAATATCATATTTATGTGATTAAATGTCACGAAACCATTATTACCCGAATGCTCACTCCTAATAGCTGGTCAGCCAAAGGCAAGAGGACCCTGGCATCTGTCCTTAGAATGACATAAAATTTCACACAAGAAACATATATGAAAAAGAAAATAACATTCTAGACATCATAATTAACCAAAGGTTTTAGCACTAAGCCGTTAGGCATCAGAAATGAAAGAAATAAACAAAGATCAAGCAAAAGATACATTATATGGAGAGGGAAGTCATTTACCCATTTTCACTACATTGTGTTTCAGTTCATATACTAGTTTCCCTTTTGATTTGTCCAACAGATCTTCATTTGGTATTTAAAAATTTGATAAAAAAATATATCAATGCTACACCATTGTGTATGCTACAAAAAGACATGTAAACATAGTTCAGTATAATAAATTCTTAGCTATAACATTATACCATGCAAAGTTTGATAAACCCAACAAGAGGGTATGTGATAGAGATTACCCCCAGCGAGAGGGTGTGTCATAGAGGTTACCCCCAGCTAAAGGGTATGTCATAAAGATTACCCCCAGTAAGAGGGTATACCACATAGATTGAGCAATTATGGGTGGAGAAGTTAAACATAAAATGCAAGTTCGAATATTGTCAATAATTGTTGATATGGTTGTTATTTTGTTACACCTACGTACACATATATCAGTTGCTCTGTGTACATAGTATAGAAATATGATGACCATATTTTGGATTGTCTGTAATATAGGTAATTGACATATTTGAAGATATCAACATGGTGAATTAGATGAAATCAAATGAATACAATAAAGTTTAGTCAAGGAGGATTGGTTAGATGCTTCTTCTCATGTGTAATAGTTTCTCACATATAGTTTATGTAACTCCTTAGATGATCATCCTTATACATCATGTAAATAATATTTGTAATATACTGGAAATAATTTTCTATTATTTGTTATTTTCTAAAGTTGGATCCTGGAAGATTTAGGTAGTGAGTCTTAAATTTAAGGCCTTTCCTTAACTCGGAGACACTGAAAAGTGAGGTCGTTATAGCTGTCGGATCCTACCTGCAAGTTGTGCTCTCTCAAAATCAAATCACATCAAGCTTTGCATCATTCTCTCTGACCTTGATCAATGCATGCTCATGTTTACTCAACAGTTACTTCCTTGAACGACCTCTAACTCAGCTTGATCCTTTCAAAACAAAGCTTTACCATTACGTCGTATGAATGCTAAATCATCAATCTTGGATATAAAATCCAAATTATCACTAAAATATAAGTCAGATCCATAGCATGCCAACATCATTTGATCTGAAGGATTTTCTAGCTTGAATGAAATGTCAATGAGTAGAAGGTAGTTTGCCCAATTTTGCCTACCCTACATCGTAATCTCGGACCATAACCTAGTGGGCCACTACAATGATTTCACTTTCATATCTAAGGTCTCGGACCATGACCTAAAGCAGGCCTATAAATCTGCTTTTACTTTCATATCTATGCATTCCTAGAATAAGACAGAATTGAACCATCATCCACGTATATCCGTTTCCATATTTTTACCGTCCCAGGCCATAATCTAAAACTGGACAAACACACCCCTTTTCTTTGTGAGTAGTTTTCTTATAAAATCTCCCATGAATAGAGAAGAATCCCACATATTAATCTCCAGCAAAGACACCATCTTTACTTCCCCTCTACAACCAATAATAACAATGTGCATGCTCTATGATGGTGCAAAGTCCTCCTCCCTGTTAGATTGCTCTGGTGTCCTTCTCAGACTCCTAGAAACCCCAATGAATTTTGAATTTCCATCAACCCCCGCTCCCACTTGTTGGAGGCGCCTCTTCACAACAGTGATGACAGTTGTCTTGCATAGTTCCCTTAAGAGTACTGATATACAGCACACTGCTTACACCAACATCTACACCTTGGTCTCAGGAACCCAAAATTGGCATCCTGCACACATGCAGTTTTTGGTTTTTGTGTGTTCTCAATACTTTGTCCGCACTGTGCTGATTTCACAATTGAACTGTACTAGAAGATGAACAGACAGACTAATATTGAGGCTATAAAATCCTCCATACCCCCACTCTCTCCCTCTTTTTAGCAATGCTCCCTCTTGCTCCCGTCCGACCATGCTCCATGCGTTGTCTGCCTCCTCTCCTCCGTGTCGTGTCCAGATCGCCACCGTCCCGCCCAGACACGTCATCGTCTTGCACGTCGCTACGCCGCCCATTGGCTGTCTACTCCTCTCCTTGATCACATCCAGCCAACCGTTGTTCCCCTGGCCGTTGTCCCACCCAGATACCACCGCCGTCTAGCTCACCACTGTCCCAACCCATTGTCGTGATAAAGACAAGGTCACCTCAAGCCAGTCGTCCGCACCTATCTTGTCGTTGTCTTGTCCGCCCTCTATCGCGCCAACTCTTTGCCATACCAAGGTTGTTGCTCTGACCGACCCCTCTCCCGTCATGCCTCCTCCTCCATTACCATGGCAACAACAACATGTCACTTTTGTTGCCACACCGCATCCTTGTAACATATTGTGCCTTGTAAACATTGTAAAAATTTTCTAATTGTAAAGATTGTCTTAATTTTATATCTAGTCTCATTGAGGATGTCTTTTGGTACTGCAATGATGAATTGTCACTATGTTATAATATATATTTATAATAATAAAATTTCTCTGACTGTAAGCACTGTTTTGGTTTATATCAGGTCTGATTATTAATAGATTTTGATACTGTTTTGAACATATTTAAGTACGATTTTCTAATTCATACGTCAAATGTGTACAAATAGTATTGTGGGCAGCCGAAAAGAAAAATTAGAAGGAAAATGATTTTTTTAATTAAAAATGAATTATTCGTGTCGCTCTGAGTTATAGGCTTTTTGATAGTGTGTCGTTATATTCTTAATACTGTTTTAAATTTATTTATGTACTTCTTTTTAACTTATCATCAAAATATGCATCAACATAATTTTGGTAGTGCAATGATTAATTTTCACTATATCTTATAATATATTTTTATAATCATAGAATTTTTCTGACTGTCACTGTTAAGGCTTATATCAAGTCTGGTTGTTAATAGCTTTTGGTACTACTTTGAACATATTTAAGTATGAATTTCTAATTCAGACATCAAACATGTACAAATACAATTGTGGGCAGTCAAAAAGAAAAATTGGAGGAATTTTTTTTTAATTTGAAATGAGTTATTAATTGTTTGTGGGTGGTAATTAAATGTATTGGTTGGTTGGTGGTTGGTAGTGAGTGGTTAGGGGGAATATGGATTTGTGGCAGCAGTGACATGCATGCAGCCATACAGTCGCATCAGCAGACTCATCACCTAATTATTCGTGTGGCTCTGCACTATAGACTTTTTGGTAGTGTATCATTATATTCTTAGTACTATTTTAAATTCATTTAAATATTTATTTTTAAATTTATCATCAAAATATGCAGAAACATTATTTTGATTGTGCAATGATAATTGGTTACTATGTCTTATAATATGTTTATGTAATCATAGAATTTCACTGACTGTAAGCACTGTTTTTGCTTATATCAGGTCTGGTTGTTAATAGATTCTGGTACTGCTTTGAACATATTTATGACATGGCGTTGTGGTTTTTTTTCATTATTAGGTAAAATAAAATGATGATTTTTACATGTGTACAATGAATAATAAGAATTATATAAGCATAATAAACAACCAATTTTATATTTAATTTCTCTAATCAAATCAACCTCAGACTGTACGCACTGTGTTAGTTTATATTTAGTATATTTATTAATGTATTTTGGTACTACGTTGAGTATATTCAAGTATTGATTCTGAACTTAGCCGTAAAATAAATATAAATGTGTACATAGTTGTATCAAATAGTATATATCCAACGAATAAATAGAGGGAGTTCAGAAAAAAAATTCAAATGTGTTGTTTTGTGTGTAAGCGGAGTAATTAATGTTAATAGTGGGGTAGAGGTTGCATGCACATAATAATGTTTAATGTATTATTTTATTGGCCACTGAAGTGCTTTAATGCAACGGCTATATGCATTGCTTTATTGACTGCTTTATTAGAGTGCATGCATGCATGCAAAGTGTTTTATTGAGAATAGAAAAAGAGATTGGTTAAAGAGATATGCAATTATGATGCATGACCAACATGTCCACTATCTTTTCACGCTCTCATGGTCCGTGTCGCACAATACGAAAAATGGGTCGCACAGTGTGAAAAATAGTTGGATGCATATTTTCGAAGATGAGGTGTGATTGTTGGTAGAAGAGGTGTGCTACGAATAATTTACCTTCCCTTAACGCTCCGGCGAAGCCGTTGTCCGTTCTACTCGCGTCCGGTCCACTCGGTGCTATCTTGACGGCATTGTCAAGGTTCACTCTCAAGCTAGCTCTTCCAGTGTCGGCCTTCGTTAGTCTTGCGGCTGAACGGCCAAGGGGCCTTAGTCAAACTTGCCTATAAGATGGCCAAGAGCGGGACTTATAACCTCACCAGCGCGCGGGTCGAGCTTTGACAGTTGACCAGTGTGAGGCGCCCGAGACAGGCTACTTCTTAGCTGGCTGAGCTACCTCTGAGCTGAATAGAGCTTCCGTGCAGCTCTTCCCATTGTTACCTGAGCTTCTCCCGAGCTTGGCTTAGCTTACTTCCGCGCAAAGGAGTTAACGGGTCGGGGTCACAACATACCTCCCTGTAGAGTAAGCCTTCTACGGCTACAGGGTAAAGAGTAAAAAGTTTGGGCCTACACGACTTCCCCATTTCCTGCATTTTTTTATGGTTAATATTTTTTCCTGTGTTTTGCTCTTTATTTCCTTCGACTTCATTCCATGCATACATGCATACCGAAGACAGCCTTAAACTGCTTGGCCCTGGAGCTGTTTGAGTAAGTTCTGAACCGCTCCCCGCCTGGAGCTGTTTCCCCTACACGTGGGAGCATATGTACGCCTCGCCGCTTCCGCGCTGAAACGTGACGGTCCCACGCTCTTCCACGTCTACAGCGCGTCACTCTCTTTCGCCGGCCGGGGGTTGCCTAGTGCCCGTGCCACTCCTGGGCCACCTCCTTGAGCAACTCCAGCGCCTTCTCACCGCCATCGACTGAATGATTAGCTATCTCTGTGGCTGCAGAGAGAATGCACTGTTATCCATAGTTTATTAAGTGAGTGGCTGCGGTTTTTCCAGCAATTAAGGGCTAGTTTGGTTTTACGTAGAAGCAACGCACACCAAGAGTTCTAAAACAGGAAACTCAACTGCATGAACTGAAACTACAAGTATTTTGTTTGGTTTCATGCGAATTGATCTTGTTCAGTTGGTTTGTTCCCATTTCGTAACGTGTAGTGTGCATACGAATTCACAATGGAACCAGGTACAGCTGTGCAACATCAATGATCTTATTACCACGGTTATCTTAATAATCGTTATTCCAACCTGCCAAGTAAACAGTTGCTGGGTTAAGGAACATGCAACAAAGATAAAATTATCACCTGGAGAACGCCCGAGTTGGTATCGCACGGCTGCGGGCAGGCCGGTGAGAAAATGAACCGCGACTGTTTCCTGTGCAGTTCTGTTTCCTTACTTTATAGTATAAAACGCACACAAATGAGGGTTTGTTTGCCATCTAATTTTACATCAGCGTTCAACCAAACGAAGTGAATTGGAACTCTTGTGCAATTGATTTGTCATGCGTTCCATCCAACCAAACGTGCTGTAAGAGCAGATGGACAATGTCGTCTTTTAGCTGCAACACTCCTGCTCAGTTAACACACAAAGTTATGAGCCTTTTCTTAGAAACTCATTACTTTCAGATGATATTTATTATCCCCTATCTTTAACAAAAGAGAAAAAACTAAAACAACATTTTTTTCTTCCAAAGATGTACAGAAGCTAGCACCAATTTTAATCTGATCTCAAAATAGCATCTTTTTTGGGTGAATGTGTCAACCGTTACACAAGAACAGAATATGCTTTGCCTGACGGGTGTATTCACCGGATCCGTGAGAGCTAATTGTATTTCGATACCAGTTTGCCCCAGATTCGGCAGGATTCATAAGTCAATCAAAAAACCTTCCGCTATACGGATTTCATTCGGGCTAATTTGGTTGTATGCGGTTGCAACACGCAGCCCAATTGCAAAACATGAATTAAGAAGTGACGAAATGCAACTGCAACTACCACTGTTTGGTTGGACGCAGTTCCGATTCCACGAGTTTGTTTGTTTCTGCTTGGTTGTGTGTGTTTTCGGATTCTAGTAACCACCGGTGATCTTACCTCTCAAATATATATGAGAAAATTTCAATCATTGCAGACCCATAAAACTTGTATTCAAACCAAGGACTCATAATTATCCAACGGAAATGGCTGGTCAACTGCTAACTCTGGAACAGCTGGCCAATTGCCAAATATGGAAGAACAAGTAATAAAAAACCAACTGGAAATCAAAAGTGAACAGAACGATCAGAATATAAATTTGTTGCACTTCTCATCTACTGTTGAAAATTTATGTGATTACCAAACCAAAACGAATTTGTCATACAATCACCAGAGCACAAATTCCATGTTTGCGGCCCACACAACCAAGTTGTGATTACAAAATTCATAATGTAGGATCATAGATCATTACAGCTGAATCAATTGTTGAAGAAATTAAAAAGATCAAACTTGCATCATGTATATTTTAACATTCATCCAAGTCAAGTAGCTTCTTCATAATAAAACCATTCTCCAATATTCGTCACAAATCATGCACAAAGTCACGTTGTAGATTATCAACATAAAACAAAGACAAAATAAAACATGATTTGTGATAAGCATAATAAATCTTCTGCAAAACAAAGAATGACATGACTGTTCAGTCTGTAGGAAATATCAAATTAAAAAAAATAGCAGAAAACCCAATAAAAAATCCAGACAAGATCACAATAAAAGAGAAAAATAACTGTATGTGACGCCAGACCGAAGTTTATGTGGTGAGGAAGGTCTATGACTAATACATAGACCGATGAAGTTTACACTTAGAGATTGACAACTTTTAAGTAGGTTTCAGTTATTTTTCAAAACATGGTTTAGATAGGTATCATAATTAAATTTAGGAAGATGTTACCGTAGTAGGAGTATTTGGCTGATTGGAGACAATAGATTAGAAATATTCATGTTATATACTAATAATTGGCACACATGCACACATGTTAGTTCTGAGGACGATCATATGCAAAGTTTTTTATCTATTAATAACCGTTCCTGTCGCTTTTGCACACATGCACTCATATCAGGTTTTATGTATTCCACGGAAGAAGTAAAATAATAGTGTGCTCACAAAGAGCCAAAGTAATCAAGCCCTGCAAAGTGAACCAAACACAAAGACCAGTTGCTTGCAGAAATGAAAGAGAAGATACTACTTGCTCCTAATCAGAAAAAAAATGTAGTCGAGATGTTGAACGCATGAGTTGTTGAACGCAACGGTTGCCCAGTTGGCAGTGGCGTAGCCACGTATAGACTTGGGTGGGCAAGTGCCCAACCCAGGATCTGTATTTTCAGACTATTTGATATCTATTTGGTTTATAATTTAGTGGAAAATATCCATTGTGCCCTACCCGATTAGACTGCAAATGGCTATGTATATAATGGTGCCCCTCCAGCCCAAATTTTCGGGCTACGCCACTGCCCGTTGGTGTTGAGGGACAAGAGGTACGCCGACTGGAATTGAACTGTGAAGATGAAGACTAAGATAGCCGAAACCTATAATAAAATGAAGACGAAGACGGGTGATATAGAGGAAGAAGGCAGTGGAAATTTTATGAGGGATGGGAACCCACCTGCTGACGACGATGCTCAAAGCACAGATGAATAGTCTGTCATTTATTAAAAGAGCACCACCGTCGCCGCTGGATAAACTAACGCCGCTATCGCCGCCAGATGAATCAGTGTGTCGTCGCTGTGAGAGGAATGGAGGACGAAGGAGACATAGGTATGAGAAGGAGATGGGACGGAATCGGGTCAGCGGTAACCCTAGCGCGCTCCGTCGCGTAGAAAATGAACCGCGCCCAAATTCGGGACGGTTTGTTTCCACAATTTTGTACTGGGCCGAAAAGCATGTGTGGGTTTCAATTCCATGTGTGGGTTGGGCCTGCACACAACCAAACGCCCGAATTAAAAAACAGTGTGCGCGGTTGCAGCTGCACTCGTTTGAGTACAGTCCAACCAAACGACGCAATATTAGAACCAAAGAATGTGGTACGAGGTTCCTATACGGATTTTAGGGCTGTCAATGGGGAGGGTATTATCCGTTTACCCTTACCCATACCCTGGAGGGTAAGGGTAAGGGTAAAGATTTTTATTACCCTTTATCCATTTACCCGTTCCCCGTTTCCCCGCTATACTATAAGGGGAGGGTAAGGTATAGACATTATCCATACCCTTTTACCCTTTTACCCGCACGTGATATAAAGGTTTCACAAATATAAATATTCTAAAGGGGTTTGTATGTAAATATTTAACCCGAATACTTTATTCTATCATTGGAAAATGACTTGGTGTTGTGCTTGTAATACTTTCTTGTTGAGAGAAAAACATATACATATTACAGAAAATGAGGTGTTGGTGAAACACTTATTTGTTATGCATACTTATGCAAAGGAAAAATAATAATTTATGCATAAAAATTGTTATTGTGTGAATTGACTTAACTTTACACGAAGAATAATATGATTTTGAATTGGATATAATGTTTTATATGTTGTTATCAATAAATTAGATATAAAATTATTAAAAATCAACACACAATGTGCATAAAATTCTTTTTTGTCAAAATTATCCGCTTACCCTTTACCCTCCCAGTTTACCCTATGGAGAAGAGGGTAAGGGTAAGGGGAGGGTAAGGGGATTGCTGAGAAGGATAATTACCCTTACACTTACCCGCTACCCAAAGAGGGTAAGGGTAAGGGTAAGACCTTACCCTCCCCATACCCTCCCCATTGACAGCCCTAACGGATTTCATTCCACTACTAGATATAACGAATGTGGCAAGAGGTTCCTATACAAATTTCATTTGATTAAGGACTTGTTTGGATTTGATGAAAATGAACTAGTGCTATCGAAAAACATTGTGTCTTTAAATTCCTTACGTTTGGTTATGAAAAGCTAACTCATGGATGAAAACCAACTGCTCCGCTTTTCCCGATCCTACAGAAAAAATAGGAAAACCAACTGTGCTGGAATTGGACATGGTTGACTTTCCAGCAGGATGTAATGTTGTGTAAGGCACATGAATCTCTGCCTTCGATCTGGGTAGCATAGGAAAATATGCACACTCAGCTTCTTCCTCAGGCCATCATCACTGAACTAAATGTAAACAAATCAAAGATGTGGATTGGATTCACATAAAACCAAACAAAATAGTTGGAGTTTCAGTAAACAACTTTTAATTTCCTGTTTTACAACTCGTCATATGGGTTAAAGTCACATCTAACCAAACATGCTCTAATATTAGATCTAACGAATGCGGCGAGGGGTTCCTATACAGATTTCATTCGACTAAAATTAGATCTAATGAATGCGGCAAGGGGTTCATGTACATATTCATTTAACTACTATTAGATCGAACGAATGCAGCAAGGGATTCCTCGATCGTGTTTCATCCTATTTTCTCTGCCCACTCCCCGACGAAGCCGTGACTTGCTGCCCGAGTTGTGGGCCATGCCATTCACATAGAGGTCGTATCTCCGATCTTTGCAAGCAACGGGGTCTGAAGATTTGGACTCACCATCAAAAGTGGAGGCACATTGAGGGTTTCGCTTACAGAAATCTACAATGTTAACTACGACCGATGGTGACCTGGTGTTGACTACAACCTAGGGTGACCTAGTTGACAGTGCTAAGGGGACAAAATGGCAGCGAGCAACATCAGGAGGACTCATACAAGTCTGTGCCTAGCAGCTGACAAAGGGACGACTGATTGGATAATTCAGTTCCAACAAAATCATCTTTACCATGTTTGTAGTCTAATCCTATAGGATGGGTAGCTTCAATTGGTTCAACTTAACTGGCTTTCAAAATCTTGAACGTTAAGTTCCCCAAGTACATAAGGGCTAATTTCATTCGGGGTAAAACCAACCCACACATGTAGTTGAAAAATAGGAAATCAAACTTAGGTTGTTGCAATGAAATTGCTTGAAGATGTAACTAGTTGTTTTGTATTTCTTTTATTTGGTACGATGCAGTTTCAAACACAAATCCTTAATATCTTGGCATGATTCCGTCAGCTTCAGTCATGAGATAGCATGTGACAGGAACCTCGTCATTTTTTATAGCACAGAGCACCGATTTCGTTCAGGCAACGATTGCGGAAAGTGAATTACGCCAAAAAAATGGGCAGTTCATTTTCCATGGTTTGTACATAAAACAACTGCATCGTGTAGTTTATTTTCAAGATTGGGTTTGTAACTACACAATACCATATGCAAGTAGTTTGAAGACAGACTTAGTTGGAACTACTTCAGTTTATTTGCAGCCCCACAAAATTAGGCCTAAGTGTGATTGGTTTATGCTCCGATTGGTTCACCATAAGTGAGGTGTGAATGAATGGAACTGCAACTGCTAGATTATAATTGGATGATTGGATTCCAGAAATCAAGAAAAATAACTTCCACATGTATATACACGTCTAAGTTTCTGACTTCCAAAATAAGGTAAAATAACTCCATGTTTCCACAAAAATATTAGGATGAAAAAGACAATGAAGGACCCATCATCAGAAGTTTGCCTATTGTCGCGAAACATTAAATCTTCATCAAAATTGAATCAAATCATATTTTCAAATCTACCATGATGTTCACCACTATTTTTCGTTCATTCCTTTGTAAAAAATCACATTATTACACTAGTACAGAAATGGCTTATAACGTCACATTTAGAGGCGTCAGTTGTATCCAAAAAATTGATGCTGAAACCCTACAACGTCGACCGAAAGCACAAATCGACATCTATATGTAAAGACTGGCCAGACACGGGTATCGCTTTTTATTTAGCATTGTTTGCTCAATAAGAAACCGACACCTAAAATCGCCCGCCAAATCTAATTTTTTCAGTGCAAAAAAATTATCTCCAAAATTTAACATAAGGCGTTGGTTGTTTACCAAATAACTGACGACTAAAGATTTTTCGCGAGACAGAAATCGGGCCAACTTTTGTCGTCGGTTTTCTAGCAATAACCGACGTCAATGTGTTTTCGTGCGCTGTCCTCACGAAAATGTTTAGGGTAACCGACGACTATGGTCGTATTTCAAGAACATTTTTTTTGTCAACATATGTAGATAGACGTCAGTTTTTTAGTTGAAACCGACAACTATGATTGAACATAGGTGTCAGTTTTTTTGTGGTGATCGACGCTTTTGGTTCTTAGGTGTCAGTTTCTGAAATAACTGACGATGATTGTTAACTTAATAGGCCCCACAAAACAGACTCTTCTCCATTCTCTATTTCATCGCAAAACACGGCTCAGTCTCTGGCAATTCTACTCGACCTGCCGCTCGTCGGCCGCCTCTGCCTTCTCATGTGCTCAATGTCACCACCTTCCCTTATGCTCAATGCCGCCCAGCCTGATGATGCTGGGCTCTCAAAACTATACAAGACATCCTTCTCATGATAATCACCATCTGGAAACTATACATTAATCATTCTCGCCGCGTTAATTTAAGAACACTTCAATAATATATCATTTAAACCACTTAGTTCTTACCCCTCCCAACACCCACATCTCGGTCACCATCATATGAACCATTGCTAGAAGAATTTTCCATGATTGCAAAATATAAAGATTAATGTACCTGGAAGTGTATTGCATGATTGACGCACTAATATCAAGCTATAATGTCTCTATTTGTGAATGGGTAAACTTTGTTCAGAAGAATGTTGCGCTCAGGGGAAACACCATATGACGTTACAATGATAGGGGTGATGTCCAGTTGCAGTCATGCTGGATTGGTGGAGGAGGGACGTGAATACTTTTGGTCCATGACTGAGGACCATGGCTTAGCTCCCGCTCGAGATCATTACACGTGCATTGTAGACCTACTTGGACGTGCTGGGCATTTCGATGAGGTTGTTCATACTGGAGTGTTGTCATCCAATAGTACCCTGCCTTGAACCTGAGACCATGCTGCCAGCTTGCTAAGTTGCCTTATCCGCCAAACAGGGCAGACGGAGTACCCAACCATCCACCCACGAACCGGATCCGACGGTCACCACCCGGTATGAACAACCAACCCATGACATTTTCACCCATCCACACCGTTCAGGTCCGTTAACACCCTCTGCCCGAACTTATGTGGTGAGGAAGGTCTATGACTAATACATAGACCGATGAAGTTTACACTGAGAGATTGACAACTTTTAAGTAGGTTTCAGTTATTTTTCAAAACATGGTTTAGATAGGTATCAGAATTAAATTTAGGAAGATGTTACCGTAGTAGGAGTATTTGGCTGAGTGGAGACAATAGATTAGAAGTATTCATGTTATATACTAATAATTGGCACACATGCACCCATGTTAGTTCTGAGGACGATCATATGCAAAGTTTTTTTTCTATTAATAACCGTTCCTGTCGCTTTTGCACACATGCACTCATATCAGGTTTTATGTATTCCACGGAAGAAGTAAAATAATAGTGTGCTCACAAAGAACCAAAGTAATCAAGCCCTGCAAAGTGCAACCAAACACAAAGACCAGTTGCTTGAAGAAATGAAAGAGAAGATACTACTTGCTCCTAATTAGAAAAAAAACGTAGTCGAGATGTTGAACGCATGAGTTGTTGAACGCAACGATTGCCCAGTTGGCAGTGGCGTAGCCACGTATAGACTTGGGTGGGCAAGTGCCCTACCCAGGATCTGTATTTTCAGACTATTTGATATCTATTTGGTTTATAATTTAGTGGAAAATATTCATTGTGCCCTACCCTATTAGGCTGCAAATGGCTATGTATATAATTGTGCCCCTCCAGCCCAAATTTTCTGGCTACGCCACTGCCAGTTGGTGTTGAGAGACGAGAGGTACGCCGGCTGGAATTGAACTGTGAAGATGAAGACTAAGATAGTTGAAACCTATAACAAAATGAAGATGAAGACGGGTGATATAGAGGAAGAAGGCAGTGGAAATTTTGTGAGGGAGGGGAACCCACCTGCTGACGACGATGCTCAAAGCACAGATGAATAGTCTGTCATTTATTAAAAGAGCACCATTGTCGCCGCTGGATAAACTAGCGCCGCTATCGCCGCCAGATGAATCATTGTGTCGTCGCTGTGAGAGGAATGGAAGACGAAGGAGACAGAGGTATGAGAAGGAGAGGGGACGGAGTCGGGTCAGCGGTAACCATAGCGCGCTCCGTCGCGTGGAAAATGAACCGCGCCCAAATTCGGGACGATTTGTTTCCACAATTTTGTACTGGGCCGAAAAGCATGTGTGGGTTTCAATTCCATGTGTGGGTTGGACCTGCACACAACCAAACGCCCGAATTAAAAAACAGTGTGCGCGGTTGCAGCTGCACACGTTTGAGTACAACCCAACCAAACGGTGCAATATTAGAACCAAAGAATGTGGTACGAGGTTCCTATACAGATTTCATTCCACTACTAGATATAATGAATGTGGCAAGTGGTTCCTATACAAATTTCATTCGATTAAGGACTCTTTTGGATTTGATGAAAATGAACTAGTGCATTCGAAAAACATTGTGTCTTTAAATTCCTTACGTTTGGTTACGAAAAGCTAACTCATGGATGAAGACCAACTGCTCGGCTCTTCCCGATCCTACAGAAAAAATAGGAAAACCAATTGTGCTGGAATTGGACACGGTTGACTTTCAAGCATGATGTAATGTTGTGTAAGGCACAGGAATCTATGCCTTCGAGCTGGATAGCATAGGAAAATATGCACACTCAGCTTCTTCCTCAGGCCATCATCACTGAACTAAACGTAAACAAATCAAAGATGTGGATTGGATTCACATAAAACCAAACAAAATAGTTGGAGTTTCAGTAAACAACTTTTAATTTCCTGTTTTACAACTCGTCATATGGGTTAAAGTCACATCTAACCAAACATGCTCTAATATTAGATCTAACGAATGCGGCAAGGGGTTCCTATACAGATTTCATTCGACTAAAATAAGATCTAATGAATGCGGCAAGGGGTTCATGTACGGATTCATTTAACTAATATTAGATCGAACAAATGCAGCAAGGGATTCCTCGGTCGTGTTTCATCCTGTTTTCTCTGCCCACTCCCCGACGAAGCCGTGACTTGCTACCCGAGTTGTGGGCCATGCCATTCACATAGAGGTCGTATCTCCGATCTTTGCAAGCAACGGGATCTGAAGACTTGGACTCACCATCAAAAGTGGAGGCACATTGAGGGTTTCGCTTACAAAAATCTACAACCGATGGTGACCTGGTGTTGACTACAACCTAGGGCGACCTAGTTGACAGTGCTAAGGGGAAAAAATGGCAACGAGCAACATCAGGAGGACTCATACAAGTCTGTGCCTAGCAGCTGACAAAGGGACGACTGATTGAATAATTCAGTTCCAACAAAATCATCTTTACCATGTTTGTAGTCTAATCCTTAGGATGGGTAGCTTCAATTGGTTCAACTTAATTGGCTTTCAAAATCTTGAATGTTAAGTTCCCCAAGTACATAAGTGCTAATTTGGTTCGGGGTAAAACCAACCCACACATATAGTTGAAAAATAGGAAATCAAACTTAGGTAGTTGCAACGAAATTGCTCGAAGATGTAACCTGTTGTTTTGTATTTCTTATTTTTGGTACGATGCAGTTTCAGACACAAATCCTTAATATCTTGGCATGATTCCGTCATCTTCAGTCATGAGATAGCATGTGACAGGCACCTCGTCATTTTTATAGCACAGAGCACCGATTTCTTGGGGCAACGATTGCGGAAAGTGAATTACGCCAAAAAATGGGCAGTTCATTTTCCATGGTTTGTACATAAAACAGTTGCATCGTGTAGTTTATTTTCAAGATTGGGTTTGTAACTACACAATACCAAATGCAAGTAGTTTGAAGACAAACTTAGTTGGAACTACTTCAGTTTATTTGAATGAATGGAACTGCAACTGCTAGATTATAATTGGATGATTGGATTCCAGAAATCAAGAAAAATAACTTCCACAGGTATATAAACGTATAAGTTTCTGAATTCCAAAATAAGGTAAAATAACTCCATGTTTCCACAAAAATATTAGGACGAAAAAAGACAATGAAGGACCCATCATCAGAAGTTTGCCTGTTGTCGCGAAACATTAAATCTTCATCAAAATTGAATCAAATCTTATTTTCAAATCTACCATGTTGTTCAACACTATTTTCCGTTCATTCCTTTGTAAAAAATCACATTATTACACTAGTACAGAAATGGCTTATAACGTCACATTTAGAGGTGTAAGTTGTATCCAAAAAATTGATGCTGAAACCCTACAACGTCGACCGAAAGCACAAATCGACACCTATATGTAAAGACCGGCCAGACACGGGTATCGCTTTTTATTTAGCATTGTTTGCTCAATAAGAAACTGACACCTAAAATCGCTCGCCAAATCTAATTTTTTCAGTGCAAAAAAATTATCTCCAAAATTTAACATAAGGCGTTGGTTGTTTACCAAATAACCGACGACTAAAGATTTTTCGCGAGACAGAAATCGGGCCCACTTTTGTCATCGGTTTTCTTGCAATAACCGACGTCAATGTGTTTTCATGCGCTTTCCTCGCGAAAATTTTTAGGGTAACCGACGACTATGGTCGTATTTCAAGAACATTTTTTTTGTCAACATATGTAGATAGACGTCAGTTTTTTAGTTGAAACCGACAACTATGATTGAACATAGGTATCAGTTTTTTTGTGGTGATCGACGCTTTTGGTTCTTAGGTGTCAGTTTCTGAAATAACTGACGATGATTGTTAACTTAATAGGCCCCACAAAATAGACTCTTCTCCATTCTCTGTTTCATCGCAAAACACGGCACAATCTCTGGCAATTCTACTCGACCTGCCGCTCGTCTGCCACCTCTTCCTTCTCATGTGCTCAATGCCGCCGCCTGCCCGTGTGCTCAATGTCGCCCAGCCTGATGATGCTGGGCTCTCAAAACTATACAAGACATCCTTCTCATGATAATCACCATCTGGAAACTATACATTAATCATTATCACCGCGTTTATTTAAGAACGCTTCAATAATATATCATTTAAACCACTTAGTTATTACCCCTCCCAGCACCCACATCTCTGTCACCATCATATGAACCATTGCTAGAAGAATATGCCATCACTTGCAAAATATAAAGATTAATGTACCTGGAAGTGTATTGCATGACTGACGCACTAATATCAAGCTATAATGTCTCTATTTGTGAATGGGTAAAGTTTGTTCAGAAGAATGTTGCGCTCAGGGGAAACACCAGATGACGTTACATTGATAGGGGTGCTGTCCAGTTGCAGTCATGCTGGATTGGTGGAGGAGGGACGTGAATACTTTTAGTCCATGACTGAGGACCATGGCTTAGCTCCCTCTCGAGATCATTACACGTGCATGGTAGACCTACTTGGACGTGCTGGGCATTTCGATGAGGTTGTTCATACTGGACTGTTGTCATCCAATAGTACCCTGCCTTGAACCTGAGACCATGCTGCCAGCTTGCTAAGTTTCCTTATCCACCAAACAGGGCTGACGGAGTACCCAACCATCAACCCACGAACCGGATCCGACGGTCACCACCCGGTATGAACAACCAACCCATGACTTTTTCACCCATCCACACTTTTCAGGTCCGTTAACACCCCCCTGCCCGAACTTATGTGGTGAGGAAGGTCTATGACTAATACATAGACCGATGAAGTTTACACTGAGAGATTGACAACTTTTACGTAGGTTTCAGTTATTTTTCAAAACATGGTTTAGATAGGTATCAGAATTAAATTTAGGAAGATGTTACCGTAGTAGGAGTATTTGGCTGAGTGGAGACAATAGATTAGAAGTATTCATGTTATATACTAATAATTGGCACACATGCACCCATGTTAGTTCTGAGGACGATCATATGCAAAGTTTTTTTTTCTATTAATAACCGTTTCTGTCACTTTTGCACACATGCACTCATATCAGGTTTTATGTATTCCACGGAAGAAGTAAAATAATAGTGTGCTCACAAAAAACCAAAGTAATCAAGCCCTGCAAAGTGCAACCAAACACAAAGACCAGTTGCTTGAAGAAATGAAAGGGAAGATACTACTTGCTCCTAATCAGAAAAAAAACGTAGTCGAGATGTTGAACGCATGAGTTGTTGAACGCAACGATTGCCCAATTGGAAGTGGCGTAGCCATGTATAGACTTGGGTGGGCAAGTGCCCTACCCAGGATCTGTATTTTCAAACTATTTGATATTTATTTGGTTTATAATTTAGTGGAAAATATTCATGGTGCCCTACCCTATTAGGCTGGAAATGGCTATGTATATAATGGTGCCCCTCTAGCCCAAATTTTCTGGCTACGCCACTGCCAGTTGGTGTTGAGGGACGAGAGGTACGCTGGCTGGAATTGAACTGTGAAGATGAAGACTAAGATAGCCGAAACCTATAACAAAATGAAGACGAAGACGGGCGATATAGAGGAAGAAGGCAGTGGAAATTTTGTGAGGGAGGGGAACCCACCTACTGACGACGATGCTCAAAGTACAGATGAATAGTCTGTCATTTATTAAAATAGCACCATCGTCGCCGCTGGATAAACTAACGCCGATATCGCCGCCAGATGAATCAGTGTGTCGTCGTTGTGAGAGGAATGGAGGACGAAGGAGACAGAGGTATGAGAAGGAGAGGGGATGGAGTCGGGTCAGTGGTAACCCTAGCGTGCTCCGTCGCGTGGAAAATGAACCACGCCCAAATTCGGGACGGTTTGTTTCTACAATTTTGTACTGGGCCGAAAAGCATGTGTGGGTTTCAATTCCATGTGTGGGTTGGGCCTGCACACAACCAAACACCCGAATTAAAAAACAGTGTGCGCGGTTGCAGCTGCACACGTTTGAGTACAGCCCAACCAAACGGCGCAATATTAGAACCAAAGAATGTGGTACGAGGTTCCTATACGGATTTCATTCTACTACTAGATATAACGAATGTGGCAAGAGGTTCCTATACAAATTTCATTCGATTAAGGACTCGTGTGGATTTGATGAAAATGAACTAGTGCAGTCGAAAAACATTGTGTCTTTAAATTCATTACGTTTGGTTATGAAAAGCTAACTCATGGATGAAAACCAACTGCTCCGCTCTTCCCGATCCTACAGAAAAAATAGGAAAACCAAATGTGCCGGAATTGGACACGGTTGACTTTCCAGCAGGATGTAATGTTGTGTAAGGCACAGGAATCTCTGCCTTCGAGCTGGGTAGCATAGGAAAATATGCACACTCAGCTTCTTCCTCAGGCCATCATCGCTGAACTAAACGTAAACAAATCAAAGATGTGGATTGGATTCACATAAAACCAAACAAAATAGTTGGAGTTTCAGTAAACTACTTTTAATTTCCTATTTTACAACTCATCATATGGGTTAAAGTCACATCTAACCAAACATGCTCTAATATTAGATCTAACCAATGCGGCAAGGGGTTCCTATACAGATTTCATTCGACTAAAATAAGATCTAATGAATGCGGCAAGGGGTTCATGTACGGATTCATTTAACTAATATTAGATCGAACGAATGCAACAAGGGATTCCTCAGTCGTGTTTCATCCTGTTTTCTCGGCCCACTCCCTGACGAAGTTGTGACTTGCTACCCGAGTTGTGGGCCATGCCATTCACATAGAGGTCGTATCTCCGATCTTTGCAAGCAACGGGATCTGAAGACTTGGACTCACCATCAAAAGTGGAGGCACATTGAGGGTTTCGCTTATAGAAATCTACAATGTTAACTACGACCGATGGTGACCTGGTGTTGACTACAACCTAGGGCGACCAAGTTGACAGTGCTAAGGGGACAAAATGGTAGCGAGCAACATCAGGAGGACTCATACAAGTCTGTGCCTAGCAGCTGACAAAGGGACGACTGATTGGATAATTCAGTTCCAATAAAATCATCTTTACCATGTTTGTAGTCTAATCCTATAGGATGGGTAGCTTCAATTGGTTCAACTTAACTGGCTTTCAAAATCTTGAACGTTAAGTTCCCTAAGTACATAAGGGCTAATTTGGTTCGGGGTAAAACCAACCCACACATATAGTTGAAAAATAGGAAATCAAACTTAGGTAGTTGCAATGAAATTGCTCGAAGATGTAACCAATTGTTTTGTATTTCTTTTATTTGGTATGATGCAGTTTCAGAGACAAATCCTTAATATCTTGGCATGATTCCGTCAGCTTCAGTCATGAGATAGCATGTGACAGGCACCTCGTCATTTTTTATAGCACAGAGCACCGATTTCGTTCGGGCAACGATTGTGGAAAGTGAATTACGCCAAAAAAATGGGCAGTTCATTTTCCATGGTTTGTACATAAAACAACTACATCATGTAGTTTATTTTCAAGATTGGGTTTGTAAGTACACAATACCAAATGCAAGTAGTTTGAAGACAAACTTAGTTGGAACTACTTCAGTTTATTTGAATGAATGGAACTGCAACTGCTAGATTATAATTGGATGATTGGATTCCAGAAATCAAGAAAAATAACTTCCACATGTATATAAACATCGAAGTTTCTGACTTCCAAAATAAGGTAAAATAACTCCATGTTTCCATAAAAATATTAGGACGAAAAAAGACAATGAAGGACCCATCATCAGAAGTTTGCCTGTTGTCGCTAAACATTAAATCTTCATCAAAATTGAATCAAATCTTATTTTCAAATCTACCATGTTGTTCAACACTATTTTCCATTCATTCCTTTGTAAAAAATCACATTATTACACTAGTACAGAAATGGCTTATAACGTCACATTTAGAGACGTAAGTTGTATCCAAAAAATTGATGCCGAAACCCTACAACGTCGACCGAAAGAACAAATCGACACTTATATGTAAAGACCGGCCAGACATGGGTATCGCTTTTTATTTAGCATTGTTTTCTCAATAAGAAACCGACACCTAAAATCGCCCGCCAAATTTAATTTTTTCAGTGCAAAAAAATTATCTCCAAAATTTAACATAAGGCGTTGGTTGTTTACCAAATAACCGACGACTAAAGATTTTTTGCGAGACAGAAATCGGGCCCACTATTGTCGTCGGTTTTCTTACAATAACCGACGTCAATGTGTTTTCGTGCGCTTTCCTCGCGAAAATTTTTAGGGTAACCGACGACTATGGTCGTATTTCAAGAACATTTTTTTTGTCAACATATGTAGATAGACGTCAGTTTTTTAGTTGAAACCGACAACTATGATTGAACATAGGTGTCAGTTTTTTTGTGGTGATCGACGCTTTTGGTTCTTAGGTGTCAGTTTCTGAAATAACTGACGATGATTGTTAACTTAATAGGCCCCACAAAATAGAGTCTTCTCCATTCTCTGTTTCATCGAAAAACACGGCTCAGTCTCTGGCAATTCTACTCGACCTGCCGCTCGTCTGCCGCCTCTGCCTTCTCATGTACTCAATGTCGCCGCCTCCCCGTGTGCTCAATGCCGCCCAGCCTGATGATGCTGGGCTCTTAAAACTATACAAGACATCCTTCTCATGATAATCACCATCTGGAAACTATACATTCACTACTACAGAAGTGGCCTTTGGCGTCGGTCGTTTAACCCCATTTGGCGTCGGTTTTCGACCGACGCCTATGTGGGCGCCGCTAAAGGTCGAACACTTCGGCGTCGGTCATTTAGTAGATAACCGACGCCAAAAGGGTTCGCGCCACATAAAACGGCGTCAGCTAGGGCACTTTCTGCGTCAGTTATTTACTAACGGACCGACGCCTATATTACTTATAGCGTCGGTCTTTTAGTAGATAACCGACGCATAAAGTGTCCTAAATGACGCCATTTTTTGTGGCGCGAACACTTTTGGCGTCGGTTATATACCAAAAGACCGACGCCTCTAATTTAAATAGGCGTCGGTTTGATACGTATATCCGACGCCATTTCGAGGACTGCTTTTGCCACATAAGGCGTCGGTTATCTATAAATAACCGACGCTGTAGATCTTTGCTGACGGTTTTTTATAAATAACCGATGCCTATTTTTTTATTTTTTTTTTCATATCAGTTTGCAGTCCTGCTGTGGCTGGTCAGCAGGATGAGAACCTACAGTTCAGTTTTCTGAACTGCAGGTTTACGACATCCATTGATATCAGCCTACAAACAGGCCGCAAACCTGCAAAAGTCATAAGCAAAATTTCACACAAGTACATACATTCAGACATCAATTCAATTCTCACATTCACACATATAGAAACATTCAAATACATGTATTAACATTCAGAAATATTCATTTACAAAGTATCATTCATTATCGCTATCAACATCCCAATTATATCTTACAGTTGCCACTGCTTGTATGGCTTTTGCCCATTCTTCTCTTACTTCATTTAATGCTTCCATCGTATATGGAGCATGTATATTTTTTAAGCGTTTACCTGTAGTGTTGTCAGTTTTAAACACCTGCAAAGAGAATAATGTATATATAAGTAATAATATAAAAATAAGATAAGATTGATATATTGCATACTAACTAATGAGAGTATATATAATACCTCATGTATGGTATCGATGTCCAATGCGGCATATTTGATAATCATCTGCATAAATCGCATCACATAGTATGCGCATGCCCAGCCATTGTCTTGTGTAGCACACTATAAATTGAAACATACAAAATAATACAACTAAGCACAATTCACATCAATAATATATATATTCGAGTCGGGAACTTACTTGTACGTTCTGCCAATTTATTGGCTGGTTCTTTTTCCTTGGGACCGTTCCTCCAGCCTTTTTGAATGCATCTAAACCCCTACATGTTAATATAACACAATAAATTGCATAAGTAAATAGTAATGTAATAAAAGATGTTAACGGATATAAAAATGAAATATTTCTCACCAGAATAATGGCATTCTCATTACGTGTCCAATTTTAGGGTTCAATGTACTCCCCGCAGGATCTAGATAATAAACAGTGAATGTCCCGGGGACAATAACTAGTAACTCCCAATGTCTACCGCTAGAGGTAAGAAGTTAACAATTAATAACTCAAAATGCAAAATAAAAATGGAATTTTCTTAAGTCCAAATTATAAATAAAGTAAACTTACTTGACATTGAATGGAGCTATTATTATCGTCTTCTTTTACTAACCAAAAATTGTAAAAGCATCTATACAGTATTGTTGAACATTATCAGGGTCTTTAGCTACCAAACTAATCAATGATGGAATCAAAAATCCCAAATGATCAAATGCAAATTGTTTGCAATGATCTTCGACTAAGTAGCTGCAAAACATATAGGCGTATGCATTAATATATAAGAAACCAGATCACCAGATCTTACACAAGGTATATGGATGTATAAACAAGATCTCACCTTATCCATGTCTCTATCATTGATGTATTCATCCAATCATACATAAACAGCTCAATAATATCTTGTATAAATAAAGAGCTATCGTATGATTGACCTGCATAATCTGCATCTAAAGAAATAATTATAGGGCAATGTACATTATGTGCCTGTAGCCAACATGCCATTCCCCTACAAGCAGGACCTAACGGGTATGTTAGGTCAGTTGGAACCCAATCGGGTAATGCGGGAAGTGGAAGTGGAGGCCTAGGTGCTCCTGGTGTCTTCTTTTTAACCTGTACATATAATTTCAGATCAGTTGACATCATATATACACATTAACAGTCTAAATCAATGTAAATTTATCTTACAATTTCAGTCGTGTAGACGACATCTGCTTTGGGCCACAATATCACCCCGCCTTATGCATCAGCAAGTCTATCAATATCCGGGTGGGGATATGGCAATGTAGCTTCTCTCCAATCAGGTAACACACGTATCGGGCTCACACGAACGTAGCCCTGTGGCATTGGAGTCCCGTGAAACATTGCCCCAGGAAGGGACGGGTAAGCCTGCGCCTCTACAACAACATAGTCTTGCATTCTTAAGAGGCATGGCTTCAATGCCTACAAATTTACATAAAGAATATTATACATATATACATATCATCTTGAAAACATAACAACTTGAAAAGACTAACTACAATGTCATAAACAATACTTACAGCAGACGTGCTAGGCGATGGGTCTCCAGGATTACTCGCAGTCTGTGCATCAGGAGAAGAGTGGGTCGCCATAGGCGTATTGGAAGCCTGAGATGCCTGCCACCGCAGCAATTCTTCCTTGACCTTCTCAGCAACTACATCGTTGACCTTCTTAGCAACTAAATCCTCAACTCTCTTATTCTCCTATACATGGATAAAAGAAACATTAGCTTCTTATTAATGAATTTCCTTTTGCAGTAACATTCTAAAAAAAGAATAGGTTACCTCTTCTTGAGAAAGTCCCGCTCTGGGTTTGCGCTGGGATGGCCCAAAGAATGCTTTGATGCCAACACCAGCGCCGACACCTCTAACACGTCCAGGATGCTCTGGATTACCCAGAGCAACTATCAATTCATCCCTTGTGCCCTGAGGGATGAACGTGCCTTGTTTTCTCTGCTCGTGCAGCTCCCGCTAATCACCATAAATAGAAATTGGTAAGTTAACACCACAAATAATCAATATTCAAACGATTTCTCTAAGAGTGTTATTTTACCATTTTTGCAGCCGCCTCAGCAGTTACAGGCTTCTTTATTTCACCCTTCTTGTTTTTCCTGCCAGCTATCCAGATATCATGGCGAGGCATGGGTGTGGCAGACTCCTGAGTAGGAGCAGACTCCTGAGTAGCCGCAGACTCCGCCTGTAGTCTTTGGCGAACGCTTGCATAGCCTTTTGGACCCATAGTGTGGTCATGCACATTCAGTGCACGTCTTGCTTTTTGTGCGTCACTGAGGGCCTAGTTAGTATGCACATTAATGATTTGGTTAGTAGCACTAAATGCTAATCTTGAATAGGTGAATACAATGTATATTAATTAAATTAGAAGTGACGCCTAATACCTTGAATTCTTCAGATTTTCTTGAAGCAACAAAATTGTCCCAATCTTCTTTGTCCAAGAAGTTCCATTGTTCAAGGGCTGACTTCTTCTTCTTATCACCCTCTTTTATGTATTCTCTGTTCAGATTTGTCCTATAATTCCTAAGCATCTTTCCAGCGCGTTGCATCACATTTTTACGATGCAACTTCTCATCCAATGCAAACAGATTCTGTAAAATAGAAATGTTATTAACTAGTATCCAAAATAGAATTGCAAATAATAGAATTTGTAATCTACAAAATAGAATTGCAAATAATAATAACTCACGCATAAATCCTTCCATATCAAGTCTTTTTTCCCTTGAGGAACTTTATGCCAATTATCATACTTAACACCACAATGGCTCTGAGTGGTACACCCATGATAGTTCACAAAATTATTGCGGTTCACTCCAATTGGATTTCCTCCATTATCAAACTCCACCACCAATTTGGATCCACTACCACTTAGCGCTAATAACTTCTTCAACAGAGTGATGCCCCTTTTCTTGTTAAGTGTCTGGTGTTGCGCATCAAGTTGCTCCAGTGCTTCAGTGGGTACAGGTGCATCAACCTAAAATTTGACAAAAATAAAACACACTAAATTAGCCCAATATAGAAATATAGGATATATGACATAACTAGAAGATAATGAATTTTATAGAAATACAGGATATGTTTTTAGAACTTACATTAGTATCCTCGCCATGCTCGTCATGGACAGCATGCTCATCATGGACTTCATGCTCATCATGGACATCATGCTCATCATGGTCAGCCATCTGAAAATGTCATTAAAAAGGCAAACATTTAGCATTTCTATTAACTAGAAAAAGGCGAACATTTAGCATTTGTATTAACTAGAAAAAGGCAAACATTTAGCATTTCTATTAACTAGAAAAAGAAAAACATTTAGCATTTGTATTAACTAGAAAGGGCAAACATTTAGCATTTGTATAAACATACATGTCTCTAAAATTGTGATCTTTTATCAATTAACAATCCTTCATTGTGATCTTCGCGCACATATAAGTCATCATTAGCTTCAATATTTTGTGGAGTTGGCAACCCAACTGAGAATGGACTGGAGTCATCATACTTATCATAGTACTCTTCTTCATCTATAGGATCTTCAATGAACTGTCTTTTACCATGAAGAACAACCGACCATTTATCATTTGCAGGATCATCGATATAGAATATTTGTTTTGCCTGTGATGCCAATATGAATGGTTCACCCTTCTCGCCAATCTTTTCAAAGTTCACCAAAGTGAAACCCAATTCATCCACTATAAATCCTTTGGTGTAATCAACCCAATTATATTTAAAGAGCGGAATTTTGAAATCTATGTAGTCAAACTCCCAAATGTCCTCAATGACACCGTAATATGACATTTTAGCTTCACGTGGACTCTTATCCTTTGCACTTGCAAAGTACATAGTCGACGCTTGAAGAGTGACCCCACTATTTTGGACGACACTCTTATCATCTTGGCGCTTTGTGTAATATGTGAATCCATTAATGTCAAACCCTTCATAAGACATAACATTCGGTTTTGGTTTAAAGGCGAGGCATTTGATAGTTTCTGTAATATCATTTGGTGTTTGAGATAGTTGATGTAAGACTTTATCTTCAAACCACTTAGTAAAAGTCTTATTATGCTCTCTAGCAAGACACAATGAACTTGCTCAAGGATGTTGTCTCTTTATGAAATAGGTATGTTCCTCGATATAAACACTCACTTCGTCCATATTGTGTAAAATATACAAGTGAGCTTGTTCCAACTGCTCACGGCTGATTACTTTCACCCGTGATCCCGAAATTCCTTTTCCCTCCTCAATATTCTTGTCATTATCAGGAGTGTCATTACCACTGAGAAAGTCATTGCAAAAATCCATAACCTCTCTCACCACATAACCTTCAATAATACTCCCTTCAGGCCGATAACGGTTTCGAACATCACCTTTAAAAACGCTCATGTATCGTTCAAAGGGATACATCCAATGCAAGAAAACTGGTCCCAACATTTTCACTTCCCTAGTCAAGTGGACAACAAGATGTACCATGATATCAAAGAACGAAGGAGGGAAATACATCTCAAGCTGACATAGGGTAACAACCACTTCTCTTTGCAAATTATCGAGAGTATCAGGGTCAATAACTTTGCTGCATAGAGTGTTGAAAAAGAAACAAAGTCTGGTAATTGCAAACCTTACATGCTTCAGCAATATAGATCGAATTGCCACGGGCAATATTTGTTGCATTAGAGTGTGACAATCATGAGATTTAAGACCTATCAACTTCAGATCTTTCATTGATACCAATCTACGGATGTTGGATGAGTAACCATGTGGCACCTTAACATTTACCAAGCATTCACAAAAAGTTTTCTTCTCCTTTCTAGACAACGTGTAACAAGCGGGAGGTAAGTATGTTCTTTTATTACCCATTTCACGTAATTCTGTTAATTCTGACCTTATTCCCATTTCATGTAGGTCCAGTCTGGATTTTATCCCATCTTTAGTCTTACCTGGTATATTTAATAGAGTACCAATGATGCTATCACAGACATTTTTCTCAACGTGCATTACATCGATACAATGCCTGACTGTCAAAGAACTCCAATAAGGAAGATCCCAAAATATTGACTTCTTCTTGAATGAAGAATTGTCACTCCGTGTGGCCATACTACATTGTGATTTCTTACCAAATTCATTGACAATGTCTTTTACTCTTTCATAAACAACATCCCCTGGTATAGGTTTAGGTGCACTCCGTTCATCATTCCATCCATTGAATGCTTTGCGCTTCCTACGATACGGATGGAATTTTGAAAGAAACCTTCGATGACCAAGATATACAGTCTTGCCGCCATGTTT
The DNA here is from genome assembly GCA_963693085.1 of Alisma plantago-aquatica. NCBI lineage: Eukaryota > Viridiplantae > Streptophyta > Magnoliopsida > Alismatales > Alismataceae > Alisma > Alisma plantago-aquatica. The sequence continues at coordinate 697,608,423 of OY856409.1, forward strand.
TAGTCTTATTGAATCAGTGTTTTCTTCACATATAGGACACGCTTTAGCTCCTTTGACACTATATCCAGACAAATTCCCATATGCTGGAAAGTCATTAATAGTGCAAAACAACATGGCGTGCAAATGAAATGTCTCTCTTGCTGAAGCATCATAGGTCATCACACCTTCAGCCCAAAGTTTCTTTAAGTCATCAATCAAAGGTTCAAGATAAACATCGATATCATTTCCGGGTTGTTTAGGGCCCGATATCAACAATGACAACATAACATACTTATTTTTCATACACATCCAGGGAGGAAGATTGTATATAACAAGCATGACTGGCCAAGTGCTATGTTGGTTGTTCAATGTCCCGTACGGATTCATCCCATCTGTACAAAGCCCAAGTCTTAGATTCCTATCTTCTTCACCAAATTTAGGGTACAATAGATCAATCTTCTTCCACTGTGGGGAATCAGACGCATGTCGTAGGATCCCATCATTATTTTTCTTAACATCTGCATGCCACCTCAAATTCTTCGCATCTTTCGGATTTGCAAACAAGCGTTGAAACCGTGATATTATAGGTAGATACCACAACACCTTGGCAGGAGAACCAGTTTTGGACTCCCCCGAAGTCGTCAATTTATACCGTGACGCACCACATTTTGGACAATCTTTCAAATCGACAAAGTCCTTTTGAAATAATACACAATCATTCGGGCATGCGTGTATCTTCTTGGCCTCCATTCCCATTGGGTACAACATTTTCTTTACCTGGTATGTTGAGATTGGAAGCTCGTTTCGTTCAGGAAGCATTTCTTTCAACAAAGTCAACAATGAAGTGAAGCTTTTGTCGCTCCATCTATTGTTAGCTTTCAACTTATACAATCTCAACACAGCGCTAAGCTTCGTAAACTTAGCAGAGCCTGTGTATAACGGTATCTCAGCATCATGCACAATGTTTGTAAAGATAGGAGGTGGATCGGTGTGCTCTACCCTACAACTATCCAGCATCGCATCAACGATGTCTGCTGGAACTGGTTCGTTCACATTTACGTCATCGGAGGCAATTTCTTCTTCCACCCAAGCACTGCTATCGACATCTACTGGTTTCGATTTTAAAATCTCTCCATGCCAGTGCCATTCTGTATAGCCTTGTACAATCTCGTTGCACATGACATGACTTTTGATTTCCTCACCAGTGTTGACTTTCAAGTTGTTACCGCAATGCCTACATGGACAGTAGAACCTATCTGTAGGTTTTTTCCTATGTTCCTCGGCAAATCTAATAAACTGATCAAGACCAGATATAAACTCTGGGGTGCAACGATTACGAATGGACATCCATGATCTATCCATTCTATGATCAGAGAAAACAAGTATATATTAGGAAACAAGTATATATTAGGAAAAGATTAGGCAGCATTTCCCCGCTGTTCTCTAAGTACATATGTACTTAGAGAACAAACGGGGAAATGCTAACAAACACATGTGATGTCATTCTTATATATAATAAATGTGTACCACCTATCCCATCCTTGAACACCTAATCTCACTAGTAAGTGTATAATGTGTATTGGGTTTTCAAGAAAATTTCGGCAGCATTTCCCCGCTGTTCTCTAAGTACATATGTACTTAGAGAACAAACGGGGAAATGCTACCAAAATTTTCTCGAAAACTCAATACACATTATAAACTTACATCCTAAGTGAGATTAGGTGTTCAAGAACAGTCCCAAACCGGGGACTATCCAAGATTTACTCCTAATGAGTAAATCTTGGACGGGTTTCTAGGCCAACAAACACAATAATAGATATCTACAATGAAGCCGGACTCCATACAAACAATATATAATTTAATGATTGTTCATTCTAATTTATATCAATGTACAAGTAATATAAAAAGCAATGATTGTTCACATTCTAGGCCAACAAACACATGTGATGTCATTCTTATATATAATAAATGTGTACCACCTATCCCATCCTTGAACACCTAATCTCACTAGTAAGTGTATAATGTGTATTGGGTTTTCAAGAAAATTTTGGCAGCATTTCCCCACTGTTCTCTAAGTACATATGTACTTAGAGAACAAACGGGGAAATGCTACCAAAATTTTCTCGAAAACTCAATACACATTATACACTTACATCCTAAGTGAGATTAGGTGTTCAAGAACAGTCCCAAACCGGGGACTATCCAAGATTTACTCCTAATGAGTAAATCTTGGACGGGTTTCTAGGCCAACAAATAATGTGTTGTCATTCTTATACCTAAAATCCTAGTTCTTCAAATTAGGGTGATTATTGATGTCTTTAAAAGCATGATTGGCAATTTAGGGAAAAGTTCATCATTTAAATTCCAAGCATTCACATGTGTGCATTACAGTTCATCATTAAGCAAGAAGGGTGATTAGGATTCTCAATATACTCAACAATAAAATAAGTTAAACATGTGTGCATTACAGTTCATCATTTACATTCCAAACATGTCACATGTGTGCATTACAGTTCATCATCAAGATATCTATAACTTACTTAAACATTCAATTATGAAGTAAATATACACTTAATTAAGAATAGCATGACACACAAAGTTGCAGTCAACATCATTATGTTTTGTTCTATCATGGACTATCAGATTGTTATATCACATATGTATCAGTACATTATTAAATAAACACAATCAGTAAATAACTTTTAAAAAAAAATCCACTAGACGTGCAGCCTAGACGTGCATCCATGAGTGGGAATATATCATGGATGATTGGAAGGTGTTGGAATGTGATATTGTCATCCAAACTCTACAAGTCTTAGTATCTTTAGGAAAGTATGTGTATGAAGTTGTGTGATATATTCCTCCTCTAGATACTAGCTTCTCCATTTATTGGAGCATGATGATTGTGGTGAGTCATATATGGATGCATGATCTATGAAGTAGGTAGTATTTTAATATCTCCAAATCTCTTGATAATTTCAAAAACTAACCTCCCATGTGTAAGTTATTTTTTATGCTATAGTTTTGACCTTATGAGTTCATTGAGAAAAGGTCCTAGTATTTACAATAATATGTATTACTCATAAACTAAACTAACAATTTCTCACAGTTGGAAGGCTATCATCCATGGTGGATATCCAATTGATGTATGTTCTACTGAGGACCACCTATGTAGAATGTTGTTGTTGGAAAAATGTAGGAGCATAACCTCTAGTTGCAACACATTCTACCATTTTACCAATTTCCACCACAATTCCTTATCCAAGAAACCCAAATTGCATCAAACCTATCCTACAAAATTTCTATTATCCTAACCTGCCCATAGGCTCCTTCATGTTTACCAAATAATTGGGACCCTAGGCGTGCCCTGGCACCTACTTAGGCGCTGCCTGGGTGAGTTCTAGGTCGGCGGCGGCAGAGAAAAGCAAGGCAGAGGACAAAAAAGGTGGTGAAGGTTTGTGGGTTACCTTGCACGAGGACAGCACGAGTAAAGCTGCTTCTACCGGCGGGGGCGGAGGTGACGACGACAGCACCGTAGCTGCTTCTACTGGCGGCGACGACTAGAGGAGAGCAGGGGCGGTGGGCAATGACCGGCGGCGACGAGCGGACAGCAGCTGCAGCAGGGGCGGCGGAGAAGAAGGCGCCGGAGAAGAAGGACGCCGGAGATGGGGCGCCAGAGAGAAGCGCCGGAGAGCAGCAACAGCAGAGAAGCGCCGGAAAGTCGCCGCAACAGGGAAAATCGCCGCAATAGGGTAGCAATGAAACAGAAGAAAGGGGAAGAGTCGGGCGATCGCGGGGGGTTATGAGTTCCCAAATAGCGTCGGTTGTTTACAACAACCGACGCCTAAACATCTTTAGCGTCGGTTAGTTGAAACAACCGACGTCCAATTGGACGATATTTTCATGGAAATTTTTGGCGGGAACCACCTTCAGCGTCGGTTAGACAAGGATAACCGACGCTGAAAGTGACATTGTCCGCGCAAATTTTCATCGCAAATAGGCATCGGTTTTCTAGGTATATAACCGACGCTGAAAATGACACTATTTTTTTTTATCGAAAAATGGATTTCGCGGGCGACTTTAAGCGTCAGTTTTTTATAAACAACCGACGCTTAATACAAAACGATACCCGTGTCTGGCTGGTCTTCGAATATAGACGTCGGTTTTATTAAACAACCGACGCCTTATATGTTAAGCGTCGGTTTTCCTTAATAACCGACGCCCAGAAAAGCGACACTGAATGCTATTCCTGTAGTAGTGATTAATCATTCTCGCCGCGTTTATTTAAGAACGCTTCAATAATATATCATTTAAACCACTTAGTTCTTACCCCTCCCAGCACCCACATCTCTGTCACCATCATATGAACCATTGCTAGAAGAATTTGCCATCACTTGCAAAATATAAAGATTAATGTACCTAGAAGTGTATTGCATGACTGACGTACTAATATCAAGCTATAATGTCTCTATTTGTGAATGGGTAAAGTTTGTTCAGAAGAATGTTGCGCTCAGGGGAAACACCAGATGACGTTACAATGATAGGGGTGTTGTCCAGTTGCATTCATGCTGGATTGGTGGAGGAGGGACGTGAATACTTTTAGTCCATGACTGAGGACCATGGCTTAGCTCCCTCTCGAGATCATTACACGTGCATGGTAGACCTACTTGGACGTGCTGGGCATTTCGATGAGGTTGTTCATACTGGACTGTTGTCATCCAATAGTACCCTGCCTTGAACCTGAGACCATGCTGCCAGCTTGCTAAGTTTCCTTATCCACCAAACAGGGCTGACGGAGTACCCAACCATCAACCCACGAACCGGATCCGACGGTCACCACCCGGTATGAACAACCAACCCATGACTTTTTCACCCATCCACACTTTTCAGGTCCGTTAACACCCCCCTGCCCGAACTTATGTGGTGAGGAAGGTCTATGACTAATACATAGACCGATGAAGTTTACACTGAGAGATTGACAACTTTTACGTAGGTTTCAGTTATTTTTCAAAACATGGTTTAGATAGGTATCAGAATTAAATTTAGGAAAATGTTATCGTAGTAGGAGTATTTGGCTGAGTGGAGACAATAGATTAGAAGTATTCATGTTATATACTAATAATTGGCACACATGCACCCATGTTAGTTCTGAGGATGATCATATGCAAAGTGTTTTTTCTATTAATAACCGTTCCTGTCGCTTTTGCACACATGCACTCATATCAGGTTTTATGTATTCCACGGAAGAAGTAAAATAATAGTGTGCTCACAAAGAACCAAAGTAATCAAGCCCGGCATAGTGCAACTAAACACAAAGACCAGTTGCTTGAAGAAATGAAAGAGAAGATACTACTTGCTCCTAATCAGAAAAAAATGTAGTCGAGATGTTGAACGCATGAGTTGTTGAACGCAACGATTGCCCAGTTGGCAGTGGCGTAGCCACGTATAGACTTGGGTGGGCAAGTGCCCTACCCAGGATCTGTATTTTCAGACTATTTCATATCTATTTGGTTTATAATTTAGTGGAAAATATTCATGGTGCCCTGCCCTATTAGGCTGCAAATGGCTATGTATATAACGGTGCCCCTCCAGCCCAAATTTCTGGCTACGCCACTGCCAGTTGGTGTTGAGGGACGAGAGGTACGCCGGCTGGAATAGAACTGTGAAGATGAAGACTAAGATAGCCGAAACCTATAACAAAATGAAGACGAAGACGAGCGATATAGAGGAAGAAGGCAGTGGAAATTTTTTGAGGGAGGGGAACCCACCTGCTGACGACGATGCTCAAAGCACAGATGAATAGTCTGTCATTTATTAAAAGAGCACCATCGTCGCCACTGGATAAACTAACACCGCTATCGCCACCAGATGAATCAGTGTGTCGTCGCTGTGAGAGGAATGGAGGACGAAGGAGACAGAGGTATGAGAAGGAGAGGGGATGGAGTCGGGTCAGTGGTAACCCTAGCGCGCTCCGTCGCGTGGAAAATGAACCGCGCCCAAATTCGGGACGGTTTGTTTCCACAATTTTGTACTGGGCCGAAAAGCATGTGTGGGTTTCAATTATTTTTGTTGAAACATGGAGTTATTTTACCTTATTTTGGAAGTCAAAAACTTAGACGTTTATAAACCTGTGGAAGTTATTTTTCTTGATTTCTGGAATCCAATCATCTAATTATAATCTAGCAGTTGCAGTTCCATTCATTCACACCTCACTTATGGTGAACCAATCAGAGCATAGACCAATCACACTTAGGCCTAATTTTGTGGGGCTGCAAATAAACTGAAGTAGTTCCAACTAAGTCTGTCTTCAAACTACTTGCATTTGGTATTGTGTAGTTACAAACCCAATCTTGAAAATAAACTACACGATGCATTTGTTTTATGTACAAACCATGGAAAATGAACTGCCCATTTTTTTGGCGTAATTCACTTTCCGCAATCGTTGCCCGAACAAAATTGGTGCTCTGTGCTATAAAAAATGACGAGGTGCCTGTCACATGCTATCTCATGACTGAAGCTGACGGAATCATGCCAAGATATTAAGGATTTGTTTCTGAAACTGCATCGTACCAAATAAAAGAAATACAAAACAACTGGTTACATCTTCGAGCTATTTCGTTGCAACTACCTAAGTTTGATTTCCTATTTTTCAACTATATGTGTGGGTTGGTTTTACCCCGAACCAAATTAGCCCTTATGTACTTGGGGAACTTAACGTTCAAGATTTTGAAAGCCAGTTAAGTTGAACCAATTGAAGCTACCCATCCTATAGGATTAGACTACAAACATGGTAAAGATGATTTTGTTGGAACTAAATTATCCAATCAGTCGTCCCTTTGTCAGCTACTAGGCACAGACTTGTATGAGTCCTCCTGATGTTGCTCGCTGCCATTTTGTCCCCTTAGCACTGTCAACTAGGTCGCCCTAGGTTGTAGTAAACACCATGTCACCATCGGTCGTAGTTAACATTTTAGATTTCTATAAGCAAAACCCTCAATGTGCCTCCACTTTTGATGGTGAGTCCAAGTATTCAGATCCCGTTGCTTGCAAAGATCGGAGATACGACCTCTATGTGAATGGCATAGCCCACAACTCGGGTAGCAAGTCACAGCTTCGTCGGGGAGTGGGCAGAGAAAACAGGATGAAACACGACTGGGGAATCCCTTGCTGCATTCGTTCGATCTAATATTAGTTAAATGAATCCGTACATGAACCCCTTGCCGCATTCATTAGATCTAATTTTAGTCGAATGAAATCTGTATAGGAACCCCTCGCCGCATTCGTTAGATCTAATATTAGAGCATGTTTGGTTAGATGCGACTTTAACCCATATGACGAGTTGTAAAACAGGAAATTAAAAGTTGTTTACTGAAACTCCAACTATTTTGTTTGGTTTTATGTGAATCCAATCCACATCATTGATTTGTTTACGTTTAGTTCAGTGATGATGGCCTGAGGAAGAAGCTGAGTGTGCATATTTTCCTATGCTACCCAGCTCGAAGGCAGAGATTCCTGTGCCTTACACAACATTACATCCTGCTGGAAAGTCAACCGTGTCCAATTCCGGCACAGTTGGTTTTCCTATTTTTTCTAGTAGGATCGGGAAGAGCGGAGCAGTTGGTTTTCATCCATGAGTTAGCTTTTCGTAACCAAACATAAGGAATTTAAAGACACAATGTTTTTCGACTGCATTTCGTAACCAAACATAAGGAATTTAAAGACACAATGTTTTTCGACTGCACTAGTTCATTTTCATCAAATCCAAACGAGTCCTTAATCGAATGAAATTTGTATAGGAACCTCTTGCCACATTCTTTATATCTAGTAGTGGAATGAAATCCGTATAGGAACCTCGTACCACATTCTTTGGTTCTAATATTGCGCCGTTTGGTGGGGTTGTACTCAAACGTGTGCAGCTGCAACCGCGCACATTGTTTTTTAATTCGGGCATTTGGTTGTGTGCAGGCCCAACCCACACATGGAATTGAAACCCACACATGCTTTTCGGCCCAGTAAAAAATTGTGGAAACAAACCGTCCTGAATTTGGACGTGCCTCATTTTCCACGCGACGGAGCGCGCTAGGGTTACCGCTGACCCGACTCCGTCCCCTCTCCTTCTCATACCTCTGTCTCCTTCGTCCTCCATTCCTCTCACAATGACGACACACTGATTCATCTGGCGGCGATAGCGGCGTTAGTTTATCCAGCGGCGATGGTGGTGCTCTTTTAATAAATGACACTCTATTCATCTGTGCTTTGAGCATCGTCGTCAGCAGGTGGGTTCCCCTCCCTCACAAAATTTCCACTGCCTTCTTCCTCTATATCGCCCGTCTTCATCTTCATTTTGTTATAGGTTTCGGCTATCTTAGTCTTCATCTTCACAGTTCAATTCCAGCCGGCGTACCTCTCGTCCCTCAACACCAACTGGCAGTGGCGTAGCCAGAAAATTTGGGCTGGAGGGGCACCATTATATACATAGCCATTTGCAGCCTAATAGGGCAGGGCACCATGAATATATTCCACTAAATTATAAACCAAATAGATATCAAATAGTCTGAAAATACAGATCCTGGGTAGGGCACTTGCCCACCCAAGTCTATACGTGGCTACGCCACTGCCAACTGGGCAATCGTTGCGTTCAACATCTCGACTACATTTTTTTTCTGATTAGGAGCAAGTAGTATCTTCTCTTTCATTTCTTCAAGCAACTGGTCTTTGTGTTTGGTTGCACTTTGCCAGGCTTGATTACTTTGGTTCTTTGTGAGCACAGTATTATTTTACTTCTTCTATGGAATACATAAAACCTGATATGAGTGCATGTGTGCAAAAGCGACAGGAACGGTTATTAATAGAAAAAAAACTTTGCATATGATCATCCTCAGAACTAACATGGGTGCATGTGTGCCAATTATTAGTATATAACATGAATACTTCTAATCTATTGTCTCCACTCAGCCAAATACTCCTACTACGGTAACATTTTCCTAAATTTAATTCCGATACCTATCTAAACCATGTTTTGAAAAATAACTGAAACCTACTTAAAAGTTATCAATCTCTCAGTGTAAACTTCATCGGTCTATGTATTAGTCATAGACCTTCCTCACCACATAAGTTCGGGCAGGGGGGTGTTAACGGACCTGAACGGTGTGGATGGGTGAAAAAGTCATGGGTTGGTTGTTCATACCGGGTGGTGACTGTCGGATCCGGTTCGTGGGTGGATGGTTGGGTACTCCGTCTGCCCTGTTTGGCGGATAAGGCAACTTAGCAAGCTGGCAGCATGGGCTCAGGTTCAAGGCAGGGTACTATTGGATGACAACACTCCAGTATGAACAACCTCATCGAAATGCCCAGCACGTCCAAGTAGGTCTACCATGCACGTGTAATGATCTCGAGAGGGAGCTGAGCCATGGTCCTCAGTCATGGACTAAAAGTATTCACGTCCCTCCTCCACCAATCCAGCATGAATGCAACTGGACAGAACCCCTATCATTGTAACGTCATCTGGTGTTTTCCTTGAGCGCAACATTCTTCTGAACAAACTTTACCCATTCACAAATAGAAACATTATAGCTTGATATTAGTGCATCAGTCATGCAATACACTTCCAGGTACATTAATCTTTATATTTTGCAAGTGATGGAAAATTCTTCTAGCAATGGTTCATATGATGGTGACAGAGATGTGGGTGCTGGGAGGGGTAAGAACTAAGTGGTTTAAATGATATATTATTGAAGCGTTCTTAAATAAACGCGGCGAGAATGATTAATGTATAGTTTCCAGATGGTGATTATCATGAGGATGTCTTGTATAGTTTTAAGAGCCCAGCATCATCAGGCTGGGCGGCATTGAGCACACAGGCAGGCGGCGGCATTGAGCACATGAGAAGGCAGAGGCGGCAGACGAGCGGCGGGTCGAGTAGAATTGCCAGAGACTGAGCCGTGTTTTGCGATGAAACAGAGAATGGAGAAGACTCTGTTTTGTGCGGCCTATTAAGTTAACAATCATCGTCAGTTATTTCAGAAACTGACACCTAAGAACCAAAAGCGTCGATCACCACAAAAAAACTGACACCTATGTTCAATCATAGTTGTCGGTTTCAACTAAAAAACTGACGTCTATCTACATATGTTGACAAAAAAAATGTTCTTGAAATACGACCATAGTCGTCGGTTACCCTAAAAATTTTCACGAGGAAAGCGCACGAAAATACATTGACGTCGGTTATTGCAAGAAAACAGACGACAAAAGTGGGCCCAATTTCTGTCTCGCAAAAAATCTTTAGTCGTCGGTTATTTGGTAAACAACCAACGCCTTATGTTAAATTTTGGAGATAATTTTTTTGCACTCAAACAAATTAGATTTGGCAGGCGATTTTAGGTGTTGGTTTCTTATTGAGCAAACAATGCTAAATAAAAAGCGATACCCATGTCTGGCCGGTCTTTACATATAGGTGTCGATTTGTGCTTTCGGTCGATGTTGTAGGGTTTCAGCATCAATTTTTTGGATACAACTTACGCCTCTAAATGTGACGTTATAAGCCATTTCTGTACTAGTGTAATAATGTGATTTCTTACAAAGGAATGAACGGAAAATAGTGTTGAACAACATGGTAGATTTGAAAATAAGATTTGATTCAATTTTGTTGAAGATTTAATGTTTCGCGACAACAGGAAAACTTCTGATGATGGGTCCATCATTGTCTTTTTTCGTCCTAATATTTTTGCGGAAACATGGAGTTATTTTACCTTATTTTGGAAGTCAGAAACTTAGACGTTTATATACCTGTGGAAGTTATTTTTCTTGATTTCTGGAATCCAATCATCCAATTATAATCTAGCAGTTGCAGTTCCATTCATTCAAATAAACTGAAGTAGTTCCAACTAAGTTTGTCTTCAAACTACTTGCATTTGGTATTGTGTAGTTACAAACCCAATCTTGAAAATAAACTACACGATGCAGTTGTTTTATGTACAAACCATGGAAAATGAACTACCCATTTTTTTGGCGTAATTCACTTTCCGCAATCGTTGCCCGAACGAAATCGGTGCTCTGTGCTATAAAAAATGACGAGGTGCCTGTCACATGCTATCTCATGACTGAAGCTGACGGAATCATGCCAAGCTGACGGAATCATGCCAAGATATTAAGGATTTGTGTCTGAAACTGCATCGTACCAAATAAAAGAAATACAAAACAACTGGTTACATCTTCGAGCAATTTCATTGCAACTACCTAAGTTTGATTTCCTATTTTTCAACTATATGTGTGGGTTGGTTTTACCCCGAACCAAATTAGCCCTTATGTACTTGGGGAACTTAACGTTCAAGACTTTGAAAGCCAGTTAAGTTGAACCAATTGAAGCTACCCATCCTATAGGATTAGACTACAAACATGGTAAAGATGATTTTGTTGGAACTGAATTATCCAATCAGTCGTCCCTTTGTCAACTGCTAGGCACAGACTTGTATGAGTCCTCCTGATGTTTCTCGCTACCATTTTGTCCCCTTAGCACTGTCAACTAGGTCGCCCTAGGTTGTAGTCAACACAAGGTCACCATCGGTCGTAGTTAACATTGTAGATTTTTGTAAGAGAAACCCTCAACGTGCCTCGACTTTTGATGGCGAGTCCAAGTCTTCAGATCTCGTTGCTTGCAAAGATCGGAGATACGACCTCTATGTGAATGGCATGGCCCACAACTCGGGTAGCAAGTCACGGCTTCGTCGGGGAGTGGACAGAGAAAACAGGATGAAACAGGACCGAGGAATCCCATGCTGCATTCGTTCGATCTAATATTAGTTAAATGAATCCGTACATGAACCCCGTGCCGCATTCATTAGATCTAATTTTAGTCGAATGAAATCTGTATAGGAACCCCTTGCCGCATTCGTTAGATCTAATATTAGAGCATGTTTGGTTAGATGTGACTTTAACCCATATGACGAGTTGTAAAACAAGAAATTAAAAGTTGTTTACTGAAACTCCAACTATTTTGTTTGGTTTTATATGAATCCAATCCACATCTTTGATTTGTTTACGTTTAGTTCAGCGATGATGGCCTGAGGAAGAAGCTGAGTGTGCATATTTTCCTATGCTACCCAGCTCGAAGGCAGAGATTCATGTGCCTTACATAACATTACATCCTGCTGGAAAGTCAACCGTGTCCAATTCCGGCATAGTTGGTTTTCCTATTGTTTCTGTAGGATCGGGAAGAGCGGAGCAGTTGGTTTTCATCCATGAGTTAGCTTTTCGTAACCAAACGTAAGGAATTTAAAGACACAATGTTTTTCGACTGCACTAGTTCATTTTCATCAAATCCACACGAGTCCTTAATCGAATGAAATTTGTATAGGAACCTCTTGCCACATTCGTTATAACTAGTAGTGGAATGAAATCCGTATAGGAACCTCGTACCACATTCTTTGGTTCTAATATTGCGTCATTTGGTTGGGCTGTACTCAAACATGTGCAGTTGCAACCGCGCACACTGTTTTTTAATTCGGGCGTTTGGTTGTGTGCAGGCCCAACCCACACAACCCAATGTGATTGAATCTTTGAGAATTAAGACGATGAATGTTCTATTGATCCAATAAGGATTAGTAATGATAACCAATGAAGGTGTGAAGGTTGAAACCCTAATAATACCTAAGTGATTAAGAACCAATTAAAGGGAGAATTCTTAATTGTTTATAGGATTAATAGCTTGATACACTATGTTAACCATAGTAGTACGTACTTGATTGAAGGGTTGATGTGACCTAATCAATTTGAAAGAATGAGAAATTAGAATACATACATATATATATATATATATATATAGGTATGTATATATATATATATATATATATATATATATATATATATATATATATATATATATATATATATATGAACCCTGTAATGATCTGTTGTAGCACGACCGTGCAAGGGAGCACGGCCGAGGTAGCCTTAGCTTGCACGACCGTGCAAGGGAGCACGGCCGTGGTAGCCTTACTTTGCACGACCGTGCAAGGTAGCACGGCCGTGGTGTCCTATTAAGAAATTGAAAAGTTTTGGTATTGTGCTGACATTGTTATATGTGCATGTCCTTATTTGTATAAGTCATACAAGTTGATATTATGAGGTGATCATAGCCAAGTATGAGTTATGATGTCATATTCCTTGAAAACAATTATAAGCTTTTAGAGTAATGATATGTGAAAAGTATACATTGCTTCAATCAAGGTCATGTTGTTAGATGACTTGTTGCTTATATGTCACTTAATAGCAAGTGTTATGATAATCTGAGGGTTTGAATAACCACTCTCCTGAACCACAATGATGAGATGGTTAGGGATTGATATCCCAAGGTTAACAATATGTGATGTGAACTTGATACAATAGTACCTTTTCTTTATAGCAATTGTTTTATTAGGTTATTCCTGAACATGTCTGATGCTAAAGAATGTTGTAAGGTACTTAACTAATCAAGTATAATGATATCAAGTAGAGCCCTGACCATAGATCCATCATTGTCAGAAAATATATGATGGTGAAACAGGTTTTTCTCAGGAAACTCCTGGAGCACATACTTTTGAGTATGTGGGGGTGATGGACGCGAATATCCTTACGTCCTAATGTTGGATATGATTGGAGATGTATCATTAATCTCTCAGTCCTTCATTATATGATTGTGCCAGGAAGATGTATCACTAATCTCCTGATGATTTTGTTAATGCCACATCGATGTGAGATAAACAAGAAATCCCTCGATGGCGAAGAGAGTACAGAATGCCACTGTAACTCTGAATAGTGAAGTTGCCAGAATACCCTGGAAAGCTATTGTAGCAGTGACACAAGATGTCCTGCATGTCGATCCTCATACTGACTGAGGAGTGATGAGGTCATAGGGATCCGGCTCTCCTGATGACCTAGGTATGGTACCGATTGCGATCTAAGGATGGTCGGTTGGAGTATGAGAGGTGTAACTCATCTCCTCAGGGCATAAATATGTTTGTAAAACGTAATCAGCCGCATAGTATAATCTCTTAGATGGAACTACGAGAAACAATGATTGACAATACATTGTTATAGTGATCTAGTTAAATAACTAGTACACATGCTTTTCATATTCCTCATTGTTATATGCCTGATCTTTCAATTAAGCTATAATTGAAATGATTGCTCATAAGGATACTGTTTCACTTAGTTATATAATGCTACCTGCTGTTGAATGTTATATTCCTATTGTTTATGTTGTTCTCCTTTTTCATAACAAAGCTTCTGGCGGAGAGTTATAACTCTCGCTAGGACAATTATTTAAATTGTCTCACTCCCGTGGGTTTCAACTTTTAGGAAGACGCCGAGGACGAAGGAACCCATCAGTGGGTGAGCAGCAACAGCAGCAGTCGCAGGGACAACAGTGATCCTCAGGTGGAGACACTGTCTGTCATGTCGTGTAAATAGTATGTCCTGTGTCGTCTCTGTACTCTCAGGTCCTAGGAGTCAGTATATCTGAGATTTTGGCATGATGCCTCGAGATTTTGTATCTTACCTTGTACAGTTAACAAGGTGGGTTTTGTTGTAATGCTCGAGATGTGTTTAGTACAGAGATGTATCAATGGATCAGTTTGTAAATGACCTATCATGTTGTTTATGAAAGATTTTTTATCTTTCGAAGATCTCTTTACAAAAGTTTTAAATTTTTAGTGATTTTTGATAATTCCGCTGCTAATCGCTTCCGCATTCGTTAATTTGATTGTCAGTTTGGTGTCGGTCGTTTCTAGTATCCCCGAAATCAACAAAACATATTAAGAGAAAAGAGCAGGGTATTTTCTTCTCATCTCTTCCTCTAGTTCCCATGTGGCTTCTTCAACACCACAGTGATTCCAGAGGACTTTAACAAGACTTATCTCTTTCTTTTTCAACTTTTTAATTCTTTTATCAAGGATTGACACTGGTCCTTCCTCATAAGATATGTCATCATTCAATTCTACCTCCATAGGTTGTAGAACTGACTCAGTGTCAGGGTGACATTTCCTCAGCATAGAAATGTGAAACACAAGGTGTAACCTCTGTAACTCCGGTGACAACTCTAGTTTATAGGCTACTTTTCCAATCCGTTCAATGATTGGATAAGGCCCCATAAACCTAGGAGCTAACTTTCCTTTCCTTCCAAATCTCATAACTCCCTTCCAAGGTGAGACCTTGAGATACACTCTATCTCCAACCTGGAACTCCAAAGGTCTACAACATTTGTCAGCATAAGATTTCTGCCTATCCTGTGCAGTCTTGATATGTTGTTGTATTACTTTGATCTTTTCTGTGGTCTGTTGTACAAGATCAGGACCTAACAATTGATATTCACTAGTTTCATACCAACATAGGGGTGATCTACAACGTCTACCATATAAAGCTTCATAAGGTGCCATGTCAATGCTATGTTGATAGCTATTGTTATAGGCAAACCCTATCAAGCTTAGGTGCAGATCCCAACTCCTTGTAAACTGAAGAACACATGCTCTCAGCAAATCTTCCAAGGTTTGTACAGTCCATTCTGGCTGTCCATCAGTTTGAGGATGAAAGGTTGTACTAAACCTTAACTGGGTACCTAGGGCTTTGTGCAGTCGCTCCCAAAAACGAATCGTAAACTGAGGACCTCTATCTGATACTATAGTGACAGGAACTCCGTGCAATCGCACTATCTCTTCAACATACAACTGTGCTAACTTCTCAGCAGAATAGGTTGTTTTGATAGGTAAGAAAGTGGTCAACCTATCAACTATTACCCAAATGGAATCATGTCCTTTGTTTGTCCTAGGTAGGCCAACAACAAAGTCCATAGTTATGTGATCCCATTTCCACTGTGGTATGGGTAAAGGTTGCATTGTTCCTGCAGGCTTCTGGTGTTCAGCTTTAACTTGCTGACACACAGGACACCGCATAACAAACTCAGCAACGTCCTTCTTCATCCCAGGCCACCAATACATATCTTTCAAGTTTTGATACATCTTGGTGCTCCCTGGATGCATAAAATACATCAAAGAATGAGCTTCTTCCAGGACTAACTTTCTCAAGTTATCCACATCTGGTACTATCATCCTTCCATGATAACATGCTACTTGATCATCTGAGTCATGGAAACCATCTCGTTTCTCATCACCAAACTCTGATCTGATCTGCTGAACCGCAGCATCAACGTGTTGTGCCTCCTTGATCTGCTCTCTCAGAGTAGGCTTTATATGCATCTCAGCTAACAACCCGGCTAACAATGACACCTTCAATTGTACATTGTTTTTCCTTAAGGAGATAAGCATATCTCTCCTAGAGCATACTAAAGAGTTTAGTTGTGCCCTATCTAAGGCTGGTGTTGCAGATTTCCTACTCAAAGCATCTGCAACTACATTGGCCTTCCCTGGATGGTAATCAATTGTACAATCATAGTCTTTGATTAACTCCATCCAACGTCGTTGCCTCATGTTAAGTTTGTGCTGAGAGAAGATATACTTAAGGTTCTTATGATCGGTGAAAATCTAGAATGTCTCTCCATAGAGATAGTGTCTCCAGATCTTTAAGGCATGAACCACAGCAGCTAGCTCCAGATCGTGTGTCGGATAATTCTCCTCGTGTTTCTTAAGCTGTCGAGAAGCAAAAGAAATTACTTGTTTATCCTGCATCAACACAAATCCGAGTCCATTCTTGGAGGCATCACAGAAAACTATGTATCCTTTGCCTTGCTCAGGTAACACAAGTACAGGTGCACTTGTCAACCTCTCCTTCAACAACTGGAAAGATTGCTGACACTTATCATTCCAAACAAAAGGAATATCCTTCTGTGTCAACTTTATCAAAGGTAGGGCTATAGAACTGAAGTTCTTTATAAATCTTCGGTAATAGCCAACCAACCCTAAGAAACTACAGATTTCTGTCGGTGTCTTCGGCTGTTCCCATTGTAGGACAGATTCTACCTTTTTAGGGTCAACACGAATACCCGAGGCAGATATCACATGTCCAAGGAAAGATACTTCCGGTAACCAAAACTCACACTTGCTAAACTTAGCATATATCTTATGTTCTCTTAGCAAAGTTAGAGCCTGACGAAGATGTTCTTCATGCTGCTGAGCATCTGTACTATAGATCAAAATGTCATCTATAAAGACAACAACACACTGATCGAGGAAAGGTCGGAAGATTCTATTCATGAGTTCCATAAATGCAGCTGGTGCATTAGTTAGTCCAAACGACATAACTGTGAACTCATAGTGACCATACCTTATCCTAAAGGCAGACTTGGGTATGTCACTGTCCTTAATACAGAGTTGATGATATCCTGACCTCAAATCTATCTTTGAGAAGATGGTTGCACCACGCAACTGGTCAAAAAGATCATCAATCCTCGGCAGAGGATACTTGTTCTTTATTGTTACTTTGTTTAGTTGTCTATAATCAATGCATAACCACATCGATCCGTCTTTCTTTTTAACAAAGAGTACCGGAGCACCCCAAGGTGAGGTACTCGGTCGGATGAATCCTTTCTCAAGCAACTCTTGCAGTTGTTTCTTGAGTTCCTCCATCTCAGCAGGCGCCATCCTAAACGGTGTTTGTGCTATAGGTTTTGTGTCTGGGATTAGATTGATCTCAAAATCAATTTCCCGTGGCGGTGGCACACCTGGAAGTTCTTCAGGAAATACGTCTTCATATTCCCTGATTACAGGAACTTCGGCAGGGTTAGGACTTTCCATGGTAGTATCTACCACATGGGCCAAGAATGCATAACATCCTTGTCTCATCAACTTCTCAGCAACCATAGATGACACAAGACAGGTGGGTAGAATCTTTCTCTCTCCTTGAAAGATCCATGTGTCGCTTTCATCAGCAAACACAGCTTGCTTGGATTCACAATCCAAAACAACCTTATACTTTTCCAAGGTATCCATTCCAAGGATTATATCAAATCCTTGCATGTCAAGTGGTATTAAATCCACTTGAATGCTATATTTAGAAAAGAGAAGGATGCAGGGAGAGCAAACCTCCTACAACACAGCAGACCCTCTCAACGGAGTCTCAAGCAACAAGCTATCTGCCCTATGACTGATTGTCATATTGCAGTTACGAATCACTTTTCGAGTGATAAAAGAGTGTGTAGCACCCGGATCAATCAAAACAGATACAACGCAAGATGTAGACATATCAGAATATAACAATTCCATCTGACCTGCCACAACCCTAGGGTTGATAACTGCATCAGGTGGATTCATCGCGTAGAATCTCATCATCGCCTGTGGTTGATTTGGTGCTTGATGACTAGATGTCGATGATCCAGCTTGGGATGCTTGCCCACATCCTCTAGCATTACCTGGAAACTGTCGCCTTTGAGATCCTTGCTGATTCTGCCTTTGAGGTTGAGTCACACTCACATCTCTGGCTCTACAATCCTTCATCAAATGTCCCATCTTTCCACATATGTAACAACTTTTGTTCAGTTGTTGTGGTCTGGGTGGTCCTGTAACTGACATAGATGCTGAACTACGAGCCCCTTGTAGTGATAAGTTTCATCCTCTACCCCTATTTGACGTCCACTGCGTCTGGATATTAGATCTAGGTGGTGGTGTAGGCACAGAAAATCTAGGCTTTTTGAAGTCTCTAGATGAAGATCCCTGGAACTGAGGATATCTCTTATGGGTTTGCCTCTTCTCTGCTACGGATCTCTCTATCCTTCGGACTGACTCAACAAAGGTAGCAAACCTTTCCCGATTCTCTAGGGCAGACACGGGAGTAGTCAACTCAGCGTTCAACCCTTTCTCGAACCGCCTAATCCTTTCTTCATCTGTAGCAGCCATATGTGGAAAAAACTGCAGCAACTCCATGAACTTAGCTTCGTATTCGGTAACGTTCATGAAACCTTGTCTTAACCTCTCGAACTGAGAAATTTTATCGTCCAGGAACGTTTTAGGGAAATATCTATTGATAAATTCCCGTTGAAAGACTTCCCAGGCAATCTCCACACCAGGCCTCTTCTGCTCTTCCATGGTCCACCAATGACCCGCACTCCCTTTGAGAAGATAGACAACATGTCTAACCTTCTCAGCTTCTGGGATGTTTAGGATTCTAAAAGCTTTCTCTAGTTCGGTCAACCACAGATCGGCATCTACGGGATCAGCCGTTCCAAAGTACTCGGTTGCTCCGACTCGGCGAAGTCGTTCAAATGTCTTACGGATACCTTGTCCTTCAGGTTGGGTAGGTGCCCTAGGGGCAGGCATAGGCATCCTATCTGTGATGTGTGTCATGGCAGTCATAAACTTCCCAAACATGGTCTGAACGGCTGGGTTTCCCATGTCAACTGGGTTGAACTGGGGTGGCTCCAAAGGTGGTTCAGGTATAGGTTGCTCTACTTCTGGGCTCCTTACACCTCCTCGGGGTGCAACGACACTACTCTCTGCCACATATTCCTCATGTGGTCCAGACATCCTTAACTTATCTTCTTCTCCTGAGGAGCAGAAGACACTATTAGATATACTGGAAAACACTAAGAATAGACTCGACATCCTAAGTCCTATGTCTCTGTAGACTCAGCGAACCTAGAGCTCTGATACCACTAGAAATGACTGACACCAAACTGAAAATCAAATTAACGAATGCGGAAGTGATTAGCAGCGGAATTATCAAAAATCACTAAAAATTTAAAAATTTTGTAAAGAGATCTTCGAAAGATAAAAAATCTTTCATAAACAACATGATAGGTCATTTACAAACTGATCCATTGATACATCTCTATAATAAACACATCTCGAGCATTACAACAAAACCCACCTTGTTAACTGTACAAGGTAAGATACAAAATATCGAGGCATCATGCCAAAATCTCAGATATACTGACTCCTAGGACCTGAGAGTACAGAGACGACACAGGACATACTATTTACACGACATGACAGACAGTGTCTCCACCTGAGGATCACTGTTGTCCCAGCGACTGCTGCTATTGCTGCTCACCCACTGATGGGTTCCTTCATCCTCGGCGTCTTCCTAAAAGTTGAAACCCACGGGGGTGAGACAATTTAAATAATTGTCCCAGCGAGAGTTATAACTCTCCACCAGAAGCTTTGTTATGAAAAAGGAGAACAACATAAACAGTAGGATTATAACATTCAACAGCAGGTAACATTATATAACTAAGTGAAACAGTATCCTTATGAGTAATCATTTCAATTATAGCTTAATTGAAAGATCAGGCATATAACAATGAGGAATATGAAAAGCATGTGTACTAGTTATTTAACTAGATCACTATAACAATGTATTGTCAATCATTGTTTCTCGTAGTTCCATCTAAGCGATTATACTATGCGGCTGATTACATTTTACAAACATATTTATGCCCTGAGGAGATGAGTTACACCTCTCATACTCCAACCGACCATCCTTAGATCGCAATCGGTACCATACCTAGGTCATCAGGAGAGCCGGATCCCTATGACCTCATCACTCCTCAGTCAGTATGAGGATCGACATGCAGGACATCTTGTGTCACTGCTACAATAGCTTTCCAGGGTATTCTGGCAACTTCGCTATTCAGAGTTACAATGGCATTCTGTACTCTCTTCGCCATGGAGGGATTTCTTGTTTATCTCACATCGATGCGGTATTAACTAAATCATCGGGAGATTAGTGATACATCTTCCCAGCACAATCATATAATGAAGGACTGAGATATTAATAATACATCTCCAATCATATCCAACATTAGGACGTAAGGATATTCGCGTCCATCACCCCCACATACTCAAAAGTATGTGCTCCAGGAGTTTCCTTAGAAAAACCTGTTTCACCATCATATATTTTCTGACAATGATGGATCTATGGTCAGGGCTCTACTTGATATCATTATACTTGATTAGTTAAGTACCTTACAACATTCTTTAGCATCAGACATGTTCAGGCATAACCTAATAAAACAATTGCTATAAAGCAAAGGTACTATTGTATCAAGTTCACATCACATATTGTTAACCTTGGGATATCAATCCCTAACCATCTCATCATTGTGGTTCAGGAGAGTGGTTATTCAAACCCTCAGATTATCATAACACTTGCTACCAAGTGACATATAAGCAACAAGTCATCTAACAACATGACCTTGATTGAAGCAATGTATATACTTTTCACATATCATTACTCTAAAAGCTTATAATTGTTTTCAAGGAATATGACATCATAACTCATACCTGGCTATGATCACCTCATAATATCAACCTGTATGACTTATACTAATAAGGACATGCACATATAACAATGTCATCACAATACCAAAACTTTTCAATTTCTTAATAGGACACCACGGCCGTGCTACCTTTCACGGTCGTGCAAATTAAGGCTACCACGGCCGTGCTCCCTTGCACGGTCGTGCAAGCTAAGGCTACCACGGCCGTGCTCCCTTGCACGGTCGTGCTACAGCAGATCATTACATGGTTCATATATATATATATATATATATATATATACATATATATATATATGTATTCTAATTTCTCATTCTTTCAAATTGATTAGGTCACATCAACCCTTCAATCAAGTACGTACTACTATGGTTAACATAGTGTATCAAGCTATTAATCCTATAAACAATTAAGAATTCTCCCTTTAATTGGTTCTTAATCACTTAGGTATTATTAGGGTTTCATCCTTCACACCTTCATTGATTATCATTACTAATCATTATTGGATCAATAGAACATTCATCATCTTAATTCCCAAAGATTCAATCACATTGGACCTCCACTTCATAAGATATCCAATTGAATTAGGGTTTCCAATGTTGATTCCTTCAATCATTCAATTCATGGAACCAATCATCAATTGGACCTATACTCATACCTTATTTGAGTCTAATAGGTCAACCCTCAACTTATTTGTCCCTCACTTAACCCTCAATTGACCATCAATTAGGGTTTAACTCAATTGAATTAGGGATTGGAAACAATAACCCTTCGACATATTTCAAAGTGGGACTAATTGATTTGAACCTATTGAACCATTTTTAAATTGGGACATGACCTGACCCCAAACGGTCTTGAGGTCATTTGGATGACCTCCAAACGGTCTTAAGACCGTTTTCCCAACATATCATCAAAATCCAAGTCAACCAATTAAGGTTTGGATCATTGGATTGATCACCAAAGCAACAATTGATTACACTCCAACTTAGTATCATTGGATCATCAATTACTTAACCATACTCACCCCTAGACCTCCAAACGGTCTTGGGTGACCTCCAAACGGTCTTGAGACCGTTTGGCTCACCCAACCCTTGGATTCTAGTGAAAAATCATTAGGGTTTGAGCTATTGAGTTGATCATCAAATCAGCAATTGATTTCCTTGTAATTTGGTACCTTTGGACCTTCAATTGGTCAACTATACTTAACCCCAGACCTCCAAACGGTCTTGGGTGACCTCCAAACGGTCTTGAGACCGTTTGGGTGATCCCCAAACGGTCTTGAGACCGTTTGGGTCAATCAACCCAAAACAATCAACTCAATTCAATGCAAATCCAACACTTAGCCGATTAGGGTTAACACCATATCTTTTGTCTTTCAAATACTTAACCATATCCAACCCTAGACCTCCAAACGGTCTTGGGTGACCTCAAAACGGTCTTGAGACCGTTTGGGCAAGAAAACCCAAAAAGTCATATCAATCAAGTTGAAAGTCAGCACTTAATCCAATTAGGGTTTACATAATTGATTAGCCTTCAACTCACGATTCCTTTGGAGTTAATCCTTAAAATTTGGAGGGTTATTAACTAACATGATTATGAACAGGAATCCGAAACGTTCAATGCTTGGTCAACGCCCTCAAATGGTCTTGAGACCGTTTGCCCAAAAAGTTCAATTAATCAAATTGGAAAATCAGCACTTAATCGATTTAGGTTTATCCAATTGATTAGCCTTCAAATCTCTATTCCTTGGGAGTTAACCTATCAAATTTGGTTAGTTATCAACCAACATAATTATGAACAGGAATCCCAAACGGTCAACGCTTGGTCAACGCCCTCAAACGGTCTTGAGACCGTTTGCCCAAAAAGTTCATGTTAATCAGATTGAAAATCAGTACTTAATCCAATTAGGTTTTCCTAATTGGTTAGCCTTTAACTCATGATTCCTTGGGAGTTAACCTATCAAATTTGGTGGGTAATTAGAACACATCATTAGGAACATTAATCCCAAACGGTCAACGCTTGGTCAACGAACTCAAACGGTCTTGAGACCGTTTTCCCAAAAAGTTCAAGTTAATCAGATTGGAAATCAGCATTTAATTCAATTCGATTTGCCTAATTGATTGGACTTCAACCTACGATTCCTTTGGAGTTAACCCCTAAAATTTGGTGGGTCATTAGCCTACATAATTATGAACAGAAATCCCAAACGGTCCACGCTTTGTCAACGCCCTCAAATGGTCTTGGAGACCGTTTTCTCCAACCGACCTTGTGAAACCGTTTGCCCTTCAAACGGTTTTGCAAACCGTTTGCCCCAAACCGTTTGGCCAAAGGGGGGGAAACAGGACCGTTTGATAAAGTAACATTGGTAATCACTCCCATCTTCTTCTACCTCTAGATCAAGGTCTGTTCTTCGTGGTTTTAGTTGCAAGAAAGCAAGGAAAGATGGGGAAAAGAAGAACAAGCTACTTTTGCAAGAAAGAAAGATGTATAACAAAGTTTAAGGGTTTAGAGTTATAAAACCCGCCTTAAGGTCGTTCCTTGAGCTCCAAGCTTCCAAGCTGCAAGTATTTAATGGTGTCTTGAGCTCCACAGGTCTGCCAAGGGTGTTTCTCCAAGGAAAGGTTGGGAAAAGTCGGCTAGAAAGAGAAAGCTAAGTAAGAAAACTAGCAAACCAACCTTGTAACATGATTTCCTCCATGAACTCGAGCAAGATGATGATCAAAGCTTACCTAGAACTGCTTGGCCGTTCTCCTCTTCTACTAAGCTCTGTCCTAAGTCGGTCTAAGCAAGGGGATAAGAAAGGAAGTGAAGGAAACGATCCTTGCTAAGTGAGAAAAGGTGTATATATACTTTGGGTGAAATTCTAACATAAGGACAACTTGTTTCTCCATTTCTCATCTAGGTCCTTCCCTTATTATAAGCCACGTTTCTCCCTTCCATACTTAAGCAAAAATCATCTTAATCCCAAGGTCTAAAGGTGAAGAAAGCCAACTTCTTACTAAGTTGCACATATAGAAGGGTTATTAGGCTTATAACTTGATTATTTAATTTATAAGGGTTATCATTCTTATTTAATTATTCAATTGAAGTGACCTCTTCATCATCCTTACTCTAAATGGTGCCAAGAGTCATAAAAGATACTCTAGAAGGTGTATTTTACAAGTTGCACCCCATATTTTGGGTAAATTGCACTTTACCCCAAAACTAGAGTTTTAAGTACAAGGATTGCTCCACAAGCTGCATCTTGGTGCCCATGTTTGGAGAATCCATCATACTTCATCATATTCATTCTTATGATGTATAAACACCAAAGGAACATCTTAACATGTGCAATTTGCAAGTTAACTCCTTTTAATTGGGTAATTTGCACATAGGTCCCAGTATTACAAAACAATATTACAACATTGTTCAAAAGGGACAGAATGGAAAAGTATGTTCCTTAGGGGCTTTAATTACATACCAAAAGATAATCACAAGTATCTAATTACATAATTAAGCAAAACACCTAGGGTTAGTTCATAACCCAGGTCAGGGATGTTACAGTATTACCCTGGGTTTGAGCTTTACAGCACATCAAACATCAGGGTTTCTCATGAAACCATCCTTAGATAGGGTTTCACATAAATTTCACCCTAGAAAAGGATTTACATTCAATAATCCACAATTAGGGTTTACTATTCATCCCAATTAGGGTTTCATATTCCATAACCCATAATTAGGGTTTACTATTCATCCCAATTAGGGTTTCATGTTCCATCACCCATAATTAGGGTTTGGAATCACATTACTCTTAATTAGGTCTATACACATCATCACCCTAAATTAGGACTACATCTATACCTTGGATTAGTGTTTCAATTATAAATTACAATGGATAAGGGTTAAGGTTCAAAAACCTTATCAATTAGGGTTTATGTTCATGATTAGGGTTTCATGATCTCTTTCCTCAAGTATCAACTCGATGCTATCATTCCTCTCAACTTGATTAGGTTATATCAACCCTTAGTCAAGTTCATACAACTATGAATGACATAGTGTACCAAGTCATTGATCTTATGATAATTAGGGTTCCTTCCTTAATTGACACTAATCCCTAGGTACTATTAGGGTTTCAACCTTTGTACCTTTATTGATTAACATTACTAATAATAATTGGATAATTGGAACCATCATTGCTTTCAATAACCAAGTGATTGAACCACTAACAACCTCCATGCGGTTTCCAAACAATTTTGAAATTGTTTGCCACCAAACGGTTTCAAGACCGTTTGGTATCAAATGGTCTCAAGAACGTTTGGGCCAAATCAGTCCCAAAACCTCAAGGGCTCACAAGGTCATTTCTCCATCAAATCGATTTCCAATTGCACCATTGAATTGAACATTGATTATTCAATTGAAGGGATCATCACTCTAAACCATTAGATCATCATCCATGGGTCAAGGATCAAACTCCAATCCATCAAACAGTTTTGAAACAGTTTGGTCCCAAACAATTTCAAGACCGTTTGGGCTCAAACAGTCTCAAGACCGTTTGACCCAAACTGTCTTGAAATTGTTGGGACCAATCAAGGATTCATTAATCAACTTGATTAGGGTTTCCAATTGAAGGATCGTGCACACATTGGATCAATAAATTGATTTCATTGGATCATCATCCAACCTATGATTAAGTTCAAACCTCAAACGGTCAACTAGACCAAACGGTCAACTCATCCATGCGGTTTGGAGTCTAGGGCACCAAACGGTTTGATGAAACTGTTTGGACCAAAGGTCCAAGACCGTTTTCTTTTGTTCTTTGATTAAGTTGTGTACTTATGAACATGTTATCATCTTCAACCTTTAAACACACGGAACTACTGCCATTTTCCATGGAAATTCCATCAATTAAGCAAGGATATTGCAATAATGACAATTAAATCAAAGTAGAAATTGAATTCAATGACAAGGTTTAAGGGTTTAAGTTATATAACCCGCATTAAAATCTGATCCCAAGCTCCAAGATTCACGGATCCAATGGTGGTTGAAGCTCTAGAAAACTACCAAGGTCGTTTCTCAAGCTTTTTGGAGTGAAAGGATCGGCTAGGGTTGAAGATGGAGGGAAGAAATGAAGGAATCATACATTGTTTTATGATTTTCACCATGAAATCAAGAAGAACGAAGGTCAAAGGCTTACCAACAGGTTGGGGACATGCTCCCTGCTGTTATTAGCTCTCTTGGTCGATTTTGCAAGCAAGGGAAAGAAAGGAATCGAAAAAAGATTCTTAGGTGGGTTGGAAAAAGCTCTTTTATAAGGAAATTGATGAAAGAGAAAATGTTTTATTAAAATCAATTAATTCCAAAAATGGTACCACCTCTTCTTCCTTGGTTCGCTTTCATGCAAAGGCAACTCAAACCCACCGAACTCCCTTCCATTATCCATGGATTAAGGGAAAAGAAATTAAGCACCTTAATCCCTTATAATATTAATATATATTGTTGAGTGGAAATTCTTTTCCTTATAATAAGGTGAGTGGAATTTCACCTCCTTAAGATATTTTCGGTCCTTGCAAAGCTCAAGGACGTCCACACATACATCTTAATTCCACCATTTTAATTTTGGTTGAAGGCCCTTCAATTATTTTATTTATTTTTGCATGAATGTTTCCATTATGCTTAAATCTTGATTATTTTAATATCAAGATTCTCTCTCCTTCAACTTAATTCAAATAAGGCGCCCCTCTCATTTTATTTGCTCCACATGATGCCAAGAAACATTAGGGACCTTTTTGAAATGGTAATTTACATATTGCACCCTAGGTTTTGGGTAAATTGCACATTACACCAAAACTAGGTTTTCATGCCCAAACATTGATTTATCAGCTCTTTGTTGGTATTCAGGCTATCACAAGCCATACCTCTGCATCATATTCATTCTCATGATGCTTTAATACATGAGGAACATATTATCATACACAATTTGCAAATAGATCCCTCAACTTGGGTAATTTTCATTTTAGTCCAAAATAGGCAAAATATTGATTTCAACAATATTCAAAAAGGACTAAAATTGTAATATAAGTTCCTCTTGAGCCTTAATTACTTTTCAAAATATAAGAGAATGCATATAATCAATTTTATTAAGTAAAACACCTAGGGTTAATTCATAACCTAGGTCAGGGATGTTACATTAACTAGCTAAGTTACCTGAGATGATATGGCTCGAACAACACAAGATGTTGACTGATGCCACAAGTCCCAAGCCCTAAGGGACATAGCCCTATAAAAGAATGGTGCACCCAACCCCATGTTCCCTCTCCTTGTAGCTATTATCTTGGACTTTTTCAAGTGTGCATAGAGAAATTTTGTGAAGAAGACAAGTTTATAGTTGTACATAAGGTGGATGATTCTCTGTTGGTAGGGGAAAATGATTTTTGCATTCTCGAGGTGCAACCAAACAAACATGTGATCTTCGTCGCCCATATCCTTGAAATATTCACTAAAATCTACTGGGAGAACTACAATGATGTAAAAGATCTGACCCAATATCCAATGGCATGGAAAAATGTTTTTCCTATCTTCACTCCTTGTTTCATCCTTTAAGTTCTCAGAAGGAGAAGGAGAAACAATTCATAAATATATATCAAGGAAATATGTCTTCTGCATACTACCCAGGAAGTTCAGGCTCCTGGAGTGTTTGTCCACATGCTTAATGATGAATGTCGAGTGTATCACTTTGTCAAATGCCTTAACCCACTACTGCTACCTCAAGTCATTGCTAGCACAACATATGTGCTAACCATGAAGGTATGTTGAAATGATGATCATGGCCAGGTATGAGCTATGATGTTTAATCCACTATTGTGATTGTACCTTGAGTGCCATAATATACATTGCTTCCTGGTAAGAAGTAACAAGAGAGTTAATGGGCCTCAAGTACCATGTGTGATGCTTGTAATAGCAAGTATCATGTTTGCCTTGGTCTATTGACCTGAAGGTGATGGTCACCTGGAAAAGTGGTAACAATGCTTAATGATGAATCAAAGTTTTAATTACCTAGGGCCATATGATTATGGTGATGAAATTGTGAAGGGATGAGAATTCCCTGCTTTGAAATAAGGGACTGAGTCCCCAATGCCTTTTAAAGATTGTTAAGTAATTGATGAAAATAGTACATGTTTCTTTATAGCATGGTCATGATACGTTTTGTTTGAGAACTTGCCTGATGGTAAAAGAATATGAAAATGTGGAGAAGCGTTCGAAAAAAACGTTATTAACTAAATTAAATCAATGCGGAAGCGATCGTTAGCAACAGAATTACTGAAAATCACTAAAAATGAAAACCATTTTGTAAAGAGATCCAAACATAAGAAATCTCTTTCAACAACAACCATAATATTACATGCACATCCTAGTTCACATAGTTATTCTTTGTACCATTTCCTCTCAATGAATATATATACATCATTTGCTTTATCAAAAGCTCAAGTAGCAAAATCCTCAAGGCATCATGCCCAAAATCTCAGATCGATTATAATACACTATCTCCTAGGACCTGAGAGTAGAAAGACGACACATAGGACTCTGTATACAGATATATAAGACTTGACATCCAGTATCTCCACCTGAGGATTTACTATTGCCCCTGTTGCTGTTGGTGCTATTGTTCTTCCCTTTTTATGAGGTTTCTTCCTCTACCTCGTCCGTGTCCACCTAAAAACCTTAGAATTCCACGGGGGTGAGACTATTATAAAATTACCCCAGCGAGAGATATAACTCTCCGTCGAAAACATTGTTATTGAAGTTTAATAGAAATAAACTGAATAGTGGAATCATATATTCAACGGCAGATGAATCAACATCTATGCAGATTAAAGTAACATTTCTATTCAAGTATTTAAGCTATAACTTGATTAAGAAGCATGTCTCTTATTCCATAAGTACTTGAAGAGCATATATAACATTTATGTATCTAGAACATGCTAAGCATAATAACATCAGCCAATGATTCTCGTATTTCAATCTTATGCAAATACGCTACACGAATAATTACATTTTACAAATATTATTAAGCTTATGCCCTGAGGAGATGAGATATACCGCTCATACTCTAACCGACCATGATTATGTAAAGCATCAGTACCACACAAGGTCAATGGGAGAGCCAGATTCCATGACCTCATCTGTCTCGGTCAGTACGAGACTACTTTTGTAGAGACATCATGTGTCAAACTACAATTAGCTTTCCAGGGTATATTGGCATCCTCGCTATAGAGTTATATCTAGTAGCATATACTCTCTTTAGGGTTATGGCCCATAACCAATGCCTGGTATTATATTGAGGAGTCATGGCCCTTAGCCATACTCTTATTGGGGTATGGTCTAAAACCAATCCCGTACATAGGACATAGCTCGTAGACATTCCCATGGGGCATAAGGATATATTTGCCAAATTACCCCCACATATTAAAAAATATGTGTTCTGAGTAAAACTCATTTCACCATTCAGCTAATTCTGACGCTGATGGATCTGTGGTCAGGGCAACTACATTATATGGTATCACTTGATTAATTAAGTACATTATCATATTCTTTTAGCATCAACCAAGTTTCCAAACATAACTTAATAAGACAATTGCTACAAAAACAACATATACTATTTCCATTAATCACTTCTCAGTCTTTATAAGACATTCGGATCTCAGTCCCTCATTTCATTACTGGGAATCATCATTCCTTTGCAAACTCAGTGCCATAATCATATGGATCTAGGTATTCAAACCCTTAGCTCATCATTAAGCATTATTACCACTTTTTCAGGTAACTATCACCTTCAGGTCATCTGACCAAGGTAAATATGATTCTTGTTACATAAGCATCCTTCATGGCACTTAAGGCTCATTACTTCTCTTATTACCTCATACTAGGCAAGAAGGTATAGCATGGGACATAAGGCCCAATAAACAATTTCAATACATAAAATGTCATAGCTCATACCTGGCTATGTTCATCATCTCATGATACCTGCATGGTTAGTACATATGATAACAGATACATCAATTTCATATCAGCACCATGCAAAACAATATATAACATCATTATTCAAGGGTAACACCACTATTCCCTTACCAGGGTTAGGGTTTCCCATTTTTTGTCAATCAGGGTTACTCATTCCCTATTGTTCAATTAGGACCAATGATTTATCATTTCATTGTCCATGATTAGGGTTTCATATAATATGGTATGACCTAGAATTAGGGTTTCACATACCTTCACCCTATTTTAGGATTAGGGTTTACTGTTCACATCACATCACCCTAGATTAGGGTTTATATTCAATAACCCACAATTAGGGTTTACTATACATCCTAATTAGGGTTTATCATCAAAATACCTTGAATTAGGGTTACTCATGTCATCACCCTAAATTCATATCACATCATCCTCCTAGTTTAGGGTTTTACTCAAACTTGCCCTGAATTAGGGTTTGAGTTCATTAATCAACTCAATTAGGGTTTTATGATCTCTTTATCAAGGATCATGCCCTAATTGTATATCAGATCACCTTGAATGTTTAGGCTTAATTTCTACATGATTATCATTCATGTATACATCTTTCTCTCTCATCCTACTCAGGATGTTCACTACTCAATTCTTGATTACATTGAGCCTATTCTTCATTCAAATACATGCATTTAGGGTTAACATGATGTATTGAATTATTACATCATTATACACTAATGATTAATCCCACTAAGGGTATCAATAATCTAAGTACATCATGTCTCCATATGGTTTAATCAATTGAACCTTCAATTATATGAGGTATTCAAATTGATTGACCAATTGAACCTTCAATTCCATTAGATGATCAATTGGATTAACCAATTGAATCTTCAATTACATTAGACATCTAATTGGATTGACCCTATTGGACCTTCAATTAATTGAGATATCCAAATGGATCAACCATGTTGATCTTCAAAAGATCTGATTTCATAAGTCCTAAACAATCTTGGTTCTCATAATTCAATTGATAGAAAACCATTTGAGCAAATTGTTCTTGAAACCCATTAGACAAAACATGTGTTGAAACTGTTTGCACTTTGGGTCTCCAAACGGTTTGAGACTGTTTGGTCCCAACCGGTCTTGAGACCGTTTGGACTCAAATGGTCTTAAGACTGTTTGGGCTCAAACGGTCTTAAGACCGTTTGGTCCAAACCATCTCAAAATCGAATGGACCAAAAAGTCCTTCCAACACTTACATGATTCATGATTTCAATAGATGAACCATTATCAATTGAATCCCTGATTTCTCTATCACTTGAACAATTGAGTCAACCTTCAATTAGACCATCAAGTAGGGTTTTGAACCCAATTGATCTAGGATTTCTACTCAAGAACCTTCAATTAGGGTTTTGAAATCGAGTAACCATCAATGTTCAACATTGTGGAACAGCTCAATTGCAACTAGTAAATTATCATCAAGTTTTTGATATGAACTGACCCCAAACGGTCTTGAGGTCGTTTGGATGACCTCCAAACGGTCTTGAGACCGTTTTACCCATCCTATACTTGGATTTTTTGAAATTCCATTAGGGTTTAGATCATTAGATTCATCATCAATTCAACACTCAATTGCATTTCAATTAGGTATATATAGACCTTCAATTACTCAACCATACTTGACCCTAGACCTCCAAATGGTCTTGGATGACCCAAAAATGGTCTTGATACCGTTTGGGTGACCTCCAAACGGTATTGAGACCGTTTGGGCTCTATCACCCAAAAATCTAAGTGAACCAAATTGAATTTCAGCACTTAATCCGACTAGGGTTTGCTAACTCATTAACCTTCAACTAATGAACCCTTTGGAATTAATCAATATAATTTGGTGAGTCATTAAACATCATCATTAGCATCAACTTTCCCAAATGGTCAAACCTAGTCAACCCTCCCAAACAGTTTGAAACAGTTTAGTTTCAAACAGTTTGATGAAACTGTTTGCTTTCAAGCGGTTTTGTTGAAAACGAATGAGCAACTTGATGAAATCGATTGGAATAGGGATTTCTTGGGAAATGTGTCCAAGATGATGTCCTCATCATCTTGCTTCATCCCTGCAACTCCTAATGCATCTGATTTCATGGATTTACCAATTACAACAAGCAATTGATCAAGAAGATGAAGGAATCAATGAAATTGCAAGATTGATAGTTGAATAACAATGTAGAAGGGTTCAAGTTATAAAACCTGCCTCCAATTGAGCTTCAAAGCTCCAAGCTCACGTCAAAAATTGTGGATGAAACTCCTTTCACTACTCCAAGGCTTGTCCTCAAGCTTTGAGTGAAAAGGAATGGTTAGGATTGAAGATGGGATCGAGATAAGAAGAAATCATGCATTGTTTTGTGATTTCCACCATGAATTCAAGGTGAAAGGAGGTCAAGAAGCTTACCAACAGGTTGGGGGTCGTCCTCCTGATCTTGCAAAGATTCCTTGGTTGTTTTTCAAGCAAAGATAAGAAGTGGGTTCGAAATTTCCCCTTTCATTCTATGGATAAATGAGCTTTTATGAATTTTTTTATTAAAAATCAATCAGGAGAGAGAAAGTAGGAATTTTCCCCTCCAATTCCTTGCCACTTGCCTCCTATCCTTCCTTAGGAACGATACTATCATCCTTGCCTCTTTTTCCTCTCAATTATCCATGTTTTAAAGAAAAACAAATTAAGCACCTTCACCCTTTTTATATTAATATCCATAAGTTAGTGGATATTTCTTTTTTCTTATAAAAGGTGAGTGGAGTTTTCACCTCCTTGAGATATTTCGTGGCCTAGAAAAGGCACAAGAGTGTTCAAACTTGAGAAAATTCAGCCATCTCGTTTTTGGTTGAAGGCCCTTCAATTATTTTTTTTTATTTTTACATTAAATTGAAATAAAGTTCCAATTATGCCTAAATCTTGATTATTTTAATATCAAGATTCTCTCTCCTACAAAGAGATACAAATGAGGCTTCCTTCTCATTTTATTTGCTCTAAATTATGCCAAGAAATATTAGGGACATTATTGAAGTGGTAATTTGCATATTGAACCCTAGGTTTTGGGTAAATTGCACATTACCCCAAAACTAGGTTTTAATGCACAAACATTGCTTTATCAGCTCTTTCTTGGTACTCAGGCCACCACAAGCCATACCTCTGCATCATCTTCATTCTCATGATACTTCAACACATGAGGAACATATCATCATGAACAATTTGCAATTAAACCCCTCAACTTGGGTAATTTTCACTTTAGTCCAAAACAATTAAAATATCATTTCAACATTATTCAAAAAGGACTAAAATTAAAATATAAGTTCCTCTTGGGCCTTAATTACTTTTCAAAAGATAAGAGCATGCATATAATCACTTTTATTAAGCAAAACACCTAGGGTTAATTCATAACCCAGGTCAGGGATGTTACAGAAAATATACTTAATTAATCAAGTGAAATCTATTCATGTAGTGCTCTGAACATAGATCCATCATCATCAGCAGTTCATGATGGTGAAACATGTTTTCTATGGAATTCTTGGAATTCACATATTTTGAATATGTGGGGGTAAATGGGAAAAAATATCCTTACGTCCGTGTGAAGAGATTGAGGGAAGGTAAACATCAAACCTCTCAACCATTCATGTGTCAGGATAGATGTAACATAAATATCCCGATGGTTGGGATAGATGTATCAATAATCTCCCAATGTTATTTTATGTCGGGTCGATGGAGATAAACATTAATGCTCTTGATTACCGATGAGAGTCCAGTTGATGATGTAACTCTATAGAGAAGTTCCAGTATACCCTAGAAAGCTATTTGAGCAGTCAACACAGTCCTTCTTGTAGTCCTGTGCTGACTAGGATGTGGAAGGTCATGGGAATCTGACTCTTCCATTGACCTAATTATGGTACCGATTTTGATTCTAGAAATGGTCGGTTGGAATATGAGCGGTATACCTCATCTCCTCAGAGCTTAAATCTATTTGTAAAATATAATCAACCGTGTAGCGTATTTTCATAAGATTAAAATGCGAGAACCACTGGTTGATGTCATATTGGTTAGCATGTCCTTGATACATAGATATACTTATGTTCCTTTAAATCATATTGAATATGGGACATGCTGCTTTATCAGTTTATAACTGAAACACTTGCATAAGAATGTTGCTCTAATATGTACAGATGTTGATTATCTGCTATTGATTTATATTATCCCACTACTTAGTTTATTTCTATTAAACTGCTATGACAATGTTTTTGCGGAGAGTTATATCTCCCACTGGGGCAATTTTTATTATTGTATCACCCTCGTGGGATCCAATGTTTTTAGGTAGACGCAGACATCAAGGCAGAAACTCTTCTGTAGGAGTAGAGAAGCAGCAACAGACACAGGGACAATAGTGATCCTACAAGTGGAGACATTGGCTGTCTAGTTTTGTGTAGTTAGTCCTGTAGTCGTCTCTGTACTCTCTGGTCCTAGGAGTTAGTGTTTTGATACTTTGATCTGAGATTTTGTGCATGTATGCCTCGAGGTGCAATGATGCATGTAATGTATATATGAACCAAGATGTAATGTTTTACTTTGGTTCTAAATGAAAGAGTTTTCCTGTGAAAGGATCTCTTGATAAATGGTTTTAATTTTTAATGATTTTCAGCAATTTCACTGCTAATAATACGCTTCCGCATTAGTCAATATTGTTTTATGAGTTGTATGCCTCAAATTAGTGGTATCAGAGCTCTAGGTTCGCTGAGTCTACAGAGACATAGGATTAAGGTAGTTGAGTTTGTTCTAGTGTCTTCCAGTTTATCTGATAGTGTGTTCTGCTCATATAGGAGAAGAAGAACTAAGGATGTTTGGATCACACAAAGAACACGTTGCTAAGAGCAGTGTTGCTGCACTAGGAATTGGTGCAAGAGACTAGGACAGGTAGGAACCTGTACCTGAACAACCCCAGTTCAACACAGCTGATATGGGGAACCCAACCTTCCAGGCTATGTTCGGGCAGTTTATGCTAGCTATGATCCACATGACGGATAGAAAGCCAGTACCTACACCCAGGGAACCACCCCATGATGAAATACATGGTGCCAGTAAGACTATTGAAAGGCTGAAGAGGGTAGGGGCCTTAGAGTATGTTGGTACAGCCGATCCAGCAGATGATGATCTATGGTTGACTGAGTTGGAGAAAGCCTTCAGGGACCTCATGATTCCTAATGATGAGAGAGTCAGACATGTTGTATATCTCCTTAAAGGAAGTGATGGGCACTGGTGGACCATTGAGGAGGGCAAAAGACCTGGAGTTGTGATTGGATGGGATGAATTCAGGTGTGAATTTTTCACTAGATACTTTCTGAAGACGTATCTATATGAGAAGATCTCTCAGTTTGAGAGGATTAATCAAGGGCCTATGAACATTAGAGAGTATGAGGCTAGGTTCATGGAGTTGTTGGGGTTCTGTCCGCACATGGCATCTAATGATGAGGAGAGAATCTGGCGGTTTGAGAAGGGGATAAATGTTGAATTAACCACCCCAGTGTCTGCCTTGGAGAACTGGGAGAGGTTTGCTACTTTCGTGGAGTCTGTAAGACGCATAGAGAGGTCTGTGATCGAGAAGAGATAGACTAAGGGTAAGAAGGAATGTCCATAGTTTCAAGGACAGAGTGTTGGGAGTTTCAATAAACCAAGGTATTATGTGCCTACACCACCACCAAGGTTCAATACCCAGACACAGTGGACGTCAAGTAAGGGTAGAACCCTTAGTTTACCACTGAAGGGAGCTCACTGCTTAGCCTCTATGTCAGTAACATGACCACTCAAACCACCAAGGGGGAATATAACCTGTTATAGATGTGGAAAAGAAGGACATGTGGTGAGAGACTTTCCGGAGAAAGTCAGGAGTGTGACCTAGCAACCCAGGCAGAGTCAGCAGGGCTCTCAGAGGCAACAACCTGGCAGTGGTTCTATAGGACATGGACAACATCCCAAGACGGTTCTTCGACATCTAACAATCGAGCATAGGGTCAACAAAAATCAACAACTAGGTTCTATACTATGAACCAGCCAGAAGAAATAGTCAACCCTCGGGTTGTGATAGGTCAGATGGAACTGCTTTATTCTGATATGTCTTTATCCTGCTTCGTATCTATGTTAATAGATCTGGGTGCTACACACTCTTTTATCACTCGAGAAGTGATTGATGATTGCAATATGATTGTTAGTCATAGAATAGATAGCTTGTTGTTAGAGACACCTTTGATGGGATCTGCAGTATTGTGGGAAGTGTGTTCTCCCTACAATCTTTTCTTTTCTGATCACCACATTCAAGTGGATCTTATACCACTTGAGATGCAAGGTTTTGATATAATTCTTAGGATGGACACCTTAGAGAAGTATAAGGTTGTCTTGGATTGTAGTTCCAAGCGAGCTGTGTTCACAAATGGTAGTGACACATGGATCTTTCAGGGAGATAGAAAGATTCTTCCAACCTATCTTGTATCATCTATGGTAGCTGAGAGGCTGATGAGACAAGGATGCCTTGCATTCTTAGCCCATGTGGTTGATACCACAATGGAAAGCCCTCATCCTTCTGAAGTTCCTGTAGTCAGGGAATTTGAAGATGTATTTCCTGAAGAACTTCCAGGTGTTCCGCCGCCATGAGAGATTGATTTTAAAATAAATCTAATCCCCGTCATGCAACCAATAGCACAAACGCCGTATAAGATGGCGCCTGCTGAAATGGCAGAGCTCAAGAAACAACTGCAAGAGTTGCTTGAGAACGGTTTTATCTGACCGAGCACTTCACCTTGGGGTGCTCCAGTCCTTTTTGTTAAGAAAAAGGATGGGTCGATGCGGTTATGCATTGACTATAGACAGTTAAATAAAGTCACCATAAAGAACAAGTATCCTCTACCAAGGATTGATGACTTGTTTGACCAGTTGCGTGGTGCGACAGTCTTTTCTAAGATAGATCTGAGGTCGAGATACCATCAGTTACGTATCAAGGAGGGTGACATACCTAAGTCTGCCTTTAGGACAAGGTATGGTCACTATGAGTTCATAGTTATGTCGTTTGGACTAACTAATGCACCAACTGCATTTATGGAACTCATGAATAGAATTTTTTGACCTTTTCTGGATCAGTATGTTGTCGTATTTATAGATGACATCTTGATATATAGTATAGATGCTCAACAACATGAGCAACATCTTCACCAAGCTCTGACTTTGCTAAGAAAGCATAAGTTATATGCTAAATTTAGCAAATGTGAGTTCTGGTTACCAGAAGTTTTTTTTCTTGGACATGTAATATCTGCCTCAGGTATTTGTGTTGATCTTAAGAAAGTGGAATATGTCCTTCAATGGAAACAACTGAAGTTACTGACAGAGATAAGAAGTTTCCTAGGACTGGCAGACTATTACAGGAGGTTCATTAAGAACTTCAGTTCAATAGCCTTACCCCTGACTAAGTTGACAAGGAAGGAGATTCGTTTTGTCTAGAATTACAAGTGTCAACAATCTTTCCAGTTGTTGAAGGAAAGGTTAACATGTGCACCCGTGCTGGTGCTACCTGAGCAAGAAAGGGGTATATAGTCTTCTGTGATGCATCTACGAATGGATTAGGATGTGTGTTGATGCAGGATAAACAAGTGATTTCTTTTGCTTCTCGACAGCTTAAGAAACACGAGGAGAATTATCCGAGACATGATCTAGAGTTAGATATTGTGGTCCATGCCTTGAAGATCTGGAGACATTATCTCTATTGAGAAACATTCTAGATTTTCACAGACAATAAGAACCTAAAGTACATCTTTTCTCAGCATGAGCTAAACATGAGGCAACGCTGCTACATGGAGTTAATCAAGGACTATGATTGTACAATTGATTATCATCTAGGGAAAGCCAATGTGGTTGCTGATGCACTAAGTAGGAAATCAGCAACACCAACCCTAGATAAAGCACAGCTAAAATCCTTAGTGTGCTCTAAGAGAGATATGTTTATCTCCTTGAGGCAAGACAATGTACAGCTTAAAGTGTCATTATTAGCTGGGTTGTTGGCTGAGTTGCATATAAAACCAACTCTGAGACATTAGATTAAAGAAGCACAACAGACTGATTCTATGATTCAGCAGATCATGTCAGAATATGGCAGTGAGAAGCGGGATGGCTTCCATGATTCTTATGATCAGGTATCCTGTTACCATGGTAGGATGGTAGTACCTGATGTTGACAACTTAAGAAAGTTAGTTCTAGAGGAGGCTCATTCTTCAATGTATGCTATGCATCCAGGGAGCACCAAGATGTATCATAACTTAAAAGATATGTATTGGTGGCCTGTATTGAAGAAGGATGTTGCTGAGTTTGTTATGCGGTGTCCAGTGTGCCAGCATGTTAAAGCTGAACATCAGAAGCCTGCAGGAACAATGCAACCCTTGCCTATACCACAGTGGAAGTGAGATCATGTAACTATGGACTTTGTGGTTGGTTTGCCTAGAATAGACAAAAGTCATGATTCCATTTGGGTGATAGTTGATAGGTTGACAAAGACAACACATTTCTTACCTATTAAAACAACCTATACAGCTGAGAAGCGTGCACAAATCTACATAGATGAGATAGTGTATTTGCACGGGGTTCTAGTTACCATAGTTTCTGATAGAGATCCTCAATTTACGAGTCATTTTTGGAAACAACTTCATGAAGCTTTGGGCACTCAGTTAAGGTTTAGTATAGCTTTTCATTCTCAAACAGATGGACAGTCTGAGAGGATGATACAAACCTTAGAGGATTTGCTCAGGGCATGTGTCCTTCAGTTTGTGGGGAGTTGGGATCTACATCTGAGATTGATAGAGTTTGCTTATAATAACAGCTATCAGAACAGTATTTGAGATGACACCATATGAAGATTTGTATGGTAGACGTTGTAGATCTCCCC
Source organism: Alisma plantago-aquatica (assembly GCA_963693085.1). Classification (NCBI taxonomy): domain Eukaryota; kingdom Viridiplantae; phylum Streptophyta; class Magnoliopsida; order Alismatales; family Alismataceae; genus Alisma; species Alisma plantago-aquatica. The sequence continues at coordinate 697,647,538 of OY856409.1, forward strand.
TATGTTGGTATGAGACTGGTGAATATCAACTTTTGGGTCCTGAGCTGGTTCAATAAACAACTGAGAAGATAAAGATCATACAACAACAGTTGAAAACAGCCCAGGATAGATAGAAATCATATGCTGACAAGCGTCGTAGACCCTTAGAATTCCAAGTCGGAGATAGGGTGTACCTCAAGGTTTCACCTTGGAAAGGTATCCTGAGATTTGGAAAGAAAGGGAAGTTAGCTCTGAGATTTATGGGGACTTATTCGATCATTGAGAGGATGGGAAAGGTAGCCTATAAGTTGGAGTTACCACTTGAGTTGCATAGATTGCACCTAGTGTTTCATATCTCTATGTTGAGGAAATGTCATCCTGACACTAATTTAGTTCTACAACCGGTGGAGGTAGAACTAAATGATGACATATCTTATGTTGAAGGACCTGTGTTGATTCTTGACAGAAGAATCAAGAAGTTGAAAAAGAAAGATATTAGTCTTGTAAAAGTTCTCTGGAATCACCGTGGCATTGAAGAAGCTACGTGGGAACTAGAGGATGAGATGAGGAGGAAATATCCTACTCTTTTCTCTTAATGTTTTGTTGATGATTTCGGGGACGAAATCATTGTAAGGGGTGGATAAACTTGTAACATCCCTGACCTAGGTTATGAATTAACCCTAGGTGTTTTACTTAATAAAAGTTATTATATTCATGCTCTTATCTTTTGAAAAGTAATTAAGGCTCAAGAGGAACTTATATTACAATTTTAGTCCTTTTTGAATATTGTTCAAATCAATATTTTGCTTGTTTTGGACTAAAATGCAAATTACCCAAGTTGAGGGGTCTATTTGCAAATTGTGTATGATAATATGTTCCTCATGTGTTAAAGCATCATGAGAATGAAGATTATGCAGAGGTATGGCTTGTGATAGCCTGAATACCAAGAAAGAATTGATAAATCAATGTTTGGGCATGAAAACCAAGTTTTGGTGTAATGTGCAATTTACCCAAAACCTAGGGTGCAATATGTAAATTACCATTTCAAAAAGGTCCCTAATGTTTCTTGGAATCATGTCGAGCAAATAAAATTAGAGGGGTGCCTTATTTGAATTAAGTTGAAGGAGAGAGAATCTTGATATTAAAATAATCAAGATTTAAGCATAATGGAAACATTAATGCCAAAATAAATAAAATAATTGAAGGGCCTTCAACCAAAATTAAAATGGTGGAATTATATGTATGTGTGGACGTACTTGAGCTTTGGAAGGACAGAAAATATCTTAAGGAGGTGAAATTCCACTCACCTTATAATAAGGAAAAGAATTTCCACTTAAAAATATATATTAATATTATAAGGGATTAAGGTGCTTAATTTCTTTTCCCTTAATCCATGGATAATGGAAGGGAGTTCGGTGGGTTTGATTTGCCTTTACATGCAAGGAAACCAAGGAGGAAGAGGTGGTACCATTTTTGGAATTAATTGATTTTTACTAAAACATTTTCTCTTTCATCAATTTCCTTATAAAAGAGCTTTTTCCAACCCACCTAAGGATCTTTTTTCGATTCCTTTCTTTCCCTTGCTTGCAAAATCGACCAAGAGAGCTAAGAACACCAGGGAGCACGTCCCCAACCTGTTGGTAAGCCTTTGACATTCGTTCTTCTTGATTTCATGGTGAAAATCATAAAATAATGTATGATTCCTTCATTTCTTCACTCCATCTTCAACCCTAGCCGATCCTTTCACTCCAAAAAGCTTGAGAAATGACCTTGGGAGATTTCTAGAGCTTCAACCACCATTGGAGCCATGAATCTTGGAGCCTGGGATCAGATTTGAAGGCGGGTTATACAACTTAAACCCTTAAACCTTGTCATTGAATTTGATTTCTACTTGTAATTGATTTAATTGTCATTATTGCAATAACCTTGCTTAATTGATGGAATTGCCTTCGAAAATGGTAGTAGTTCCGTGAGTTTAAAGGTTGAATATGATAACCTGTTCATAAGAGCACACCTTAATCAAAAAACAAAAGCAAACGGTCTTGGACCTTTGGTCCAAATAGTTTCATCAAACCGTTTGGTGCCCTAGACTCCAAACCGCATGGATGAGTTGACCGTTTGGTCTGGTTGACCGTTTGAGGTCTGAACTTAATCATAGGTTGGATGATGATCCAATGGACTCAATTGATTGATCCAATGTGTGCACGATCCTTCAATTGGAAACCCTAATCAAGTTGATTGATCAATCCTTGATTGGTCCCAACAATTTCAAGACAGTTTGGATCAAATAGTCTTGAGACCGTTTGAGCCCAAACGGTCTTGAAACTGTTTGGGACCAAATGGTTTCAAAACCGTTTGATGGATTGGAGGTTGATCCTTGACCCATGGATGATGATCTAATGGTTTAGAGTGATGACCCCTTCAATTGAATAATCAATGATCAATTCAATGGTGCAATTGGAAATCGATTTGATGGAGAAATGACCTTGTGAGCCCTTGAGGTTTGGGGACAAACAGTTTCAAAACTGTTTGGGGTCAAACAGTTTCAAAACTATTTGGTGGCAAACAGTTTCAAAACTATTTGGTGGCAAACAATTTCAAAACTATTTGGTGGCAAACAGTTTCAAAACCATTTGGTGATGAAACTTCAAAACCGCATGGAGGTTGTTAGTGGTTCAATCACTTGGTTATTGAAAGCAATGATGGTTCCAATTATCCAATGATGATTAGTAATATTAATAAATAAAGGTACAAAGGTTGAAACCCTAATAGTACCTAGGGATTAGTGTCAATTAAGGAAGGAACCCTAATTATCATAAGATCAATGACTTGGTATACTATGTCATTCATAGTTGTATGAACTTGACTAAGGGTTGATATAACCTAATCAAGTTGAGAGGAATGATAGCATGGAGTTGATACATGAATATGATTCATATGGTGATTAAGGGTATGAAGCTTAAGTTAAGAGATCATGAAACCCTAATCATGAACATAAACCCTAATTGACAAGGTTTTTGAACCTTAACCCTAATCCAGGGTAATTTATAATTGAAACCCTAATCCAAGGTATGGATGTAGTCCTAATTTAGGGCGATGATGTGTATAGACCTAATTAAGAGTAATGTGATTCAAAACCCTAATTATGGGTGATGGAACATGAAATCCTAATTGGGATGAATAGTAAACCCTAATTATGGGTAATGGAATATGAAACCCTAATTGGGATGAATAGTAAACCCTAATTGTGGATTATTGAATGTAAATCCTTTTCTAGGGTGAAATTTATGTGAAACCCTGTCTATGGATGGTTTCATGAGAAACCCTGATGTTTGATGTGCTGTGAAGCTCAAACCCAGGGTAATACTATATATTGCTTAATGAATCCTAAATTTGGGCAATATGGTCATAAAACCATATCTATGATCTGGTAATGGGATGATTATCCTTAAGTGATATGAAATGGGAAACCCTAAACCTGGTGAGGCAATAGTGGTGTTACCCATGAATAGCGAATTCATATTTGTTGTGCATGGTTCTGTTAAACAATTGATATTAATGTTATCATCTGTGCTAACCATGCGGGTATGTTGAAATGATGATCATGGCCAGGTATGAGCTATGATGTTTAATCCACTATTGTGATTGTACCTTGAGTGCCATAATATACCTTTCTTCCTAGTAAGAGGTAACAAGAGAGTTAATGGGCCTCAAGTACCATGTGTGATGCTTGTAATAGCAAGTATCATGTTTGCCTTGGTCTATTGACCTGAAGGTGATGGTTACCTGGAAAAGTGGTAACAATGCTTAATGATGAATCAAAGGTTTAATTACCCAGGGCCATATGATTATGGTGATGAAATTGTGAAGGGATGAGAATTCCCAGCTTTGAAATAAGGAACTGAGTCCCCAATGCCTTTTAAAGATTGTTAAGTAATTGATGAAAATAGTACATGTTTCTTTATAGCATGGTCATGATAAGTTTTGTTTGAGAACTTTCCTGATGCTAAAAGAATATGAAAATGTACTTATTTAATCAAGTGAAATCTATTCATGTAGTGCTCTAACCATAGATCCATCATCGCCAGCAGTTGGTGATGGTGAAACAGGTTTTCTATGGAATTCCTGGAATTCGCATATTTTGAATATGTGGGGGTAAATGGGCGAAAATATCCTTATGTCCGTGTGAAGAGATTGAGGGAAGGTAAACATCAAACCTCTCAACCCTTCATGTTTCAGGATAGATGTAACATAAATCTCCTGATGGTTGGGATAGGTGTATCATTAATCTCCCAATGTTATTTTATGTCAGGTCGACGAAGATAAACATTAATGCTCTCGATTACCGATGAGAGTGCAGTTGACGCTGTAACTCTATAGAGAAGTTCCAGTATACCCTGGAAAGCTATTTGAGCAGTCGACACAGTCCTACTTGTAGTCCTGTGCTGACCAGGAAGTGGAAGGTCATGGGAATCTGGCTCTTCCATTGACCTAATTATGGTACCGATTTCAATTCTAGAAATGGTCGGTTGGAGAATGAGTGGTATACCTCATCCCCTCAGAGCTTAAATCTGTTTGTAAAATATAATCAGCCATGTATCGTATTTGCATAAGATTGAAATGCGAGAACCACTGGTTGATGTCATATTGCTTAGCTTGTCCTTGATACATAGATATACTTATGTTCCTTTAAATCATATTGAATATGGGACATGCTGCTTTATCCATTTATAATTGAAACACTTGCATAAGAATGTTGCTCTAATCTGTACAGATGTTGGTTATCTACTATTGATTTATATTATCCCCCTGCTCAGTTTATTTCTATTAAACTGCTATGACAATGTTTTTGCAGAGAGTTATATCTCCCACTGGGGCAATTTTTATAATTGTCTCACCCCCGTGGGATCCAATGTTTTTAGGTAGACGCAGACATCAAGGCAGAAACTCTTCTGTAGGAGAAGAGCAGCAGCAACAGAAATAGGGACAGTAGTGATCCTACAAGTGGAGACATTGGTTGTCTAGTTTTGTGTAGTTAGTCCTTTAGGCGTCTCTGTACTCTCAGGTCCTAGGAGTTAGTGTTTTGATACTTCGATCTGCGATTTTGTGCATGTATGCCTTGAGGTGCAATGATGCATGTAATGTATTTATGTACCAGGATGTAATGTTTTACTTTGGTTCTAAATGAAAGAGTTTTCCTGTGAAAGGATCTCTTGATGATTGGTTTTAAATTTTAGTGATTTTCAGTAATTTCACTGCTAATAATATGCTTCTGTATTAGTTAATCTTGTTTATGAGTTGTATGCCTCAGTTTATCCATTGGGGGGTTGGGACCAGTAATAGGGCCAGATCTTGTCAAGGTTTGGGCCATCATCGAGGTTAGATATTGCATCAGGTTATGAAATGCTACCATCAATGTCCTCTTCAGGATCCTTCCTCTTTTTGGAATACAAGCAATTGATGGCTCTCCTTTTCTTGTCCATAGAAAACATCATGTTGTGAATTGTCTTACTCATCTCATTGCCTCCCTGAGGGACACCATCTGATATCACGACCATCTTAGTATGGGCCATGTTGTATAAGACCACATACATTCATTTATACACACACACACACACACACATACACACACACACACACACACACACACACACACACACACACACACACACACAAACACACACACACACACATATATATATATATATATATATATATATATATATATATATATATATATATATATATATATATATATATATATATATATACGTAAAATATACTATGCAAACTTATTTCATGTTTTTAGATAGTATTTGATGTCACTTATATGTAATAAATTGGCGTAGGATGTTGTAACCCTAATTTTTTTGGAATCCCAAAGTCATAAGAGAAAATAGATGTTGTATCCTTAGGGTTTAAAAAAAGGATTGAGGTGAAGAAAATAGGTGAAATATTAGATAATGAATCCTAGAGGTAAGTTATTGTAGGTAAGACCTAAAGTTTAGATCAGGCCTGAATGAAAATGATGTAGGAGTCTTCGTAGACCAACTAGTTGTACGAAGAAAAATCTTGCTATCCCCAAAGTCATGAACCATTCTATACACCATTGCCTAATTATTCTCTTATGACTCTATAAAATATTTGGAAGTATTATTTATTATAATTTATTTATTAAATATGGCATCTGACACCAATTTTTAAGACCCCCCCCCATAATGATATCCCCAATGATGATGGACCAACGAGGCAAGGGTCAACACTATACTTTTCTAGGATCCATATTCAATATACAAAAAATTTTATTTAATAATTTCAAATTCAATAATGTCTGTAATAAAATTTTGAAGATAGAATCTCATTTAAGGAGTTACACACATTTTTGAAAATGTGAAAGATATTATTTGAAGAGCAACATTAAAATTAATTTCCTAATTCTCTATGAGTCTTTAGCTTTATTTTCTTTTGGTGCATCCTTGTGGAAGTCCATATATCTGATCTTCAATAATCAAAGCTATCCTAAAACACAAAAAATGAAATCATCATACATCTACACAAGGTAACAAGTAAAAAAATATTTGTGTATCTATAGGGGTACTAATATTCAATACATATAAATCAATTATTTTTTTGAACTTGTAGTTTCATTTTAGTTCTCTAATCCATATATATCCTATATCCTCAGGTTTATCTATCTTTTTCTTTTTTATTGGACATAATTCTATTGGTTGCATTATTGTAGTCCACAGTGATTGTTCCATCCATGGACTCTTGTCACAATATTCACCATGGTTGTAGTCACATCCTTTAGTGATCATCTCTAAATTCTTAGGGAGGGTTAGCTCTCTATCAATCTTATGTGATTATTATTGTATTCAAATGTTCTTATTATAACATTTGATACACATGGTACTCTAAGGATTTGTAGGAATTGAAACAACCAAGAAATTTATACAATATTGATAACATCGAGAAACTCTAAAAATCACCAGAAAGAGATTATGAGAGGTGATTCAAAAAGTAGCCAACATAACTTTTGCAATGAGTGTGATTCTAAGAAATCAAGATTTCCATCCCAATTGAGAATTATTCCAAATCAATCTAAAAATTAACACACCACACTAGAGTGTTACAATCATGTTCATATGATGTGAAATAGGGTTTAGCCTTGGTCATAGGAGTCTTGGTAGGTTGTATTAGGGTTGGACTTCAAACCCTAGGTTTCTTATATGATGATCCATTGAATTGGAAACCCTAATTATTCATCAATGTGACCCTAATCTTGTGTCCATAAACAAATTTCATTATTACTATGAAAGATTAGACTATGTAATAGAGTAATCACTATTTAAACAAGATAACCATTCATCTCATAAAAATTAGGATCATGATATTACATTATCTTACATATTTTCATCAAAAATTACTTTGATGTTGAACAAGGTCTCCAAACCATCATATTCGAATTATAATCATTATCTTAAGAATTTTAATTATGTATTGACTATATTTGGATCTAGAGTTAATTTTCTATCATTTTTTAAAATTAAATGTATTCTAGCCAATATCAATTTGTCACATTACCTAAGATGGCACAGATCAGTTAGGTTTTAATTTGAGGGGAAAGGCCAAACTACCATCACGAGGTGATCATGTTTGATCACATGAATACTAGATAGTAAGGTAAATCCCTCTTGAGGATTCTTCCCTATGGCTAGTGCAGGAAGAAGCAAGACATGGAGTCAACTCCAGGTTTGACTACGGGTTGATGGCGTCAATAGTTAAGCCCAAGAGTTTATCCAACCTTTGTGAATCCAATGATCTTTTTGGCTCACATAGATGTGGTCAAGGAAGAGTTAGGTTAGGTTGGGTATTGCATATTCAAAAACTAGGGAAAAATATATGTTAGGGTGGTTTTACCATTTTTGAGTCATCTAAAGTGATGGAAGCACCATTTTGGGATTCTGTTGAATCTTCAGGCCAACGGAATTGGGTGAAGGTTCTTGAAGTAATTGGGTTGGAGTCGAAATTTTTTTCTACAGGAAAGTGAAGCTTGATGACATGTTGCAGGGACCTTGGAGGGTAACTGAGAGCATGTGCAAGTTGTAGGATTCACGAAGGTGCTACAGGTAGTCATATATAGGTCTGATATTGCAAGGACTGTCATTCTAGATCAGCCCTGACTCCCTAGATTGTCTGGTAATTGGTATTATCTCCATGGGAGGAGATAATAGCCAAATTATAGGTTGTTGTGCTCTATATGACCTTCTATGGCCAATAGAACAAGAATCATGAGAAACCATGGCTTGTGGAGGGAGAGGAGGTTAAGGTTTCAACTTCATCTTAGTGGTTCTCTCATCAGGAAGTAGATGATGAGTGAGAACCAACCAATCCTTAATCAACATATGGACCCACGACTTCATCCACATCACATCCTAGAGTTTGTGAATTAGTTTCTGACTTAGGTTTTAGCGGATTAATGAATTTCATTTAAATTATATTTATCTTTTATTTTTAAAGATTATCACTGTCTTTTAAAAATCTTTTAGGTCTCTAGGCCTCCAACTGAAGCAAAAACTTAAAACTATCTTAATAATACCCCTCTATCCACTTAGGAAAAAGAAAGGAACAAAATAGATATCTTACTACCATTTACTTGATAATCAAGTAACTTCATAGTTTAATTCCCCTATTCACCTATCAATGCATTATCACACCAAAGATGAGTTTCATCATCATTTAGTTGTTATTCAACATATGGACAAATAGTAGATTAAATATTCTTAAATTAATTACCAACTTGGAAATTTCTAGTATTTCATTTACGATTTCCTAATTCAATTAGAAATCATTACATACTATTATTAACACTTAATAAATGAACCAAATATTGGTTTGGCAAATTTTCACTTCAAGGACCTATTTCTATAACAGATATGTATGATTCAGATATTGAGACACAATTCACTTATTGCATTATTTACATTAGAATTTACAAAAAAGTCTCAAATTTCATGTTATTACAAATTCACTGTATAGATCCATATTTCACAACCAAACTCAAAATTGATCTATTCAACAGTCATTTGAAGTATAATTCTAGTATATGCAGAATGAGTGTATGTATTGAAAATTTATTAATTTTCCCTTGAGCTGATTACTAGAAGAGCACCCTTAATGTACAACACATGGCTGACAACTATCAAATGATTTTGATTTGACTTGAGATGTTGGGAAATGATGTAAAAGACCACATGAACATCCATAGAGGGGGTTCTATTCATCCTAGACCACACCCTAAACCGTATCCATTATTGGTGAGAGCCTAAGACGACCATCGATGGCTTGACATGGAGATTGACTACATAGGAGAACATGAGTGGAGAGTACACCAGTCTTTCAAGGAGTTGTGATGAGAGAATGAATCTTATCATCCACACCACAACGTTGATTGTGAGATTCTTCTAATCTCTCATTCATTGTATCAGAAACATAAATAGGGAGTATCTCTTTCTATTAGAATATGGGGAGTGGCCCCTCTACCCAAATGTTCTATCTTATAGCATGCTATGTCATTATTTTATGAACCATTTTTTAATTTAAGAATCACGTTTAGTGCCATGTTTCATGGTTTATTACCATGTTTTCTAGTCTATAGGAAGTATTGATATCTTGAATTGTTTGGTGAGATAAACTATTGATATTAAGTTTCCATGTTAATGCCTTTATGAGAAATTCGGTTTGGTGATGAGATGAGTGAGTGATCTCCCTAATATCATCACCCAAGTGTGATAGGTTTTGATACTTGTTCGTTGATGTTTTCCCAATTTTTAAAATAAGTTATAATAAATAATGGATTCAAGTATTCACATTCATTCTTGATTGCACAGATAGAGAGAGTAAACTAGTAGGGTAGTTGTAACACCAGTGCCCACTTCCCTAGGCTCTATTAGAGTTTTAGAAATAACATCTGGCCCCAAACACCACCATTGGCCTTGGTTGTATGCTTTGTCCTCACTCACACAAAGCTTGGGATCAACTTCCTAACAGGTCATGCATCCTAGTACTATTTTGGGTTGATCACACTAAACCACAGAGTTCTTAGTAATGAGCTCATTGAAAAGGAGGTGTGCCTTGGTGATATGGGTAGTCCAATTATTCCTTCTAAGATAATTTTATCTAAGGTATCAAATCCTAGTATGTTTCAATCTCCACAACATATACTCTTAACATCCTCATCAAGGCTAGAATATATAGCATCATAATATTTCCTCATTTCAGTGTACACCCTGAATGTCCATGGGCATAGTAAGGCCTCTACCCTAGCTTAATGCTTGATTTGCTTAATAATATACTTAAAACTTATTCTAATCCATTGAGATTCTTTGTTAACATGTGACAATATGATGTTTCTAGTTTGGTCCTATTTTGATGATGATTGAGCTTTGTATACTTGTTTTGGACCAAGTTGCAATTTACCCATGTTTTGCAGTTATCTTGCAGTTTGTCATATGTTGAGTCTGCCCTTAGTGCTTTAGCATCATGAGAGAGAGAATGATGCTATGGGGTGACTTGTTGGACCTTGTTTGATGAGGTGGCATCATGTGGTGATGCTAGGGTTTCTAGGGTTTTGGTTGATGGCATGGTGTCGACCATGTTGTGCTTGGTTGACTGTTGCGACATGTTTCTCAACCTTGTTGATGTTCTTTGGGTGTGTCTTGACTGAAATACCTTCTTTGGATGGGTTCTATTTTGAACATGGAGGTCTTGGTGTTGTTGGTCAAGATGGTTGGCTTTCTTGTGATATGTTTCAACCAAGGTTGTCCGGTGACCTTTTGTTGAGGTCGAGGCAAGGTTCCTTGATGTTTGTTTCGACCTATAGGGTGTTTGTGACCCAAGTGGTCAATACCCCACCTAGGTTTAGTCACCATAGGTTACATGCATGTGTTTAGAGGTTGTATGGCTATTTTGTTGGTGGACAAGTATCCCTTTGATGCTCTCTTGTATTGACACCTCCCACCCACTTTACTTCCCTCCTCATTTGAATATATAACCCCTTTATCCTTCATGTAAGTGATATTTTTAGAATTCCTTCTTCTCCTTCTATTGTGTTCGTCCTTGGAGCTTTGAGGAGTAAGAGTGACTAATCTTGGGTGCTTTGGTGGCCAAGAAACCTTGCATGTAGTGCTTTTGGAGCTTGATCACCTTCCTTGTGGTGATTCTTGGTGTTTTCTCTTCTTGGTAAGTGGTTCTACCATCTTGATCACGTTTCTACTTTAGAACCCTACCTTCCATCTACTCCTTCTCATCCATTAGACCATGTTTTGACAAGGTGGCTAACCTGAAAATCTTCTCCTCACAAATTTTGTAGACTATGTCTTGACATGGTGATACCTGAGTGAGAAGGGGTTCCTTTCTTTCTTATTTCTTTTTGGTTCGTACTAGGGTTTTTCACCCTCTTTCTTGAGCGTTATTTTTACCATGATGTACTTCTCTTTTTAGGAGATCTTTTGGCTGAAGTGTTGGTCCAAGTTGGAGTATCTTCTTCTCTCCTGGATCCTTTGATCTTGGATCTTGGATCTCTTCTTAAGGTGGGTTATATAACTCTCTACCTTCTTCTATTACTTGCACCATAATATTTCTTGCATGCTACTATTTTGATATCTAAACTTGATGCTAATGTGCTAGATGAGGTTATCATGGTCTAAGATTTAAGACTTTGTAGTATTCTCATGTATATTACTCTCTTTCTTAACCCTAATTCCATGAACTCATTTTCTAAGTGATGGATGAACTGAATTTGTTACATGCAACATGATTCTTGGTTTTATCACCATGTTTTGGTTCAAATTTGTGTTTTCTTGTGGTTTTTGAGTTGGCTTTCTTGAGGTTGAAGCTTGGTCTTCTTCCACCTAGTTGGTTTCTTGAAGGTTCATGTTGAAGTTCAGATTTCAAGGTCTTGATGTTCATCTTAGTTTAGAGTTTTCCATCTTGTTGGTGATGGTTTTTCTTGGATGGTAATCTTATATTTTGGTCATGGTATACATCTGCTTTGGTTATGGTTTATCCCTGTTTTGAGGATGGTTATTTTCCTTTGTGGTAGCTTGACCTTGGTGGTCACTATTCCTTTGTTTTTGTCTTTGTCGACACACTTTGACTATGGGGTGATGGTCGAGATGTTTTGCTTTGTTTCGGTCGAAATACATGACCTTGTATCATGTTCACAACCATAACCCTAATGGGTTGAGGGTGGTAACACTTAAGGTTTGAGACATATGTTTTGTGTCACAGTCGAATCCCTAACCCTAGGGTGGTCGAGACATTTTATTTGATAATCTTATTTCGGTCGTGATGTGCTTTAGTCTTGGTCAAGACATGTGCTTTTTTTGAGGTCGAGACATATGGTTTTCTAGTGGGTGAGACACTTGTTTGAGACGGGTCGTGACACATGTTTGATGGATGGTCAATACACTCACATGAGTACATGGTTGTAACACATGTAGAACTTGGTAAGGTTGTTACATATGTACATGTAAATGTTGAATGATACCTAATGTTTTTTTGGATATTTGATTAACCAAGATAATGATGAGGTTTTAACCCTAATATGCTCCAAAAATGTGGGAGGTTACATAACTAGGGTTTGGTGATTGGATAATTCTATGAAACCTTAATCGATTATGTGTTTGAAACCCTAACCCTAATTCTAGGGTATGTTATGCTTGTTGAGCTTTTATGGATGGATAGCATGTGATTATGCTTTCTCACTCCTACCTGTGTGATTCTAACATTGCAGGTTGAATGAATGCCATGGCTTGTGTATGATAGGGTGGTGATCATATGACATAGGGTGATGTCTATGCTCCTGTTTGGTTTGAGATCGAGATTACAAAGTCCATACTAGGTTAGTCGATAGATCCTGATTAGTTTATTTGGATTTGATCCTATAATTGTTTGGAAACCCAATCCTGTTGCAAGCACTCAAACTGGACTTGCCTCATAACTTGTGTTTTCCAGTCTGGCATATAAAACAAAATAACACAAAAGACAGAGCTAAATCTAGATTGGGATTCCAAAATCCTTTTACTAGCAGGACTAACTTGGTTTGGATTAGAGGATTACAGAACCCAAAATGGACCCCATCAGTCTAGTTTTTGCCAAATAAAACAAGATTGGATCCTGACTGGATTAGTCGGGATTAGCACCTACGTGGCATAAAAAGACAACACCCAATCCAGATTGGATCCCAAACCAAACAGGGGCTATGAGTGTTGGTTAGACATGATGAGATCATATTGATGTAATGTGTCCTATAACCTGGTGAAGGCTTAATGCATATTTTAAGGTGATATCTTCCAGTGAGATCATTAAGGGATTGATATCCCATAGTGATTTTATAGTGGCGGTAGCCTTGTATGGCTATGTGGCTTTGATGTTGGCCTTATGATTGGCAGTGCTACAAGTATCATGTGATAATGTGAGAATTTCACTCCTTATACATTTTATATCTTATGAGTTTGTTTCATAGTTATGCTTGACAGATTGAATTAGGGTTTTGTATGTCCACTTGTATGATGAAGCCTTGATTTACCCAATTGGCATAACTACTAAAGTGAAACCCTAATCATGTAGGTACCTAGTGCCATAGATCCATTCCACTGTCAGTTTTATTGCTGGATGGTGAAGCGAGTCTTTCCCACTGGAAACTCAGAGCACATATTTTTGAATATGCGGGGTTGCAAGTCGAGTATCTTATTGCATCCACAATTATAGGATGTGTGAGATGCCCAAGCATGAGATGTTCTCCTTGTGATATGTGATAGGTAGTAGTGTAACTGCATGCCTCTTTTTAGGAACGACCATGTGTGAACCTGTTCCTCTAGAACTGTTTCCTTTACCAAGGGGGTCTAGGTTTTTTTATATGGATGGCCATGTGTGAGCCAATTATTTAGCTTGACTATATGTTGTTGTTTACAGTTGGCTAATGTGTCTCTGAAGTGTTTCTTTTGTACTGACCAAGAGGTGTTGGAGAGGTCATGGATTCCAACTCTTCCATTGACCTTGTATGGCTCTGATTTTGACTTAGAAGTAGTTTGTTGGATTTGAGTGGTACGACTCAAATCCTCAGGGCAATAATAAAATACATAATACACCTATTTAGTATATTTTCTTATGGTCAAAATACACTTCACATTGGATGATCCCTTTTCCTTATCTCTGTACTAACTTCTTTAATTATAATATGGTAAGATAAATAAAATGTTATACATGTTCTTCGTATTCCTTTAAAATTATAAATTTTTCTACTACTCAATGGAAATTGCCTAGTTTGTTTAATATGCTATATCAATTGGATACATATCATATAGATGAATCTGCTCAACCTATTAACTATGATATCTACCTTGTGCTTTTAATAGACATTGGTGGAGAGTTATATCTCACATTGGGACGTTTGGTCTCACCCTGTGGGTTTCCACATCTTTTAGGTGGTTGTGGACGACAAGGTAGGGATCGTGTTGTTCAGGCTGAGCAGCAAGAGGAGCAGTAGCTGAGTAAAGGTTGGATGAGCTACTTTTGTTTTGTAGTGGATTCCTATGTGTTGTCCCTATACTCTCAGGTCCTTGGGGGAGTTTTGTAGATGTTGTATGTCGATACTATGTTTTGTCTATATGCCTTTTTTGTACAGATATGGCATGTATGTATGTGAACAAGTTATCATATGTATAAGTCTTGGACAATGATCCAGTGAACATTGCTATGCAATAATCTTTCGGCCGGTGTTATATGTATACATGTGGCTCTTTGTGGACTCAGATATGATAAGTTCCATCTTTTGTGTTTATGTGCAAATGATTTTAATTTCCTATATTTTTTGGTAACCTGGTTGTGTAGTGTAATTTAGCCTTTTCCTTTGAGTAATCTCACTTTGTGTGGGTTAGGACATCACAAACATGTAGATCTTGATAACGACTGCCAATGCAAGGGTGGTTGTGTCACCATGGATATCCCTTTCCAACAAGTCTAAACCGCACGACTCAAGACTAGCACGCCACATGCCCATACATGCCCCATCCACTGGAGGTTTAATTCTCAGATACCATTTGTAACGCCCCAAGACCACTACCTAAGGCTCTAGTAGAGCTTTAGGAATGAAAACAAGCCCAAAATACCACCACTGGCCTCATATGCATGCTTTATCATCACTCACACATACACTAAGATCAACTTTCTATAGGTCACCCATCTTGATACTACTCTGGGCTGAGCACACTTAACCGCATAGTTCTTAGTGATGGGCTTCTTGGAAAGGAGTTGCACGTTGGTGATATGGGTACTCCAATCATTCATTCTAAGATCATTTTATCTATGGCCTCATATCCTGGGACATTATGATCTCCCCCTCTTATACACTTTATGTCCTCATCAAGGCTGAACTATATGTCCTCATAATATTTCCCCATTTCAGTGTAAACCTTGAATAGACATGGACACCCAGCTTCCAATCTTGGTAATCATTGCAAGGGTGACAACATCACCATGGATATCCCTTTCCAACATGCCTGGACCGCAAGCATCAAGACTGGAATGCCATTTGTCCATGTGGGCTCCACCTACTGAAGAGGTTATGACTCTGATACCATTTTTGTAACGCTCATGCCTGGTGTCCAATCTCTAGTAGAGTTTGAAGAATGATGATTGGCCCCAAAGACTATTAGTGGCCTCAGCTGCTCATTTTTTCCTCACCCATGCTTAACTAAGGATCAACTTCCTGACGAGTCACCCATCCTCGTATTACTCTAGGTTGCGCATGCTTATCCATAGAGTTCTTAATGAGGGGATCCTTTAAAAGAAGGTGGACCTTTGTGATATGGATAGTCCAATCTCTAGTAGAGTTTGAAGAATGATGATTGGCCCCAAAGACTATTAGTGGCCTCATCTTCTCATTTTTTCCTCACCCATGCTTAGTTAAGGATCAACTTCATGACGAGTCACCCATCCTAGTATTACTCTAGGTTGTGCATGCTTATCCATAGAGTTCTTAGTGAAGGGATCCTTTAAAAGAAGGTGGACCTTTGTGATATGGATATTCCAATCGTTCCTTTTAAGATCATTATATTTGAGACCTCAAATGCTGGGATGTTACAACATAATTTGGTGAATATTATATCACACTAATTTTATCATATAGTTAAAAATCATTTCTAAAATAGTTTCATTTAATGCCATTCTTTGTTAGTTTAGTTAATCAACCAAAACTTACCAAGTTATTCTTTAAAATAAATTAAAGTTGTACTAAAATCTAAATGTTCTTAAAACTATGTTCCTATAAGTTTGATCCTTAAATGTAATGTGATAAGACCTTTCCACTTGCTAATTGTATTTGTCGTACAAATATTTTATGTAAAATCTAGTATTCATTTATCCAAGTGAATTTGAGGGTACAAAAATCCATATCAAATTGTTTTCATTATTATTGGAACAATAGAATTTTTCAACTTTATCATATAAAGGTTAAGTTAGGATATTTTTTTTTCTTAGTTGTTTTGTAATTTATAGTTTACTTTCATAAACTCTTTTATCTTTTATAGGTTTTTTTAGTTGATGTTATCTTTTCGGTTTTGATAATTAATTATTTTCTATTATTTTAAAAAAATCTACATTCGTTTGTATTTTATTTTTTAGCCTGATCATAAATATATTTATTTCTTACGCATTCAAATTCAAATAGAATGGTAAGATATACAATTTGTTCAATGTCAATCATGAAACTTCTTCAATCATGATATGTGATGCTTCTCGAGAAAATTCCATCACTAGATGATAAAAACATAAGATCATTGTAGAGAATGATGTCAGGTTCCTTCATTGTGAATATGCAACAAACTACAATAAAAAATATTCAGGGAGATAGTATGAGGAGTAGTGGTATGTGCTTGATTATTCTAACAATGTGGACTACAAGCAACACTATTTTGAGGTTTAAGATGAAGAGCCTTATTATGATAATAACTATTCACCAAGATGAGTGAATATCAGATGCCCTTGATAAATTTGTAGTCAAACAATAAGTTAAGAGAAGAAGATTATTGGCCCGAATGGCTCAATTTGAGGCACAACTTTTCCAAGTAGCTGAGTTGTTGGTAGTGCAAGAAGAGAGTTATCTAGATTAGCCAAAGATAGTGATCATTGAAGAGAATGATCCTTTTTCCATGATGTCAATCCCTATGATAGACCCAAATGTAGATATTTAGAATGATCAAGCCATCTTGGTTAAATCTATTAAGGAAAACGAAATACACACTTCTACACATACATGTTTTTTTATAAATAAGAACCACTTCACATAGAGATCTACAGTCCATCACAACCACCATTTGTTGCTTGACCAAGTATTATAAATGAGGAGCTACCACCTCAATAGAAGGTCTACATGCCACCTCTACCAAATATAATGATGATTTCCTCAATGAGCATTCTACCAAACCCATTGGTGGATTGGATACATTCCACATGGATAAACTAGAACACGAGGGTGAGACCGTGGAGGACCCCAATGTATCTACTAATCCCAATGTTGTGAGTGATTTCTTGGAGGATTCCTAGGTTCTTAAAAATATTTACCACATTGATTTTATGAATGAGGATGTTTCGCTAATGCTGGCACTAAACCGTTTATAAGAAAATCAATTATTGAGATGAAACTATATATAAACCATCTGCCAAATCCAAAATTGAAATAATTGGTTCTTAATTTAGAACATACTACCTTATCCATAAAAGAAGGTAGTCTACCTTTAGTCTTCAAAAATTAGTAGATCTAAGGCCACCATACAAATATCGCTCCTACTTTGTGCCATTTATGCCAAATCCACAAACAGCCATTGCACTACCTCTATTTATGTAGGAGTACATGTGGATCATATTAGATGGATCTAGGTGATAAGAAATACTATTTCAAGCACTAGTTGTACCATGGGTCTCTCATGTTTAAGGTCCCAACCCTTATACATATTCCTTTCAGCTATACCTTCTTTTAGTTACCAAGGCCACCTGGACGAGCATCAAGAATTTATTCCCATCAACTTGGGTTTAGTTTTTCTCACAGATGAGAAAATTTCTAAGACTAAGAAGGATTTGTAGTTGTAAATACTCCTTTCTACCCACTCTTATCCCTTGATATATAATTTTTTATTTAGCATCATGGATTTTCATGTATCCATTGGATTCAAATTACTTGCGCTATATTTAACTGAAAATTATTGTCCTTCCAATTCATCTATGTTATTTGAAGCCATTATCTAATCATTTTATCTTAATTCATATTTACATTGCATATAAAATTTGCCTTACAACCCCACTCGTTTGAAGTAAACTCTTTATGTTAATCCAATCTTATTGAAACATGACAATGGTCTGAAATCATTCTTTGTAGATGGTGAATACTAGTTTCATGAACCATATAAAGAATGACAGGTGTTAGATATTCATGGAATTTTCATTTATCCATATTATATCATTATTTATTTATACCAAGTTAGAGTAATAACTCAATGTTCCCAAGAATAAAAAGAAGTTTTGAACATGATCCAAATCCCTTCTACATTTCTCTTCCTTATGATTACCTTTCATCAACCAAAAAGTAAAAAAACAAACATCACAAAATGTGTGAAGCATCAAGATTGGGGTGTCACACCTCCACAATGTGTCTATTCACTCATCCATAACTATCTCTATGTAATATGGTCATACTAGTAACAAAAAAATAAGATACCAATGTACAAAACAAGAAAACCTTGTAAAATATTAAAGGCAAAAGAGAAAAAATTGCAAACATAAGTTGAATGTAGGTGAGATGGTTGTTCTTATTTCCATACCTCCACTCACTCCATTTTCCACCTAGGCTGTATTACATTCTTCCTTGATATCTCCTTCATATATCCTAGTGTTGGATTGTGTGTACATCCATGATTCTGTGAGACTCATCAATTCTTTGTGAAATACTCAACAATGTTTGATACAGGGGACTATGGTGAGGTAGTGGTATTGTGCAATAAATTTGGTAATGATGACATGGATAGTCATGTTCCAGGATCTCAGGAGGTTGGGTTGCTTGGCCACATTGGGGGTTGGGATCAAGTATGAGGCATGCATATTGGTCGAGAGTATTGATTTCGAGATTGGTACAAATTTTTTGTTACATGAGGACAAGAAAAATTTAAACTCAGGATTGTCTGAGTGAATGTCTATTCATTATAGTTTTAGGTGCATTTTATATTTAGTTTTGCAAGTTTATATTGCATTTTATTTGACATTTTAGTTGTTTTAGGTGTTCAGTTATTTATGAAATCTATTCTGTCCTAAATCAATTTTTATGTTTAATTAGTAGGTTGCTGCAAGGAAAATAGGTGAATTTAGAAATTCATTTCGAAATTCCCAAGAAATAATCCCAAAAGTTAAATATTGACGAACTCCAACAATTGGACTAAGCATCACAAAGTATACCAAGTCAGTAAATCATTTTTTTATATTAACATATGAACCCTGATCGAGAGATTCAAAACGCATTGAAGCATATCTGAATTGTCTATAAAATTAGTATATGAATGCCCATTTGTTTAACTATCACTTAAGTCGATCAATTGACAGAGTGTCGTGAATATGAAGAAAATGGCTCACAACCACCGGATGATTCTCGGTTGACATGAGATCGTGGGAAATGATATAAAAAGACCAAAGGGGCATCTAGAGAGGGGATTACATTTTATCTTATATATGTCACTGGCTAGAGATGAAGATGAACACTGATGACTTGATGTGAAGATGCACTTTCTCAAAGAACGTGACCAGAGACAGCAACACTATATGAGTAGTAGCAATGCATACCATGAATCTTCTTCTCCACAATGCTACATTATCCATGATATAATCATTTTCTCACTTTCCTTGTATCTCAAACATGAACATAGGGAATATCTAACTATCGGGATGTGGGGATATCCTTGCTACCCAAATGTTCTCTCGTGTAGCCTACTATATATTAATTGTATGTACCATCTTTTATGATATAAATCATGTATATTTCAATGTTTCATGATTGTTTAGACTCTGTGCACTGTGATCCATAATATTTTTGTGTGTCGATCGTATTTTCATCCATATTTTCATTTTCTCTACTTTCCAATTCTTAGGTGACCTTGGGCTTTCTTTCCTATACTTTCATGGTGGATGTGAGTCATTTTGGGCCCACCTAATTCATATGGAGATGATAATCCTAAATATTTACATGGATCTCATCTTTAGTCCTTGAAATAGAGACTCGTTAATCTTTATATCAATTGTTACAACAAGATCAAATTGTATGAAGATTAGGTTCCTCGCTTGTTCCATCAAACAGCAATAGGGAATTTCCCAGTTTTTCCCTTTCCTTCATATCATATTGTCACATTTTGGTTGTGGAAAATTTTCATTTCACCCTCAAAACCATTGCTAGGTCTAGAACACTAGATCTATGGGATCCCGCATAGGTGGTCACCCCTCATAAGATCCATGTGGGTGTGGAACCAATGCCCGTACTCTTTTTCAAAGTTATTTATTTAAATTTTTAAAAGGTAGATTAAATGCTTTATTATATTTTTTTGGCCAATAGTTTGGAAATTCATAGTAGTTACATCCATATCTAAGGTATTTCAAAAAGGAACTTGGTTTTTTTTTTATTTTAAACCCTAATTCTAACATATCAGACCAAGATTTAGTAAAGATCTAAGATTAGGGTTTCATGATAAGGTTAAGGTATATTTATATGTATGGATGTCTATTTCTGGTTGTTTAGGTCTCATCCATGAGTCAGAAGGCCATGTTTAAGGAGTAACTCTACTCCAAGTAAGTGTGCCATGCCATTTTGGATATTTTAAGTGGATGATTATATGTTAGTATGCATTATGGTTTATGTGTAAATTAAAAAATCACTATTGTAAAAATGATGATTAAAGTTCAATTTATACATGTAATTCCTGTTGGTTTCCATAATATTAACATCATGTACATGTTGTGTTAAATTGTAACCAAGAAATCATGACAATGTAGATCAGAAGTTTTAAAATCATATAGTGTTCATGTTACATTCAAATTTCTTCTTAAAGTTCAAAGAATGTGTCCATGTTCATATTCAAGAGGCAGAAATCATGTTATGTTAAAGAAGGAGATTCCCCATCATTAAAGATCATGATAATATAATCATGTAAAGAATTAAATAACAAATATAATACACTTCTCGGCCAAGTAATTCAAGGGTTTCTAGCACTTAAGCGTTTTCCAATCATCATATACCCTTAGTCCCCATTTGGTTCTTAGGAAGAGGAAAATATGGGATGAGTCACATGATCGGATGAGCCAGGATGTGAGTTATCGACATATGTGTTTTTCCCTTCACATGTTTGGATGTATCCATTAGAAATTTGTGCCACTCCAACAACTAGTGTTTTTGAAGCACGTTGATCTACAAACCATGATTTATAGGATGGAAGAACCCTCTATGCAAATGTGCAAGTGTTGACAAAGTAGTATATATATAAACCTAAGTTAGAAATTTGATCCCTAATTGCCATTTATTTCTACTTATTATATCTAGATTAAATGCAGGCTTCCCATGTGTGCACAACATGTTGGGTGAGCTATCAATAACTTGTTGATGTCCTTTGCTATATATTTGGATAACAAGACCTTCTCTATTGAGATAGAAGCAATAGAAGCAACTCATCTTCTCCATCTTCATCACCTTACCTATGAGCACCTCAGGCCATGACATACTCTTCCCAACATTGTTTGTCGCCTCTTCATAGTCAACATTCTTGTAAGTATTGTCGATTGAACGATAGTGGGGAGACACCACAAAGCTAGATGAGAAAATGAAGAACTAAACCTTGGACCTTGCTGACCTCCTATGGTTGTAGATATAGAGAATGAAAAAATGGCACAAGAGTCGATGTTAGGGTGTTGCAAAGGATGTGGAAAGGTGTGGATCTATTGTGAAGATGATAGGAGTACTGAAACAATTGGTGTGAACGTTGCAATTGGGCATGGTGATGAATTAAATAATTTCACATTTGAGATAGATTTTGATAGTACTACGCCATGTGTATGTCAAAACCACTAGAATGTCAATCTGATATCATAAGCAAACCTGGGATTAGGATAAAGCCATGAATTATATCATAGTCATATGTGTGAAGCATTAAGCCAAATGAGGCCTTATATATGTGATCATTAAGGGATTTCAATATATCATTAATTGAATTTAGTCATATAATTTAATAATGGAAAAGATCCAAGAAGTTACTAAATAAACATCATGTCATGTCCTTTCAATTTTAAGTAATATGTTTTTTTATTTTTTTATTAGAGTGTTTCTTACTTACGTTCTTGCTTTCTTTTGCATGTACATGGGGTGGTATGTCAAAGATTTCAAGAGAAAAAGTAGGATTGAAGAAAGATCTTAAATAATAGTTGATCACCAAGACTTGGCCTGGTGGTCTTCTATGTACATATGAAGATTCATCATGGATGTTTTACAAAATATATATCTTATAGGAATTGTGTCAAGTTTTTGTTTCACAAGACAACTTATGTTGTAGATTTTCAATGTCATATCATAATTTTATGAATCATTTTGTATCAATGCACGAACTTTATTTACCTTGGTTTTATGTATATTACGGTTTGTGGTGTTTCTCCAAGCCAAATGACTCATGTTATGGATGACATGGGATTTTATTATGTTGTTGTATGTGTTCTGGAGGGGCATTCTAGATGCATATTCTATGAGTTTTCAAAATTAATGTCTTGTTTGTTGATATCTCACTCTTTATATGTATTGCTTCTTCAATCAATATAAGCAGCATTCATCTTCTAATCCCTCTAATATCTTCCATTTTTTAGTAGTTAAAATAGAGGGTATTGCGTGCATATGTGAGGGGTTATTGTATTAAAAAATAAATGATGGATTATGTTAAACCAAGAGAAAATGCCTAATCCTTTCACTTAAAAGTGGTTTACCATTCTTCTTTATTGATGATAATTTTTTGTTAAAATCATAATATTGAGTGTAAGATGGTAGTTTACATAAAATTGAGGATTGAAAATAACTTAGATGTTTGGAAAATGCTGATACACTAGGTTGTTGTCTCCACTTTCTATCTTGTACATTTAGACATTTATATTTATATTATGATTTCTTGTGTTTCTAGCTTTATTTTAATCATTAGTTATATATGAAATAGGTTGCAAGACACTTCCCTAAACACTATTCATTTAATAAGAGAAAGCAAATTACAAATGCCCTACAGTGTTTGCTTGATACATCAAAAATATTTCTCACATGAAAAGTATTTAGTCATAATGAACAAATCTCCAAATTGAAAAATATTTAAAGTGAAGTGAATTTTAACATTGGTCCCCTGAAATAGAAAATATAACAAATTATAATGTTATTCGCGTATGCCAGACACACTGAAACAAGTATGCCAAAGAGGTGGCACCCAGATGGTAAAAGTACTGATGTATGATTGAGAGGTCGTTGGTTCAAAACCCCCTGGCCACAGGTTGAATGAATGGCATCTTTTTAAAAAAAGCATTATTTTTATATTAAGATCTTGAATCTAGATAATGATGTCATATATGTGTATGTTTATATATGAATAAAATTGTAACATATAATAAGTGATATGTAAATATTTCCCCCAGATACTGGAACGCTTACTTAATTTTTTTAATGATGTATTTTTGTAATATTTTGAAAAAAAATGCTAGACACCTAAAATATGATTTAAGAAATTAGATAAACACTTGTTATAGTTCACAATCATTTTTTTAATATAGTTGTATATAAAAGAAATGCATTAACATTATCATTACTAAATTTATTTTTCATTGTTAAGATTACTTGAAGAATGATGGAAAAACAAAAGGTAATTGCATCTATTGGTAGAGATAAGGAAATGAAAATGGTATATGAAACAAGTAATACTCTTAAATAGATAGTAACTCCGCTACACAAGAATTGCTTTTATATATATAATGCGATATGCACATGATGGAATGACGCAAAAAGAAGATATATTATTTCAGCATTAATGCACGCAAACATTACATGATTACCACAATGTTATATGACATACAAAGTCTGAAATAAAGTTGATGAAGGGAAACTTCATGTCTACCACATGAAGACATTCATATCAATGTTAACAACAATATCCTTGTCTAATTATCTGTGTTGACGATAGATATATGTTCATTTGTGTTACATGATCCTTCTTCTCAATCCCTCCAAATTCATTGCAATTTCTACCATTTGAGGTCGATTTTCTCCTGAAATAGACAGACAACAATATGCAACTGTTGCAACCTCTTTCATTTGGCTCACAACCTCGATGCTCAAAATTCTTGAGTCAAAAATTTGTTCAAGTTCATTAGATTTCATACATGAAACAAAGTGTGTGGCCAAACACCTCTCTTTATCAACTCTTTCATATGATAATGGTGGTTTTCCCGTCAAAAGCTCCGCAAGAACTACTCCAAAACTGTACACATCACTTTTTTCTGTTAGTGAATGGGTAAGCATATATTCTGGATCCAAGTATCCTAAAGTTCCCATCACAACAGTTTGAATTTGTTTTACATCATTAGGTACCAATTTTGAGGCTCCAAAATCTGAAACCTTAGAGATATATTCAGCATCCAAGAGTATATTTGAAGTTTTGACATCTCGGTGTATAATTGCTGTATTTGTAGAAGAATGTAAATATGCAAGTGCTCCTGCTACTTCTGCGGCAATGTCTAGACGAGTACCCCATGGTAGAGTTCCATGCTTAATGTGGTTAAACAAGGTTCCATTCTCAACAAATTCGTACACCAATAAGGGATTCTCCTCTTCTAAGCAACAGCCAACTAGCTTCACAACATTTCTATGGTTTATCTTGGACAAGATCACCAATTCGTTGATGAATTCTTCAATGTTACTCCCGTCAACTTCTGTTGACTTCTTAATGGCAAATGTTCTACTATCATTTGGTAGGTTTCCCTTATAAACGACACCTTGACCACCACGACCAATTATGAGAGCTTGATCATAATTGTTTGTCGCAGTTTCAGTTTCCTCTTTGCTAAATATTTTAAACACGTCTTCGCTTTCTCCAGAAGAAGATATCCGACGTTGTAGTAATATACCTCCATTTTGTATGAAATACCTTTCTTTTTGTTTTCTCAATTTCCATTTTTGGATCAGTGAATATGTCCAAATACCCAAACCAATTGCAAGTATGGATGACGCAGCTAGCACTGCAAAAATAATTTGGGTGAAGCTAGCATGATACATTATGTATGCCAAGAATATTACAATTCTTCAGTTGAAAATTTATAAATCAGATTTACTTAAAGTTTTATGGATTATATTTTTTGTAAAATGTAATAAGACATGACGTACCATAGAGTAGGGCGGATGTTAATTAAGTCATAAAGAAGACAACCCCACCCCGCCCCCAAAAGGAAAACAAAATGATTTTTTCTATGTTCATACAAATTTTCTACATACAGTTGTTTATATAATGAGTAGTTCTTACATACAACAAGGACAAAAGACTTAAACGTATTTATTTGTGTCCGGTTCGGTGTACATTATTAGTTTCAACCTTTTATTGCATGCGTCTTTCTAGGAAAGGAATGGGAATCATCTGTTCTTGACACTGTCAAATTGTGTGCTAGATTAATTAATTATAAAAAATGTATGAAATACATCGATCCTTAGTGTCAATTCCTCTATTAAAGAAAAACGATTATACATAACTTATGTTTACATGGATCGAAATATCCTCAACACGTTCATATTGAAAGGCAAACATCCACGCTACCAAAAAATATATAGACATACTACAGGAAAAAAGATACTCTAACCGGCTAACCCTATTCAGTGGTCGCTTAAAGCAAAGACGACATGAAGAAAACAACATAACACAATACTCTACGTCAGGGATGTCAATTTAGTGTGGGGAGGGTTACCCTTCTGCCAACTCATTAAGTGTGATGAGTAAACGTAAGGGTAATTTTTTATCCCACCAATATCCTTACCCTCTTCTTGTACTTGCCTTTTTACCCACAAGGAAAATGGAGGGTAAAGGTAAAGCTGGAAATCTATATACATGTATGTAATTATTATCAATAAGAAAGGCATATTTAGACTGAGTACGTATCTAAATCAAATACAAAGGATCTTAACGATGACCATTACAAAGCCATAACGATTTTGACTTGTCTTGTTCAATCTTATTCGCAAAGTATATAACATTCAACATATACTACCAATACAATGTTTGTTGCATCTACATATGAGTACTCCAAATTTTAACATAAGAACAACCAATTCAGTCTCAAAAGAAGAAAAAACTCATAACTAAATGGTAGTATATGTTAAATATATAACAAAATGATTTTTTTGCTTACGAATTTATATGTTGTTTTTGCATAAATAATTATTTTATACCCATCAAAATGTTTTATATACACAACTGAACTTGCAAAATAGATGTATGTTGCACACCACCACAAACATTTAACAAATGACAAATAGATATAAAATTATTATGTCATATCCATATGTCTAAGCACTCAAAATTACAATCGTGTATACATACGAATGAACTCTAAAAGAACTGGAAATACCATCTAAAAATTATTGGATTCGTGTGTACGCTAAATATAGTATTGTCGTTTCATGCAAATATGTATCATACCACAAAATATTGTTGTATCACAACAAAAAGTCCAATAAGTAGAAAAAAACAGCATTCTTATTAAAAAAAATGATGCGCACGTTATGTTCAATGATCCAATGTTTTCATACAATACTACTAATAGATCTATTTATATACTAGACATTAAGAACAATGACTTATCCTAACATTTATCCATTATGGTAGCCGGTTAGTGGGTAGAGCGTGAGTCAAAAAATCTGTTGCGCTTACCTTTGTCCTAAAATGTATGGTTCAAGGATAAATGTTTTACCATCATCCATTGACATCCTTACTCTATGCAATAGTTATCACAACCATTGACATCCTTACTCTATGCAATAGTTATCACAACCAAAATGACGTAATGACAACTACGGATGGTTACGGGTAACAAAAAGTTATATCCAGACATGATTGTGTATTGTTTTAACTTCATAACTATAGTAAGTGGTTAAGGTGCAGATGGTTAAGGTGCAGATGTGGGTTCCACTTTTAAAAATTGTCATGGTACTGTGTGGTAAAATGTCGTCAGAAATCAACCTCAATACTATTAAAATATTTCAGTATGTATGTATATTTGAAATATTGCAATTGTACGTACAATTTAATTTGGGCATCAATATTGATGAATATTGAGACTCGGCATTTAAGTATAATCTAATTTTTCCTCACAATCTAATGTGCACCATCCATGCTTTCTATGTTGTGAATAAATCCTAACTTTCTATAAAATGTCAATATTTCCATCCATAAGATGGATTTCCCCGTAGGTAACAATATCTTAATTTTTGTTTATTTATATCAATTTTTTATTAAATATATTATTGTCACCATAGTGAAGTTTATACATTAAAATGTGGCCTCCGATAATATTTGGTGGGGTCCTCCACTTCCTTAGGTGTTAGTGAATATTAGTAATGTGAAGGGATAAGCATCTATTAAACACATCTTTACTTGTGTAGCACAATCTTATATTTTGTTTAATATGAAGGAGGAATGACAATGTCATTGGTATGACTCTTTTTTCTTTTCTAATGGTAATGTAATTTTGATGGAATATAAATGCACGATCTGGTTATCATTATTTAAAGTATGGTTATGACTTGCCTTAAATAGTGTATGGTAGTTGTGACATCATGTGTGTTTCTTTCTTTGACATTTGTGAAATACTTTATTGTTCACTAATTTGATTATAAAGTGTTAACATAGTTTGAGACTTCATTATAATGTTAGCTCAATTACATTCAATTATGTAGAAGAATAAACATCACTTCATATGTTGGTTCATGTGTTACTTTGTATTTATTATTTCAATAATTGCATTTCCTATGCTTCAGTTAGCTAGTAAAACACTCTTGGGATTGTCTTGAAGTAAATATTAACTTATCTAATTTGGAATTTTAAAAAACGAACCCTATGATGCAAGTCTTCCCTGTTAAAGAACAAAAACTTAATCTTGGGTACAACTGTATGAACTTGTCTTCATATATTTTTCAAAATAAAGTTGATCTATGTAATTACTTTCCAGTTTCTTTTAGATTTTTAATAACCCATGAAATTTAAGAGATTTCTAATAGCCTATGAAAATTCTAAGGATAACAATATTGCATTTACATCAACAAGAAATGTTTTTACTAGATATTCCTATTCTAGTGTTTGGCTAGGTGTAGGAAATGCTCCTCACATGTTCAAACACGATACATTGGTTCTCATATGTCCTTAAATTTTAATATTATCATTACTAAAACTTATTAACCACTTCCCAACATTTATGGTTGATTGGATGTGACAACTGACTTTAACCTTTCTACTGTTTCTCTTTTCTCTCTCATAGAGTGACCTTCTTACTTAATTGAATGTCAATTTTAATTGTTGAAGTGTGGTGATGCACCAATTTGGTCACATTAATGAACAATTTCATTATATGTAACTTCAACTTAAAAATTGAACTAAGTATCATGCTTTACTACATCACCTTCTTGCATCTAATATTGAAACTTTTCTATATGATATCTTCTATCTCTAATATATGTCAAGTTTTATAGCATTTGTTAATGAATTTGACTATGTAAAAGTCCTCTCGATCAGATCAACGGGTCAAAAGTTATGACACCCTCATTAGATTTAATTATATTTTAGTGCCTTCTTAGGCCTAATTGGGATGTAGCCCAACTGCCATCATCACCTGGGAAACCCTAATATGCGCCCTTTGTTGACCATTTAATCTTGGATGCATGATTTGATGGTTCATGAGTCATCCCTGATCTTGGTCTATACCACTATAGAAAGGTTGCTTTTAGAGCAACCATTCAGCTGCATTGTTGACAACTTTTGAGAAATTGACACTCCCAATGGCTTCATTACTTCTCCCCATTCACTTGCCCTATGTTTTTCTTCATGTTTACCCTCACTAGAGGGGGTTCATCTTCTTCTTCTTCTTCCTACAGTTGTCATGACTGTCAGCTCTAAGCCTAATTTACAACTCCTCATCTTGCGCTCTGTCGACCCAATCTAAGGGTAATTCTACATCTGCAACAACTTGACATACACAAATGGCCCCTTTCTGTGGCACATCAAGCATGCAAACTTCATGCTCTCACTTATCTCTAGCGGCTGCCAATAGTGGGTGCCAAGCGTGTTTCTTGCCAGCAACGTAGAGGGCACCATGCACTAATGGAGATCGATGTTGCATTTTTGGCTAGTGAACAACTACGTCATGGTGGTTTGGTTCAGTGGACGTTACAATCTACCCCACTTAAACTCTTGACGTCCTCGTCAAGGCTCAACTATATGGCCTCGTAATCTAATACCATTTCAGTGCAGACCCAAATGGTCCATGTACACCGAGCTCCTAACCACGGCTACTAGCCCAAGGGCGGCTTCATCTCATCTTAGCAGATAGGCCTTTCCAACGTGCCTGGACTGCACAACTTAAGATTAGCATGCCACATGCCCATGTGGGCCCCATCTACTAGAAGGAAATTTTCTCTGATACCATTTGTAACACCCAAGCCCATTGCCCAAGATCTAGTAGAGTTTCAAGAATGACAATTTTCCCCACAGACCACCACTTGCCTTAACTGCATGTTTTATCCTCACTCATGTGCAAGCCAGGATAAACTTCTTGACTGGTCACCCGCCCTAGTGCCACTCCAAGTTGAGAATGCTTAACTATGGAGTTCTTTAGAGATGAGATCTAGGAAAAGAAAGTACACCTTGGTGATATGGGTAGTCCAATCATTCCTTTTGAGATCATTTTATTTGAGGCCTCAAATCCTGGGGAGTTACAGTGTCATCACATTCATATAGAAGATTGATGGTTTGGATACATCCTTGAAATGTATCAAGGTGTTGTGACATCATTTACTAGAGTTCTCATTTGAATTTTGTTGTAATAATAATTCCCTCCTCCCTTAACTAAATGGTACTAACCAATATATGAAATTTATCATATCGATGGGATCTACAGGTTGGGAATGGTTTCAAACTATAAATATCTTTCCAATCTTTTCTTACACTAAAAATACAATCTTAAATGGTTAATGCATAATTATTATTATGTTTGAATCATTGATGTACTTATATCTTTCTAAGCATCTAATCAGTAACTCTATATGCTCTTATGACCCAAATGAAGGTCCTAAGCACCCCATTTCTCATGAATGACTCTAATTGTTAGTATGCCACTTGTTTGGACCTTAATAATATACTTTACCGTACTAATGCTAATATTTCTACATACTGACACCAAAATCTTAACATATTGATATGTATGCCTATAGAGCCAATCATATGATGATTGTGATGCCATAATTTGTAAATAATTTGATTAAAAATAAAGGCAAGAATCCAATTTATTATGTTTTATTCAGTTATGAGATAATGAAGTATCATAATAAATGTATATATAATGATATAACTTGATGACGTATGTCTTCAAGTATGTGACTTAAACAATGAGATCATACAAATGTTAAGAGTATATATTCTCATTATGTCCCCAGTCAGAAGTTATTTTGGAAGGATGATAGACAACAATAACAAAAAAGACTGGAGTGTGTGTTGGTTGATGGCAAAATCTCATTAGTCATGATATGGTGATATCAAACTAAGCACACGTGTATTTGTTAGAGAACAGTGTATCAGACAGACGCACCATGAGAGTAACACATGGAAACCATTTCTATGGTGGTCATAGTTATCTATCATAGTGTTGGTGATGATTGTGGTTCTTAGACCTAAAGTTACTACTCTCATCACATGTCATTCAGTGTGCTTTAACATCATCCATTATAGTCCTGAATATGGATTTATGTAAAGGTGATGATTGGGAACATTGTGACACATGGGGATGACTGTGAGTGATGTAGATGGGATTTGTCCCTCTGATAGGAGTATGATATCCTGGCCACTTGGTTAGTGAGACTGAGAAATGCATGACTGATGCGATGATTTTCGGTAGCATTTATAGACCTGTTTGATATGTGTTTTATGCTTTTATTAGTCATTTTTATGGTTAATGTTGCATAATTCATCCACTTTGGTCTTTGCTACTATTTTATGTCAAATCCCCTTTATTTCATCGCTTTGAGCATTAACTGTCAAAATATTATTATTTTTGTGAATTGATGTGGTTTCGTGTTTGAATTTCAGGGAAAACAAGTATCTGTTTCCGTCGATACCATCGACGGAAGTCGATACTATCGACCGGACCACAGGTTGCCAGCCGCGAGTATCAGCAAAGAGTCGATACTATCGACAGGGATGTCGATGGTATCGAGCTACCATCAGGTTGCTGGCGAGAAAGCAGTCGATAGTATCGACACCAAGTCGATACCATCGACGCACGGAGGCTACAACGACGCATAACGACAAAACCGATGCCTTAGAGTGTCGATACCATCGACTCGAGTCGATGGTATCGAGATGACATCAGGCGCTTAGACGAAAGAAGAGAAGGATTGCCGCTACCACGCTAGGTCGATACCATCGACCCGCGTCGATGGTATCGACACCGTGAGATATTAGTTTAATTCAGAATGATCTTAATCGGACGGCCGTGGTTAATTAGCGACTTAATTCGGGAGATATACCTAATGACGGCACCCTGGACTGGGGCATCACGTCAATTAGTTGTTGCACACATCCCGGAGAGCAAGGAGAGGAGAACGGAGCATGAGAGCACGCCCCATCCGATCCAGACACTGAAGAAGACGGATTCCACCACCGAAAGGCGGCAGAACGCAGATTCTACGCCAAGGATCGATTGGACCTTCTCCGTTCAGGGGTTTCACCACTCAATCTCGTTTTTCTCATGTTTCCCCTCTTCTTTACTACATTGTACTCTGAGATGAACATGCGGGGCTAATCCCCTTTATCTTTAGGACCGGGAGTAGCCCGGGGATTCATTGTATGACAATTTTATAATATTAATTCATATCTTATCTCTTAAATCCGTGGTATAGTTTCATGTTCTCCAATATATTGTTATGCTTGATCACCATAATAATAATCAAATGCCCTTAATTGCTTCGAAAGAAGAATTAACGGTTGAAAAGAGACGGAATTTACATTAATTGACAAATCCCTTGAACAAGGCAGTGTAAGATTAATGGTGGATACCGAGAGGTCGTTTATAATGCACCTAGTTTAGGGTATAGGTTACTACGACAGTGGAACCGACCTAGACATAGGTAGTGAATTGTACCATGACAGTGGGCAATTATGATTTCAGGCCACTACCCAGATAGAGAGATTAAATTGAGTAGCTATATAGAATTTAATACAATGAAAACCCACGGTGAAATCGTAACCCTAAAGATTTCCTTTTGAATTGATTAAACCAACATTTAATCGATTGCTTGTTTTGTTTTGTTTTTATTTTTCTTTTAATTTTAACAACAACTCTCAACTTGTTAATCGGCTTAGCTGATCGCGAGTAGTTAGTAGGAGTCCCCGACGATTGCACGTATCCCTGAGTTCGACTCAGGCCTCACAAAGGCCTGTACTACTCGACGCGTTCACTTGTATTTTTGCACACAGTAAAGTTGCGTCAAGTTTTTGGCGCCGTTGCCGGGGATACAACAATTTGTTGGCACTTCGAGTGCTGTGAGCGGCCACTCTAGGCCATCTTTTTATTTTTTTTATTTATCATTCCAAAAATTCATAATCTATTTTCTAAATATTTGCAATCGTCAAGCACTGTACTAAATTTAATCTTTATATTTTCAGGTACTGTGCATGGTGCAGACGCGTTGTACTGACTACACGGGTCGTGCACCAGAGGTTCCGCAGCCGGGACCAGAAGATGAGGGCGATTATAATCAAGACGAGCCGGAGGATATAATTTTTGAACAAGAACAAGAAGAGATGGACGAGCCACAGACAATATGGGAGAAGATCAAGGCTTCTTCCTCGTCTGCTTCCAAGGGGCCTATAAAGAAGCAAGCGCTGAATATTCTGACCTATAAGATTGATCCAGCTTTGATCAACTTGGTGAACTCCAATGCCTTCCACGGGCTCAAAAACGAAGACCCCATCGCGTACATAAGTCAGTTTGTGGAGAATTGTGATATGGTAAAGATCGATAGATTTCCACAGGACGTGCTCTACTTGAAGCTCTTCCCGAGTTCACTAGCGGGAATTACGCGCGAATGGCTACATAACTTAGACGATGAATATGTGGAGTCTTGGGACCACATGGTGGAGGTCTTCTTTGAGAGGTTCTTTCCGCCTGAAAAGACCAATGACATGATAAGAAAGATCCACAACTTCACTCAACAAGCAGGCGAGACTTATTCTGAGACCTGGGAGAGATTTCAGATCATGCTCAGGCGATGCCCGCATCATGGTCTGGATAAGGAGACCCAAGTGAAGATCTTCTATTTTGCTCTCTCCGAGCATGATAGAAGCAACCTAGATTCAGCCGGTTCCGGATTCTTCTTGAATAACACGAACACTAGATGCTGGGAGATCTAAAAGAACATGGCGAAGAAACAATCATGGGGTGAAAGAGGCACTGTGGAACAGGTTTGAGTAGTAGGAGAATCTAAAGCAATAAAGGAACTGAATGAGAAGATGGATCTTCTCGCAAAGAAATTGCTTGCAAAGGAGGATACTGAGCCCGAGGATGAGGCCCAAGTGAAATTTATGAGGCAGCAGCCAGGTTACAGGAACAACGACTATTCATGGAGAAAAGACAAGAAGTTTTCCTGGAAGGATCCTAACAACTTCTTGCAGGATCCAGATGCTAAACCCCAGCCAGCTGTAGAGGATAAGAGCACAGAGATTCTCAATCAAGTTATAAAGCAAAACCAAGAACTCATGGCTACTTTCGGCCAGCAAATAAAGCAACAAGGGGAGTTCATGAACTAATTCGGCCAGACACTGCAGAGCCATGGGACTCAAATGAGGATAATAGAGACATCTATGGCACAGATGGCTGCGGAGATAGCCAGTTTGAAGAAGCCGGTACATCCAAGTTTCCCGGGAAATACTAATGTTCCAGGAGGGAACCAACAAGCTAAGACCATCTTGCTAAGAAGTGGCAAGAAATTGTTAAATCCCAGGGCCGAGGAGACAAGCACACCACAAGCTGAAGTAGAAGGTGAAGCCAATGAGGAGTTGCCCACACCAGTCACAGGGTAGGTTGATGACACAGTCATGGATGACACTGAAGAACATGTGGCAGAGGAGGAACCTCAGAAAAGGACACCCTATGTGCCACCTCATCAAAGGGCACAAGCGGTCCCGGTCCCGTACCCGAATAGTGCTAAGGCAAGGAAGGTAGATGCGCAATTTAAGAATTTCTTAGACAGTTTCAGGAAGCTTTCAGTCAATATCCCTCTATTGGAAGCCATTGAGAAAATCCCGTCTTATGAGAAATTTCTAAAGGACATCATTACTAAGAAGAGGAAAATTCCGGATACAGAGGTTTTCGTGCTCAAGGAGCAAGTGAGTGCCTTCATCATGGGCACTTTGCCGCCAAAGAGGCAAGATCCAGGCTGCTTTAACATTTCTTGTTATATTGGAAAAGTCAAATTTGGTTAAGCATTATGTGACTCAGGGGCAAGCATCAACTTGATGCCCCTTTCTACATTCAAAAAGTTGGAATTGAAGGAGTCACGGCCAAGCAACATGACTATTCAATTGGCAGACAACTCGGTGGTAAAGCCATATGGAATCTATGAAGATGTGTTAGTGAAAGTGGACAGATTTGTTTTTCCAGCAGATTTTGTAGTCATGGAGATGCAGGATGAACATGGCAACCAGCTATTACTTGGACGTCCTTTCCAAGCTATAGCCGACATGATTTTAGAGATAGGGAGAGGTCGTTTGACCTTGGGTATAGCCGATGACTGATTTGAGATGGTCATGCCCTCTAGTACGGTGTCGTCTAAAGCAAAGGAACAATGCCGTGTGGTAAAACATTTGGATAATAATATTTCACTCTGTCTTGGGAAGCCATTTCTGGACATGGCTCATGTGATGAGCAAAGTGGACAATGGAACTTTGGCTGTGGACATCATGGAAAAGACCAAGGTAGTATCTCTGTGTAAAGCTGTAGGGTTCCCTAATGAGTTAGATGAGCTGCGGATGACGGCATACGAGAACTCGCGGATATACAAGGAGCGCACCAAGTTAATCCACGATCGCCACATCTAGTTGCGCACGTTCAAGAAAGGAGATAGTGTATTGCTGTTCAATTCACGACTGAAGTTGCATCCCGAGAAGCTCAAATCCCGGTGGAGTGGGCCGTTCGTGGTAGAAGAGGTCAAACCACACGGCGCAATCTTGGTGCGTGATGGTGAGACCACATTTTTGGTGAATGGACAAAGATTGAAGCTCTACTTTGGTGAAAATTACAAGAGGAAGGTGAATGAGGTCAAACTCATTTCACTTTAGGATGCATGAGGTGCCCAAAAGTCGTCTATCCTAAGACGTTAAATAAGGGCACTTGTTGGGAGGCAACCCAACCATTGGTACCTTAGATTAGTTCAATTACATTCGTAGTTTAATTTGTTTGTACTTAGTTTTTAGTGTAAAAAGGATACCGTGATTGTTTGCTACTTGTGTAGGGCTGAGGCAGAGTTGATACCATCGACCCTTGTGTCGATGGTATCGACCATGGTACAGGTTGATGACTGCAGAAATCGGACTGCGTCGATACTATCGACGGCCTCGTCGATGGTATCGACATACCTATAGGCAGATCGCAAAGACAAGGTCGATGGTATCGAGATGCCAGTCGATACCATCGAGATCTCTGGAGATTTTCAGAACAAATTGTCTCAGTGAAGTCGATACCATCGACGGCCCAGTCGATGGTATCGACACATTCAAGTGAAAAAGGCAGTGGCCGGGCCTCGCGAGGATTTACCCTAATCAGAGAGTCGATACTATTGACTTGCGTCGATAGTATCGACGCGCCACGTCAACGATCCGCGAGAAAGATCAACGGCATCGCAAAAAACAGAGAAGTCGATCCGGGGGATGGGTCGAAACTATCGACCCGCGTCGATAGTATCGACGTGTCAGCAATCCGGGCCCCGCAGATCCAGCCATCGACAACCGTCGATACTAGCAGAGGTATGGATCGTGCTACCTGAGTCGATACCATCGACTCGCGTCGATGGTATCGACGGGTCAACAGTGGCGCCGACCACATCTATTTAAGGGGAGTGATTGCGTCAGTTGACGTCACGCTTTCAGAGCAATCTCCTTCTCTTGTGCCGAGCGATCCTCCGAGCCGTCCAAGCCCGACGACGAGCAGCACCGAGCGAAGGTCTTCATCAAGCAGAGATTTGATTCTCCAATCTTCACCGAGCCCCTTTCTAATCCTCTTTCTCTCGCAAGCATGGTGCATGGAGCTGGTGCGTCATCTTCACGTGCGCACCCGACAGAGATACCGGAGTTCGTGCCACCTCCTCCCGCGTCGGTTTCACGCCCGCGGCTGATTCATCCATCCGCGGAGGTGAAGAAGATCTATGAGGAGATCTTAAAGAGGAAGATAGAGCCAACCCGTTATGTCGAATGGAACATGATCCGCGACTTAGGGTTCGAGGCCAACTTGGCCTACGTTCTGAAAGGACAGGTGCACCACACCAACCGAAGACCTGATGAGCTGGAATTTCATACAGATGGCCAGCCGTTCTTCGGCGAGTGGCCCACGTACAAGGAGTTGGTGGCAGAGTTCATGGCGTCGCTGGACGTCTGCGTCGTGCCCAACGACGTTATTGCCACCGACCGTGAGTGGATCAAAGGCCGAGTGTCGTTCTGGCTGTTCAACATCGACTACACCCTTACGCTCCGGCAATTCAACAAAATCTTCAACTGGAACCACTCGCCAAACGAATACCGGCGCCCAGACAACCGTACCGACTATGACTCCATCTTCGCCGAGCTGGTTACGGTGCTGCCGGGGATGTCCGTTAGCTACCATAATGCAGCGGTAGTCGATTCCGAGCACCCTTTCATCTGGATTCTGCACCGGATGCTCAGTTCGATGCTATTTGCTCGGGGTGACTTGGCCCTCAACAAGTTTCAGGAGACGGACTTATTCTTTCTGTATAAGTTCCTGAAGCGTCAAGAGTGCAATTGGGGTGCCTTCTTTCTGCAGAGAGTATTGGCGGTGAAAAGGAGTACGAGGAAAGCGCCGATTCACTTCGGCGGGTTCATCACCAAGCTGGCTTCATACCTCAGTTTGAATTTCCAGACCCTCACTCCTTTGTCTACTAGGAGCAAGGTGAACTTGCAACATTTGCACCGGTCCAATCTCCTACTTCTTGGAGATGGTTTGGCATATGCGCATTGCCACGTCATCTATGCCTATCAGGAGTGCTCGTTGCCTGATCCGGTCTTCAACATAGAAGGGGCGCAACACTTCCGGTGGCCAATCATGGCCATCGCCGACTCCGATGAAGAAGGCGGCAATGACGATGGCGACGACAGAAATGACGACGAGGCTGAGGAGGAAGAGGAGGCATTCACACCTCTTCGAGCTCGAGTGGCACCACGGAAGCGTCCTCGGATGCATCCGGGTGCATCTTCATCATCACAGCCTACGCCGCCACCACCACCGCCCTCGCAGCCAAGCGAGGATGCCTATTCCATGCAGGGAATGTACACCGTGCTGCAAGACATCCAACAAACATAGCAGCAGCACATGACAATGTATACCGGTATTCAGGACACTACGAACCGAATACTGGACAACCAAAGGGCGATGTTTGAGAACGAGCGTCTTCTCCTCAACAACCAACAACAGATACATGATCAGTTGTATCAGATGGAGATGCAGCAGGAGCCCTTCTACGACCATTATTGGAGCCAAAATTATTTTGGAGGTTATCCACAACCTCCACCCAGGGCCCAGTTTGATCCAAGCTTCCAGGGGGAGTATCCTTCTTGGGACCCTACGGCTCCACAGTACCCGCCTCCACCACAAGAGTAAACCGGTATCACTGTTCCAACCCTTGAGTTTGTTTTTGACTATGAGGTCATAGTTGAATTCAAGCTTAGGGGGGGTATTGGAACAGTTCTATCCTTCATTTTCTCTATTGTTAGTTTTATTGTTTTTGTTTCCTGTCATTTGCTTTATGCAATCTTAGTTTGTTTTAGGATCCACCATCTATCTAGTGTAATCGTGGATGTCTTTAATGTTGAGTCATCTCAGTTGCATGTGTATGGGAATGAAGGGAAATTTTAAAAAATTTTGAGTGTTCACAAGCTTGAATGTGTTTAACCTTGATCACTTAACTTAGAAAATGATTGGTTTTGTCAACTTTAAAACAAAAATTCACAACTGTGTATCCCTAATGATTCATGAAAGTGGACAGAAATTGGTTGTTGAGCCTTAACTTGCCAAATGGTAATGAGACTCTAATTTGAAGTAAGAGAGAGAAACCTCTTAACTACTACACAGGTCAGTAAGGAGGGACACATAGTATTTTTCAAAGGTTCAATCAACTAATCTTGTGATCTTTCCACCCCATTGCTTTTCACAATCCACCAAGAATTGGAAGTAAAGTACGGTTTTAACTCTTTTTGATTGCATGGCATGTAGATAGGACTTGCATTGTAATCAACTTCATACGTTTTGCATGAAAAATGAAGAAAAGATTAGAATAGTTATACATGCACATTACCCTTAGGTGCATGTCATTTAGTTGCATTCATAACTTCTATGCATAAAGCATGTCATGTACCTCATTTATTCGGTAATGGTGAATTAAAATGTTCCATACCTTCTAAATAATTCAAATGTTTGAGTTATGCAAAAAAAAGCCTTATAATTATTCATTGCCAATTATGGATATAAGGGCTTGGAAAAAAAAAGAAAAAACAAACTGAAAAAAAAAGTTTATTTAGAAGCAAGTAGAATAAGGAGGAGAAAGGAACATAATCTCACCTACATTTTAAGATGAATGAGTACATGATGTAGCTTAATTAGATATCCATCTCATTTTGAGATGGATGGTTAGTGCATGCATCATTCCACCTAATCTTAGGCATTAGGGCATTTCTCATGTGCATTTGCATCATTTAGGGCATTTTTGTTTTATGCATGTTGCAATCGTATGATATTTCCACTTCTTCCATGAGCCACCCATTTCATCCACCCATTGCTCGAATTGGTAGGCCACCGTGAATTTCTCCTCACTAATGAATATCAGGAGAACTGCTTCCATGTAGATGGTAGTTAGGGCGAGCAACATAGTATAGAAGATCACAAGATGCACCAAGCCTGGACCGGTGAAGTTTATTATGTTAACTGCCTTATGTGATAATGTTCATTAGTTTTGAGGTCAACATCTTTTATGGATGATTACTGTCGCCTTCAGGGTAATTATCATTCTGTGGTTAGCGAGGGCCAGTATGTGAATGTCCAGTGGGAGTCATGTGGGATGTCTGTTGTGATGTTTTGTTCTTTAGTTGACTCTGGCAATTCTATTCTAAGGATTAGTTGCTCGAGGGCGAGCAATGTTCAAGCTTAGGGGAGTTTGATGTGATGATTTTGAGTAGCATTTATAGACCTGTTTGATATGTGTTTTATGCTTTTATTAGTCATTTTTATGGTTAATGTTGCATAATTCATCCACTTTGGTCTTTGCTACTATTTTATGTCAAATCCCCTTTATTTCATCGCTTTGAGCATTAACTGTCAAAATATTATTATTTGTGTGAATTGATGTGGTTTCGTGTTTGAATTTTAGGGAAAAAAAGTATCTGCTTCCGTCGATACCATCGACGGAAGTCGATACTATCAACCAGACCACATGTTGCCAGCCGCGAGTATCAGCAAAGAGTCGATACTATCGACAGGGATGTCGATGGTATCGAGCTACCATCAGGTTGCTAGAGAGAAAGTAGTCGATAGTATCGACACCAAGTCGATACTATCGATGCACGGAGGCTACAACGACGCATAACGACAAAACCGATGCCTTCGAGTGTCGATACCATCGACTCGAGTCGATGGTATCGAGATGACATCAGGCACTTAGATGAAAGAAGAGAAGGATTGCTGCTACCATGCTAGGTCGATACCATCGACCCGCGTCGATGGTATCGACACCGTCAGATATTAGTTTAATTAAGAATGATCTTAATCGGACGGCCGTGGTTCATTAGCGACTTAATTCGGGAGATATACCTAATGACGGCGCCCTGGACTGGGGCATCACGTCAATTAGTTGTTGCACACATCCTGAAGAGCAAGGAGAGAAGAACGGAGTACGAGAGCACGCCTCAGCCGATCTGGACGCTGAAGAAGACGGATTCCACCACTGAAAGGCGGCAGAACGTGGATTCTACGCCAAGGATCGATTGGACCTTCTCCGTTCAGGGGTTTCACCACTCAATGTCATTTTTCTCATGTTTCCCCTCTTCTTTACTACATTGTACTCTGAGATGAACATGCGGGGCTAATCCCCTTTATCTTTAGGACCGGGAGTAGCCTGGGGATTCATTGTATGACAATTTTATAATAGTAATTCATATCTTATCTCTTAAATCCGTGGTATAGTTTCGTGTTCTCCAATATATTGTTATGCTTGATCACCATAATAATAATCTAATGCCCTTAATTGCTTCGAAAGAAGAATTAACAATTGAAAAGAGATGAAATTTACATTAATTGACAAATCCCTTGAACAAGGCGGTGTAAGATTAATGGTGGATACCGAGAGGACGTTTATAATGCACCTAGTTTAGGGTATAGGTTACTACGACGGTGGAACCGACCTAGACATAGGTAGTGAATTGTACCACGACAGTGGGCAATTCTGATTTCAGGCCACTACCCGGATAGAGAGATAAAATTGAGTAGCTATATAGAATTTAATACAATGAAAACTCGCGGTGAAACTGTAACCCTAAAGATTTCCTTTTGAATTGATTAAACCAACATTTAAGCGATTGCTTGTTTTGTTTTGTTTTTATTTTTCTTTTAATTTTAACAACAACTCTCAACTTGTTAATCGGCTTAGATGATCGTGAGTAGTTAGTAGGAGTCCCCAATGATTGCACGTATCCCTGAGTTCGACTCGGGCCTCACAAAGGTCTGTACTACTCGACGTGTTCACTTGCTTTTTTGTGCACGGTAAAGTTGTGTCAATGACCGTGAACATGTGAGTCAATATGTGATATTGAGCTTACATATATCTCAAATAGTCTGCTATTATAAGGAACATAGATAGAACGTTGAAGAGGATGACTACTCCATGCCTCGAATTCAATCTGGATATTAGTGAAAAAGGAACTATACAAACACTGCAACACCAAACATAGATTGTAGGTTGAAGTTGTTGTCTGATTTTCCATTTACTTGGGTAGGAATGATGTGTGACTAGGCACCACTCTTTGCGTGTGTGTCATAATTGGTTATGGACATTCACTGGCAACATAATATGGGACCTATAGGGTCACACACATAGGTCATGACCTAGAAGAGGAGTTTAATCTTGAATGATGATTGAATTGATTACTAAAGTGTTTAGGTATTCAATTCAAGCAATCAAATCAACTGACTCGACTCCTAACAAATAGGCTCATGTGATGGAATGACCAATAGGAGTGTCAAGTTGAATGGATATTGAATTAGCTGACTTATACCTAAACTGAGGAGTGAACCAACTAGTTCACTTAGTGACCCAATCAGCTCATCTCACCAATGGTTTGTTTGGGGTCATAAGATGACCGGCTCGTAGGGTGAGACATCTAGTTCATGGAGAAATTCGATTGTATCAAGGATTAATGTTGACATCATGTTGTGCATTAATTGGATTCCAATTTTTTAATTCATGTGTGATTGGAAAACATGACAAAATGATCAGTTCACTGAGCAAACCAATCGGCTCACTTGTGAACTGAATGGTTCGGCACTCACACGTTGTGAAAATTTATTATCTTCAAGTCCCTTCCACTCCCGCACAGACTGAGAACCCTGGCCCCAACCCCTC
Source organism: Alisma plantago-aquatica (assembly GCA_963693085.1). NCBI lineage: Eukaryota > Viridiplantae > Streptophyta > Magnoliopsida > Alismatales > Alismataceae > Alisma > Alisma plantago-aquatica. The sequence continues at coordinate 697,689,764 of OY856409.1, forward strand.
CTATAAATAGAGGGGTATTGGGGGCATCTCAGACACATAAATTGCCTTTGACAATTGTTTGTCTTCTATGGTTTTGGAAATAAAGAGAACTCAAGCAAGTCCTACCCACTAAAGGGAGGGATAGCAATAGAGAACAATCGCGGGAGATCAAGTTGGTGACTAGTACACTAATAGGAGGGAAAACTCCTTCCTGTCCGTTCTAGTAGGACAATAAGAATTCTAGGTTGTCCGTGTGACTTCTCTAGGTGAGGTGGCCTTTGTCTATCACTAGGAGGACATCATCTGCCAACAGTCCACAGAGAGATCAGGAGATCATGCAGGCACCATTTGAGTTTGTTGTCCGTGGAGGAGTTGCAAGCGAATCCCAATGCAACTAGAAGATCGTTGCATGAATACAATGATGAGGAGATGTCATTGGATTTTCTCTACCAGGTATATCCTTGAAACCATCCTTTCCATTATATAGTTGTTGACACAATCCACTAGTTTAATGGGAAATTTGGCAATTAATTTTTTGTTTCTGTTGACTATTCTTTCATCCTATTTTCCTAGTATCAGAGCCACCTCAATCCACTATATTTTGAGATAATCGATATGATCAAATTTTTTATTTTATCGTTACATTATTACATGTGATGCGAATAATTACATCCAATCAAATATCATGCATGATCCAAAACTAATATATACAATATATATGCAATTCACACACATTGCCTAAAATCAAGTTTTGATGGTGGATGTGTAGCGTAGTTATGGCCAATAAATCTAATTATCTGTGCATGGTGGTTGTGTATTTATTTCCTATTCTATCTTAGTTATCATATTGAGTCTCTCTCTTATCTTTTAATTATATAAGTATTATTCTCTCCTACCTTTGCTCACTTAGAATGTAACTCGAGGTTTCTCCATAATCATGTAATAGTAAGATAGTTTACTTTCTTGTTATGAGAAAGAAGAAAGACGCTCAAACCAAGCCAATCGACCATCTCAAAGGCAAGTCTACCAGCTAGATAACCAAGGAGGATGAGTCAAACCGATCGACTCGTAGACCCATAGGATCAAAAGGAGGTGCCAGAATATGGTGGACCACAGATCCGACGACCGGGGATATGACCAACCGATCGTCTAGGAAGTGAGCTGACCGGTTCAAGGGTTGAACCAATCAACCCAGATTGACAACTAGAAATCTTCATCAACATGTTTCTACATATGATTTAGATGCTAGGTTGTGATAATTCCTGGTGGCTCCAAGGAATTACATTAGAATGGCCATAACCATCACTTTTTATTTATTACATGTCGTATTGTAGAATATAGCATGTATATGATATGTACTATATATATATGTGGTGATTGGATAAAGTATATGTATTTATAAATACAAACTCCTTCAACTAAATATTAAGTCTTAGATGCTTTCCAAAAGTAGCACACATGAAAATCTTGATCGACTAAGCATTGGCACCCCAAGTGCGGTGCATTGTCTATCTAGTGGAAGTGTGATGGTAATGATGCAGGCCCACCAAGTGGGGTGCATTGTTATCGTGTCATCTTTTGGGTCAAGATTAACTGTGTAGTCTTAATGAGATTAAGCACCAGAAGCATGTAGATGATTATGGAAAGGAATTGTGCATATCATCTATCCAAGAGTTACATATGATGTAATTTTAAACATTGCCTACCTTAATAATTAACTATGGACACAGACTTTGTCTGGGTAATAGTTGAATTGTGTTTTGATATTGACTCACTAGAAGGTTGTATGTTGCAACCTTCTGAATTGATATGAGAGGGTGATCAATTTGAATAAAATAGTGGGAGTGATAATTAATTAAAGACCTAATTTATATTGTCAATTGTTCATATTAAATCAAACCAATAAGGGCTTCTGACAAAATGCAAATTTTCTCTTGTAGAACCAAATGATGAACAAATCAATATTGGGATCAGTCCTTAGGAAGGACAAACTTGATGGGACAAATTTCTACAACTGGTTTTGGACTTTGATCAGGCACTAGTACATTTCTAACATCTAATGTCACTTTTGCTAATGTCAAATACACAAAAAACTAACACAATACTACCAATAATGTCAGTTCTAAAGAAAGACCATCACCATTGGTCAAGTCTTGACAATTTATAAAATACATAGATATTGCTTTTACTATAACATTGGTTATGTTTTAGTGAAATTGACGTCTTAGATAACCTATGAAATACAATTTTTTTCAGGGAAAATGTTTGCCTCCAAAAAATTTATGTTTAGCGTTCGTTTGTCTTTGAGCCGACGACATAGAGTTTGCACAATGTTCCTATGAAAAAAATTATTCCCATCAAATAGCTTATGAGTCATCGATTACCAGGAAGAACCAATGGCACAGTCTCCTTACTAAGGACCAATATTTTTTTATTTGTGGAAGGGTCACTGTCATCGTTTTAGATACTCAACTGATGTCTAAGTGCTTTCATGCCTTGTATCCGTAAACAAATCCCCCCCAAAATGCTTCTGTGTTATTGGTTCCTTTGTGAAACTAAAGACTAATATGCCTTACTGAGGCTGACTTTTTTTATTTGGGGATGGGCCTCTATTGTTGTTTTTCATCATACAACCGACATCTAAGTGCTAGCTTACTCGTCATTTTTAACTAAGGAAATTGACGACTAAGTCTCCTAACAAATGTCAACATATTTTGGGATTAGGATTTCTGTCGTCAGTTTAAGACTTTGGAAACTATGACTAAGTCACCAACACGATCATGTTGGTCTGCATGACCGTATTGTCAGCACTAGTTTATGTGTTAGTTTGATTTGATTAAATGAACATTAAGTTCTTAGGCATCGGTTTGCTTTAATAGCCAAAAACTAAGTTCACATAATATCACTCGTGATATGTGTCTTTCCCTCAATCTTCTATTTCATTTCCCTCTTCCTCCTTACTCTGATGATTTTCCATTCCACCCTATTGCTGCTGCCCTGCTCCACCTGCTGCAGTTGTTGCCCTGCTGCTCCACCATGCCGGCAACTACATCCACCTAAATCCAACCTACTCCAGCCATTGCTACTCCACCCACTGCCACTCTAGCCTGCTCCATCGACCGTCGTGGCAGCTTCACCTCCGCCACTCTAGCCTACTCCATCCGCGACCACCTCCACCTCCTCCGTCAGCCACCGCCATCATAGCCAACTCTACCATTGCGGTGAGTGATTAAACCCTTAGATGCTCACTTTTACATGTAATAGTGTTGGCTTGTTATGAAAATGCATGTATTATGTTTAGGTCTTTAAATTCTACAATGTATTATGATTTGCTATGAATATACATTATTATGTAATATGCTAGGTCACTAAATTGTAATTGTATATCTAATCAGAATTTATAATAATGTTTAGAAAAATGTATGATTAATGTTATTTCACATTTGATTGATGATAAAAATGTCTAAAGATAAATCAGTTAGTTCCCAATGATACATTGATTCAAATGCTTCTTAAATTTATTTGATTGTTGCATAAATCAAATAGTTCTCAATTGGGTGCATTGATCAATTTGAATGTTATATGGATAATAAATTATTTTGCAACTTTCCTATTAGTGCAAATTGAATAGTTAATGGTGATTTTTGTTCGGGTTTTTATTCTTGTTAATGTGATCTACTAGTTATTTTAATTAAATAATATTGCTTTCTTTCTCTCTTTTTAGTGATTGATTTAACTTCATTCAATAATAACTCTACAAGATTGTGTAGTTGATTAATATTGTTTAATTAGGGTTAATGATGCATGAATGAACTAACCCAAATGGAAGAATAAATTGAATTAAATGATGTTACATAAAACCAAGGATATGAATGATGAAACTATGATCACAGGTATAGAAATGACAACATATATACATGTATTTTGTTGGCCAAGAAACCCATTCAACATTTACTTATTAGGAGTAAATCTTAGATAGTCCCATGTTTGGGACTGTTCTTGAACATTGAATCTCACTTAGGATGTAAGTGTATAATGTATACTCAGTTTTCAAGATGTTTTTCTAGCACTTCCTTGTTTGTTCTCTAAGTACATATGTTGGTGGACATTTGATGTAATAACCTAGTTTTTTTTTTAATCTCCCATTCATTAGATACCCATGATCATTGAAAACCTTCCTCACCCTTAGCTTGATGACTTTAAGTCACCTTATGCTTGATTGATGGATTTATTTTGATTAATTTCCCTTTGGACCTTTATGTAACCCTAAATGGAGTTTGGAACTAAATGTCATGCTTATTATGTATCATCAACTTGGAATTGAAATTTAACCCATTCAATGAACTCTCCTTACTATCAACTATGTTTCATGATGTACTAGATTCAATTTTGAATCCAACAGTCTAATAATGGCCTCAATCGGAGCTATAAATCATGAGATATGGACATTTGAACTTTCCTATTCTAATTTTTGTTTTATCTTTGATTTAAATTGTTTTGAGCCTTACAGGGCCCAAATAGGACACACAGCCTAGTTAAAGTGGGAGCCTTTTCCCCTCTCCACTTGACACATCAGCGATCCCCTTTGATAGGCTTTGACAAACTAGGACCCTCAGATCTTATGGCCATGGATCCGAGTTGTGATCTGACGGTCCTGCTCTCTTCTTCTACCTTTTGACAGTGTAATAGTGTATGAACATTCTTGGTTGGCTCACACTTACCTACCCCCATTTTGGGTGCCACTTATTCCCATGTCTTGAGGCAAATTTGAGGCCCCTTCCTCCTATAAAGACCCCTTTCGAACCTTTTTCCCCTCTTTTCTTGCCCTTTGGTGAACCCTAGGTCCACGTTTCACTCTTCAGTTCTCCACCACCCTTGGTGGTGCCACCTTTCTCATCCTTGGGCATTTTCTGTCTCTTACCCACCCCATCCATGGATAGAACCTGTAGTAGATCAGGGGCAGCACGGAGGAGGCAGAGACTGATCGTCTTGGGGCCCAGACACCTGTGCACCCTCTTTCCCTACTTGCTTATGAGGGCACCGCCACAATGGAGTAGCATAGGCCTTAGGATGGATGGCAAGGGTGATGATCTGACAACCATCAGATCTAGGGCCTCCAGCCAATGCATGACCAAGATTAGGCACCAACACCCCCTATGTAAAGCCTAGACCCACTTCAGTGGGCAATGGCCACTGGTCTTGGGCGACCACCTCCCGAGCATTTGGGGTCAGTTCGCAACCAGCTGAGTTGTGGTTGGGCCTCTACAATTAGCCCAGCGAGAGTTCCAGCCCACTCGCGGCCTCCTTTTGGGTAAAATTCCCTGCCAAATCCGATTTAAATATGCAAACTTCAATTATTTCTACCTCCTTGATCCCTAAACCAAACCCTATGGTATTATATATCATTTTGTTCAAAAAATCACCCTCATTCTGATGATGCCAATATTTATTGCTAGTTTAGAATGGTTCATCCATGATTTAGTAGAAATGATGACCTTGTTATCTTTTAATTAGCAATCAACTTGAATCATGTACTTTTGTATATTTTATGATCCTAGCTACCCTAATCCCCTTGCATCAGTAATCCTTGTTGTGCTTAATGACATCTTCAACTTAGTTCCTATGCTTTTGCTATGAATGACTCATTAAGACATGTAGACTCACCTTTTTACACTATGATGCCCTATTATATGATATTATGTACTTATAGCCTTGAATCCTAAATCTTTATGAAAAGTGGATCCTAATTGCTCAAAACTAAATTGTGAACCTCTAATCAGTCCTTAAAATGCCATGTAAGATGAATTGCATTGTATCATACTCATATCCATTCATGACTTGTATATGATAACTAATGTGATGGGAATTCACCTATTGATTATTTGACTCAAATCTTGCATGGATGACCCTCTAATGATTACCGAGCTATCTTATGGACTTCAAACCAGTAGAATTATCATGCTATATCTCTACAATATTAACTTTATCTACTTAGTGCTTCTACGGCTTGGAAATGTACAATATTGCATGATTTGACCTAGTAGGACTAGTAATGATCTTTCATGTTTAAACAATGATGATGATCTAAATCTCATTATTTCCCTTACTTCTAATCAGACCTTATGTTTATCTAAAATTACTCATAATGTGGATGGTTCACCTAGATCTAAGGTTAAATGTTGATCCTTGAATTATGTTGATTAATGACATGCATGTTGGGAAGTTTGGAAACTACGTTGAACTATTTGAAACCTAGATCTGGGGAAAATCCACATGACTCTTACATCATTTATCTTAATCAAACCTAGTGAACTAAGACACCATGTCATATCTTTTCTTTGTGAGGTTTCCTTGGTTTGGACATTATCTAGAATCTACCCATGGATCATAAGTTGTACTCTACTCGTAACGTACACTTACTCTCTTGACCCTACTATGGTATTGGCTTGTTTGTGTGAATGCTCGAATAAATACTTGGCTAGTTAATTACTTGTTTGAGCTACTTGTTCCCTACAATTAGTATGTTTGTTTTGCTTGAAATATGTTGAACAAACCTTGAACCTAATTGAACTTGTCCAGTACACAAACCTAGGGTACCTGCCTGTATTCTCGGGGTACGGCACAAGGTTGGGTATCGTACTTGAGATGCCAAGATATGGCGGACCACATCGATAAAAGGGTAGCTAATTTTGAGCACCCTTACATACCCTTCCAATGGGAAGCTAGTCGATGGCCATAATATGTTGATGAGTATAATGGAAATACACCTAAAATATGCTTTGGATAAAAGAATGTTGTTAGTTGTTCTCACCTTATTTCGTCCTCTTTCTTATATGATGTTTCTAGCCAAGCAAACTTTTGTAGTACTCTTAAACTTTTTACATGCCCCTTCATAGCATACTTAATTCTTTAGGATTAATATTTTTTTTATCGAATTTGTAGTTGCCAAATGAATATCCACTACCCTCTGGACTCAAATCAAATACCAATGGGTACTTGAATCTAGAAATGGGTACATGCTATTCTCTTATCTCCCTGATTAATATCTTGTTGTCTTGTTGTTACTGCCTTTTTCATATATATTGCTTGTGTGAAACTATGCACCATTCTATGGATGGGCACCCAAACCCTACTGGCACTAACTCTATAGTCAGTGGGGGTAGGATGAGGGTAACAAATGGTTCTATGACATTTTCCCATCTACATTGGTGTACTTGGAGAACTGTAGGGAAATGTTGTCAAAATTTTCTTGAAAATTGAGTACATATTATACACTTATTAGTGAGATTATGTGTTCAAGAATGGGATAGGTGGTACACACATTCATTACTGAACCCTAAACCCTAATATGTTAACCATAAACCCTAATCTATAAACCCTAAACCCTAATCTATAAAACCTTATCCCTAAATCCAAAACAATAAACCTTATTCATTTTGTAAATCCTAAACCCTAATCATGTAAACTCAAAATCCTGATACTTATTTTCTCTTTGATTGTAGAATGGATAGATCATGGATGCCCATTCCAAATCATTGTACCCAAGAGTTTATTGCTAGTCTTGACCAATTTATAAGATTTGTGGACAAACATAGAAAACAACTTTGAGATAGGTTCTACAATCCATGTAGGCAATGTGGTAACAACTTGAAAGTCAACACTATTGATGAGATAAAAAGTCATATCATGTGAAATTGGATCATACTAGGATATAAAGAATGGTACTGGCATGGAGAGAATCCAATAGTGAGACCAGTAAATATGGATAATAGTACTTGTGTTGAAGAAGAAATTTTCACCGATGATGTAGATGTGAATGAATCGATTCTGATAGACATGGTTGTTGTGATTCTAGATAGTTGTGGGGTAGAGTACAGTGATCCACCTTCTTTATTTAGGAACATTTTGCATGATGTTGAGAGACCGTTATACTTAGGTTGTGCTAACTTTATGAAGTTGAGCATTGTGTGGAGATTGTATACTACGAAGGCTAATAATAGATGGAGCGACAAAAGCATCACATCATTATTGTCTTTGTTTAAAGAAATTCTTCCTGAAGGAAACATGCTTCCAATCTCAACATACAAATTAAAGAAAATGTTTTGACCAATGGGGATGAATCCTAAGAAGATACATGCATGGCCAAATGGATGTCTGCTTTATCAAAAGGACTATGTCAATTTGAAAGATTTTCCAAAATGTGGGGCATCAAGGTATAAAATGACAACTTTGGTGAATTCCAAAACTGTCTCTCCTGCCAAGGTGATGTGCTATCTACCTATAATACCACAGTTTCAATGCTTGTTTGCCAATCCCATGGATGTGAAAAATTTAAGGTGGCATGCAGAGGTAAAGAAAATTAATAATGGGATCCTATGACATGAGTCATATTCCCCACAATGAAGAAGATTAATTTATTATACGCTGAATTTGGTTAAGAAGTCTGGAATCTAAGACTTGGGGTTTGTACCAATGGGATGAATCCATATGGCACATTGAGCAGTCAACGTAGAACTTGGCCTATTATGAGTTTGTTGTATACAATCTTCATCATTGGTTGTGTATGAAAAATAAGTATGTCATGTTGTCATTGTTGATATCGGGCCCTAAACAACCTAGCAATGATATCAATGTTTATCTTGAACCCCTGATTGATGACTTAAACAAACTCTTGGGAGAAGGTGAGATGACCTATGGTTCTTTGCATATAGAGACATTTTTGTTTGCATTCTATGTTGTTTTGCACTATTAATGAATTTCCAACATATGGAAATTTGTCTAGATACAATGTAAAAGGATCCAAAGCATGCCATATATGTGAAGAGAACACTAATTCAATACAACTAAAATATGGCAGCAAGACTGTGTATCTTGGTCATCGAAGGTTCTTCCAAAAGTTCATCCTCACCCAAAGGTTGTGCAAAGAGTTCAATGGATCGAATGAGGAATGGAGTGCCCCAGAACCTATTTCAGTGGAGGTTGTTTATGAACGAGTAAAAGACTTTTTCAACGCATTTAGTAAGAGATCACAATGTACCATTCCTACATAGAGTGACAAATGTTTATACAAGAAGAGGTCAATAATCTAGGATCTTCCTTATTGGAGTTCTTTGGAAATTGGGCACTATATCGATGTCATACATGTTGAGAAAAATGTCTTTCATGGCATCATTGGTAATTTATTCAATATACTAGGTAAGACTAAGGATGGCATCAAATCCAGAATGGACCTACATGAAATGAGAATAAGGAAAAAAATAATAGAAGTAGTTAGGAGTGATCGAAAAACACATTTACCTCCTACTTGATAAACGTTGTCTATAAAGGAGAAGAAAACTTTTTGCGAGTACTTGCTTAATGTTAAGATACCACATGGATACTGTTCTAATATTCATAGACTGGTATCAAAGAAAGATTTGAGGTTGATAGTTCTTAAATCTCATGATTGTCATACTCTAATGCAACAAATATTTCTCATGGAAATTTGATCTATACTACTGAAGCATGTAAGGTTTGCAACAACCAGGCTTCATTTCTTCTTCAACACTATATGTAGCAAAGTTATTGATCCTGAGAATCTTGATAAGTTGCAAAAATAAGCGGTTGTTACCCTATTTCAGCTTGAGAAATATTTTCCTCCTTCATTCTTTGATATCATGGTACATCTTGTTGTTCACTTGACTTGGGAAGTGAAAATGTTGGGACCATTTTTCTTGCCTTGGATGTAGCCTTTTGAACGGTACATGAGTGTTTATAAAGGTGATGTTCGAAACCATTATCACCCTAAAGGGAGTATTATTGAGGGTTATGTGGCCAGGGAGGTGATGGATTTTTGCAATGACTTTTTGAGTTGTAATGAAGCTCCTGCAAATGACAAGAATGTTGAGGACTATTTCGGAAAAGGGACTTTAGGAGCACGGGTGAAAGTAATAAATCATGAGCTGTAGGAACAAGCTCACTTGTATATTTTACACAACATTGATGAAGTGAGTATTTATATCACCGAATATACTAATTTCATCAGATAAAATATCCTCGAGCCAATTCAATGTGGCAAACATACCAATTCGGCTCTACATTAGTGAATTTTGAAAAGATATGTAAGAAGGGTGAACCATTCATAATGGCATCACATGAAAAGTAAGTATTTTTTATCGATGATCATGCAATTGAAAAATGGTCAGTTGTTCTTCATGGTAAAAGGCAGTTCATTGAAGATCCTATAGATGAAGAAGAGTATTATGACAAGTATGAGGACTCCAGTCCATTCTCAGTTGTCTTGCCAACACGAAATATTGAAGCTGACACTGACTCATATTTGTGTGGAGATCACACTAAGGGAATGTAAATTGATAAAAGATCTTAATATTATAGGCATTCTTTTATTTTTTTTATGTTAGATATGAATTTTACAATCTTATATTTCATTATTTGATTATTTTTATATGACATTTTTTTCAGATGGTGTCTAACCTAAGCATGATCACTTTGATGATGACTACCGTGAAGATGATAAGCATCATCATGTGCACCTTGACACCGGTGTAAGTTGTATTCTTTTATTAGAGAGATGTACACTTTACAATATATCTATCTTGTTGTATTTTTGTATTGTTTTATCGTATTTATAAGTTATATATTTCTATAACCTATATGTGTTTCTTTTTTGTCAGTTTTAGGTTGAGGATGTATGCCCTGAGGATCTTGTTCAGGTTGAGAAGTAGCATGGTCAGCATGCAAAAATAAGGGGCATCACCATTATGAACAAGTTGATCTAATGAAGGGGTAACAGACCAAAGTTAGTTGTTGAATATGATCATGTAGAAAATCCTTTTAGAAAGAACAGTAGCTCTTGTGGCATATCTAGGGGTTCTTACTTGTAGACATTGTACTGTAGAAGTAGAATTTTGGCATAAAATCGATAAAAGCAAGAAAGACTTCATATGGAAAGAAATATGTGTGAGATATTATCATTTGCAATCTATTTTTAAAGCTATTTACACTTCTATTTTTTAGATATTCCATTCAGTATATGAACTTTTGCAGAGCATATATGACTTGGATGAAAAATTGCATCATAAAAAGGTTATGCGACGTTGTGGGAGGGTATTGAGTAATTATAGGACAACGTTGACTAGACTATACATACGGGACACTGAAAATATGAACAAGTCATCCACTGAGAAATGAAGCTATCTTGACATAGAGACATGGGAGGTATTTGTTGATATGTAAAATATCGATGAATTCAAGGTATTATGCCTCACTCCCCATTTTGAATACATTCTTATGAATTCATTATTTTACCTTGACCTTGGTTGTTATGTTTTACTTATCAATTACTATTGATGATTGCTACTAACAAGGATGCAAGCGATGCTCAAAGAGAAAGGTGTGCAAGGAATGTACACAACTACATGATGGGCCGAGCTGGCTATGCACATCTTCACCATAAGCTACTGTCGGCGTCTTCTTCTCAACAGCCTACTCATGGGACTCATGAGTTCTCTACTACTATAGAACCTCCACTTGGCCATGATCTATGGATAACTAGGAGGAAAAACAAATATGAAGATATATCCAACCCCACAACTACTGAGGCAGCTACAAAAATGGTGAAATTCAACTCTCAGAGCAATTAGTATTGATGATTGTTATGTTTTACTTACTAATTACTATTGATGATGATTAGCGGGAGCTACATGAGCAAAGGAAACAAGGAAAGTTCATCCTTGAGGGAACAATGGATGAATTGATAGTTTCTCTAGGTAACCCAGAGCATCCTAGGTGTGTTAGGGATGCAGGCATTGGTGTCAGTATAAGAGCCTTTTTTAGGCCATCAGAGCATAAGTACAAATATGTCCAAAATGGGGGATTCTCAAAAGAGGAGGTGAAAGAGTTGATTGCAAAGAGAATTTAGGAAGCATGATCCAACATCATGCTTCTCAATCAGCTCCTCAGATAGTACATGCATCGTCCCTCTCTTAATATGAGGTGGACCCTCTTACGACAAAGTTGGTTGGGAGTAATCCTATGGACCCACCAACTAGCACGTCCATTGTAAGTATTTTTATAACATAGTAGTCTTTCATAATGATTTGTATAATACATATACCACTCTATACAAATTTGTGGGGGTTGAGGACATGTATTGTATTACAAGAATATGTCGTTGTTGTGGGCACAACTTATCCATGCCTTGAAGGGGACATGATTTATGGTGCACTGTTTCCCGTCAATGCAGTTTGTGTGACGTGGAACCTTGTCTATGCCCCTTGTAAGCAGACTACACTGCCATATGAGCACCTTGAGCACGAAAATATGGCTGATGCAAAAGGCAGTGATGTCATGTGGCCCAAACCTGGAGTTATCTATATTGATGTATGGTAAATTTACATTATGTTTGTATATTTATATACATGACACCATTGATTTAAGATTATATATGTGCAGGACATAGCGCCTTAGAAACCCCTTACAACTCATTCTCTACCTCTACTTGCACCTCTCCTCAATTACTTGGTTGGTGTGTAAAGGACCTATTCAACTCTATAGGTCCTCAATGTAGGAGTATGCCACTACTGGATAGGCAAACATGAAGAAGGGTTGCCTATGATGGTTTCTATTAACGAGGATGTTGTAGGTCAACCTCACAATACTACTATATATCTACAAGATGTTTTGGAGTTGTTTGGTTATGCTTGGTTGAATACATTTGTGATAGAAATTTAGATATGGTGATATTTTATATAGCTATCTACCTCATTTTACATATGTTGATCTGTTTTCTTATGTATTAATGCATACATGATATATGTTTTGCAACCACTTACATAGGGTCTGTACAAAGGTTTCACTGCCTGATGTGGCATTTCTAGTTCCATATTTCATTAGATGTGTAATTAAAGATCTTGCATTTGTTACACAATAATGCTCTAGCACATATAAATATTTTGATAAAAAGTAAAAGAGTGTCATGTAGCTCCATACAATGTTGAGTAAGTTTACTTAGCTTATAATTTTGACCTAATAAATTACATTTCATTATGGATTTTGAGTTTTATTTTGTTTTTCTTCTTATCACTCACAAATCAACATTGAGTGTTATTGGTTATTGTCCCCGTGATGCTAACTGTGTATTATCTAGATCCTAAGGCTGACAAAATAGACAGTGGGGGACATGATTTGAAAACATTATTCACGTGAGTAATTTTTTATATTTACATCTATTAATTTATATATTATATGACTATTTACTAAAGCAATTCAATGTGTTACATTAACTTATAGGGCTATAAAAGAATTCAAAAAAGCTGGAGGAAAGGTGGAAAAGAAAAAGAAAGTGATATTTTGAAAGAATGTTGAGGTATTTTTCTTACTCCAATGTATATTTATGCCAACTATGATTACTTTTATTTATTAACGTTTTGTATGTTGAAATTTATAGTGTTCTATACAAGACAATGGTTGGGCAAGTGGATACTAAGTGATGTGGCATATGGACATGATTGTTAGATACGGGGCACTAGACATCGACAAGATATAAAATGTAATACACACACACACACACACACACACACACATATATATATATATATATACATATATAGTATTGATCATCATAAGTATATAGTCTCATTTGATAATATGGAAATATCAAACTTATTAATTATATACCTCATTATCTTTGCAAGTTTTTAAAACAAAACGACTTCAATACACTAGAAAAGCTAGAAGACATACAAATGCCCTATACGACAGAACAACTAGATGAGATATGAGAACAGTTGGCACAAGCATTCGAAAAGAAAGTAAACTTTGAATTTTCTTGGGATAAGGAATGACTTTTCTAAAGTTTTTATGTCATTATTCCTATGTACATGTGGTGCTTATGACTTCTTGCAACATAAAATTTGATGCCAGTAAATTATTGGTGTATATGTGAATGATGATCTATATACATGTGTTGGATTGTGAATATGAATGAATGAATTGTGTTATACATGTCATGAGAATGGAATTGGTGTATATGTAAATGAAGTATTATGTGTGTGAATGAATGTGAAGGTTTATGTTTGCACATGTGATGAAATGGAGTTGGAGAATGAATAGAATTATATGCATATTATGTTTGTTATTGTAGGTTTGGTGTCTTGTTGTTAAGCTGAACTCACAAGATGTTGTTAACATGTAGTTCAGAACTCCAGTTCTGAACTATAGGTTCTGCATCCTACTAACCAGGTGGGCAACAGGTCTGCAAGCTTGTTATTTTAAACAAATGTCGTTAGTTGTAACAAAAAAACTGACACTATAGGCTCGAGTCGTTGGTTTTGGCAAAATAACCGACATTAAAGGACAAAATCAAAATAGACATGTTGTGCAACATGGCCATGCTAGGTAACATGTCATAGTCATTGGTTTAGTTGATTGAATTATCATTATACATCATAATCGTTGGTTATATGGGCTGAAACTGATGAAAAAAAAATGCTAAATAGGTGTCAGTTGTTAACAAAATGACAACATAGGCTCCTTTACCAGTTACAAATGTGACCTAGTATGGCTCATGTGACATCAGTTTTTGTAAGGAAACTGATGCCTCAAACTCCTATTTGTGACGCTTTCTTTTATCCACACAACCAAGGTTGGATCTCTGTCGTCGGTATTCGCCGTCCCCAACTAACTGACATCTTAGACATGTGGTTGTAGTGTCATCCACTTAAGTGTCAATCTATAATCGACATTATAGGGTTGTTTTAACTGACACTAGATATAGTTTTTGTACTAGTGAGGGTTATAAATGAAGAGTTTAAGCTCTATGTTCTAGACAAAGCAGTGCTAGAAATACCCGCTCCTAATCCACCTAGGGTAAAAGTGGATGCTTACTGGAAACACGCGAATGAAGCCTTAGACATAAAGTACTTTACACTAAGCTGAAAGAACTAGGAGTTGCATGAGAAGTGTGTGGACATGATCATTCTTTATATGGTAACACATCTTAAAAAATTGAACCATAATCTCACAAAGCTAGAAAGGGATTATGTCATAAAGGAGCTCTTTAAGTGTAAGCAAACAGAAGGAAACTTAGCAGAAGAATATGTGCTCAATATGATTGGACATGAGTATCAACTTGAAGAATTGGAATTCTCCTTGATCCAACAGTTGGCCACCGATATGATTCTGAAATCATTGCTAGAATCATATAGCCACTTTATTGTGTGTTATCACTTGAATAAAATGGCCAGACCGATGTCAGGTTTTCTTGGCATGCTGATTCATGTTGAAGCAAGAATGAAGAAGGACAAATCTGTGATGGTGCTCAGTGGAGTTGAGTCCAAGGATGAGAGAAAGGCTATGGAGATTTCTAAGTCCAAGCCCAAATTGAGATCTTCAACACTCTAGATGATGAGAAAGAAAATTAAAAAAGGAAGTTATCCTTTGTACTTGAAGGCATTCAGAAAGAAGAAGAAGATGGGGATGGTGATCTCCACTTTAGGTATATACTTTATAGAGGTAAACTTATCTATTTCTTCATCATAGGTACTAGATACCAGATTTGGATCTCACATGTGTTTGAATATGCAGGATCTGAAGAAAAAAAAGTAGGCCTTTGGAAAAGGGCGAGGTGGAACTATGAGTTGCAAATGGAGCAAGAGTTGCAGCCACTTTAGTGGGAACCTATAGTTTATCTCAATACACAAGGCTTGTAATAGAGTTAATGAAATACTATTATGTACCTGCTATAAATAGAAACATCACTTTTATATCTTGTTTGGACAAGGATGCATTTGAATTCCATATAAAAAATGGTCTATTTCCTATTTCTAAATATGGGATCTATTATGGTATCTCCCCAATGTCTTATGGTGTTAGATACAAAGATAGATGTTTATAACTTATATAGAAAAAGATTGAAACTCAAAAAATCAAACAAAGCATACCTTTGGAATTTTCGTCTAGGGCACATAAATGAGAATCAAATATCTGGACTCCATAAAGATGGTTATCAGGACTCTTTTGATTTTGAATCAATAGATACATGAGAATCTTGTTTGTTGGGTAACTAGTAACAATGATAGGGCTAGTGATATACTAGAACTCATACATAATGATGTGTGCATGCCTTTTAGAACAACTGCTAGAGGTGGGTATCAGTACTTGATTACCTTTACTGATGACTTCAGTAGGTACGGCTATGTTTGCTTAATAAAACATAAGTCAGAAACTCTTAACATGTTCAAGGAGTTTGTGAATAGAGTACAGAACCAACTTGGTAAAAGTATTAAGACACTTCATTTTGATCGAGGTGGAGAATACTTAATACAAGAGTTTGAGTACCTTCTTAGAGCCCATGGGATTGTATCGCGGTGGACTATACATGGAACACCTCAACATAATGGTATATTAGAAAAAGGGAATCACACATTACTGGATATGGTGTGATCAATGATGGGTTTAGCTGAGATTTTGACTACCTTTTTGGGTTATTCTCTAGAAACCACCATGTTTACACTAAACTGAGTACCATCTAAGTCAGTTCAAAAGACACCATATAAGATATTATATGGGAAGCATCCCAATGTGTCTTTTATGAAGATTTAAGGATGTGAAGCTTATGTAACAAAAATGTTTCCTAAAAAGCATGGCCCTAAATCTGACAAATGTTATTTTTTTGCATATCATAAGGAGACTAAAGGATATTAATTTTGTTCCCTATCTGACAAAAAAGTGTTTGTTGCCAAAGATGTTGTATTCCTAGAAAAGGAATTTATTTCCCAAGGAATCAATGGGAGGAAAGTGGAACTCAAAGAAGTTTGAGACCAAAAAGAAAGTATTGAACTGATAGATGTATAAGAGGAACAAAGAGAATCAAAAAGTGTTGTGGAATCTCAAATTCCTCAAGTAACATAGGTACCTCATAGATCTACTTGAACACGACTTGAACCTGAGAGATTTGGACATCTTGTGACTCAAGAAGGCAGTGAATTGGTCATAGATGATGAGCCAACAACCTATCTAGAAGCTACAAAGGGACTAGATTATGAGAAATGGCATGAAGCCATGAGATCTTTGATGGATTCCATGTATGCCAATAAGGTATGGATCTTGGTGGATCCACCTGAAGGAGTAAACCCCATAGGGTGCAATTAGGTCTTCAAGAAGAAGATCGACATGGATGGAAAAGTTCCAACCTATAAGGACATATTAGTTGCAAAGGATTTCAAACAAGTTTAAGGTGTTGACTATGACTAAACCTTTTCTCCAGTGGCCATGGTTAAGTCCATCAGGATCATGCTTGCTATTACATCTGACTATGACTAAGAGATTTGGTAGATGGATGATAAAACTATTTTTCTTAACAAGACTCTTCTCGAGGATGTGTATATGACACAACCTGAGGGTTTTATAAATTCAAAGGATGCAAATAAATTCTATAAGCTACAAATGTTAATCTATAGATTGAAGCAAGCATCTCGTAGCTAAAATCATCATTTTGATGAGACAGTCAAACAGTTTGGCTTTATTCAAAATGAAGATGAACGTTGTGTACAAGAAGGTTAGTGGGAACATAATGACATTCCTCAAATTGTATGTAGATGACATAGTATTGATGGGGAATGACACCCTACTTCACAAATAGTAAAGACATGGCTGGGAAATACATTTTCTGTGAAAAACTTGGGAGAAGCATCCTACATATTAGGAATAAAGATCTATAGAGATATATCCAAAAGGTTTCTTGGACTAAGTCAAAGCACATGCATTGACAATGAGTTGAAGTGGTTCATCATGAAGATCTCAAAGAGAGGAAACATGCTCATGCTTCATGGAGTTACCATCTCTAAAGCTCAATGTCCCAATTCTTGTGAAGAGAGGGAATGCTTAGTTTGACACTAAATGCATTAGCAATTGGATCAATCATATACACATTGTTATGTATCCATCTTGGCATCTTGTATGTCTTGAACATGACAAGAAAATATCAGTTAGATCCAGGTGATGATCCCCTAGAACAGGCAAAGAAAAATGGAATCCTCAAACCAAACCTAAACCACCTCACCTATAGAATTTTCACAAAGATCTAGCTGGTCTTTAAGTAATAGTTCTTGATTTGAGTGTGTTCTTATTTCTCCTTACCATCTTTCTATAGTCTTGTTCAGCTCTCTTTTGATTTTTTCCCCGTACATCCTTAAGTACTTCAGAGGAACTAAGGATCAATTCTACATCTACAGTGGAGAGGAAGATTTGGTTGTAAAGGGCTACACTGATGCAAGCTTCCCAACTAACAAAGATGATTAAAGATCACAATCAAGATTCATGTTTTACCTAAACAACATATTTATAAACTGGAAGAGTTCCAAGCAACAAAGAGTTGTCGATTCTACAATAGAGGATGAGTGCATTGCTGCATTAAATGCAACAAAGGTGGTTGTATGCATCAAAACGTTCATCTCTGAACGGGGGTTGTTCAAAGAATCAATGACACAATTGAGCTATATTGGGACAACAATGGAGCTTTTGCACAATCTAAGGAACCTAGATTGCATCAACATTCCAAGTTGTACAAAGATGTTTCCATCTAATACAAGAGATAGTACAGGGAGGAGATGTGAAGATTTGTAGAGTATCAACTGAGAACAATGTTGTTGAACCCTTAACTAAAGCACTTTCATAGAAGAATCATGATGGTCATGTTAGATCATTTGGATTGAAATATGTGGGGGATTGGCTATAAGTGCAAGTCAGAGTCTGATGGTATGTATGCCCATAGAGCCAATCATATGATGATTGTAATGGAATAATTATTAAATGATTTGATCTAGAGTAAAGGAAAGCTTCCAATTTATTATGTTTTATTCATCTATGAAATAATGAAGTAACATAATAAATGTCTAGAGAATGATATTACTCGATGACATATGTCTTCAAGTACGTTACTTGAATAATGAGATCATATGGATGCTAAGAGTATATATTCTCATTATTTCCCTAGTCAGATGTTATTGTGGAAGGGTTATAGACAAAAATAACGCAAAAGACTAGAGTGTGTGTTGGTTGATGACAGAATCTTAGTAGTCATGATATGGCAATATCAGACCAAGCACACAAGTACTTGTTAAAGAACAGTTTATCAGACAGACCCACCATGAGAGTAACACATGGAAACCACTTCTATGGTGGTCATAATTATCTCTCATAGTGTTGGTTGTGATTGTGGTTCTTAGACCTAAAGTTACTACACCCATCACATGTCGTTTGATATGCTTTAACATCATCCACCATAGTCCTAAATAAGGACCTCCATAGAGGTGATGATTGGAAACATGGTGACACATGGGGATGACTGTGAGTGATGTAGATGGGATTTTTCCCTCCTATGAGAGTATGATATCCTGGCCACTTGGTTAGCAAGACTGATAAATGCATGGCCATGCATGTGAGTCAATATGTGATATTGAGCGTAGATATATCTCAGACAGACTGCTATAGAAAGGAATAGAGATTGAATGTTGATGAGGATGACTACTCCATGCCTTGAGTTCAATCTAGATATCAATGACAAAGGAACTATAAAAACACTACAACACCAAACATAGATTATAGGTTGAAGTTGTTCTCCAAATTTCCATTTACTTGGGTAGAAATGATGTGTGTCTAGGCACCACTCTTTGGTCGTGGTGTCATAATTGGTTATGGACATTCACTGCCAACGTTATATGGGACCTATAGGGACACACATAGGTCATGACCTAGAAGAGGAGTTTGATCTTGAATGATTATTGAATTGATTACTAAAGTATTTAGGCATTCAATTTGAGTGACAAATCAACTGACTCGACTCCCAACCAATCAGCTCATGTGATGAAACTATTGATTGGAGTGTTAGGTTGATTGGATATTAAATTTGACGAGCTTTGCATTAACTGGGAAGTGAATTGACTGGTTCATTGAGTGAACTGATTGGCTCGTCTCACCAACAATTCAGTTGGGGTCATGAGATGACCGACCTATAGGGTGAGACATGTAGTTCATGGAAAAATTTGATTGTATCAAGGATTAATGTTGATGTCATGTTGTGTATTAATTGGATTCAAATTTATTGGGAAACATGGTAAAATGACCGGTTCTCTGAGTGAACCGGTCAACTCATGTGTGAACCAACTGGTTCAGTTGCTAAGTGTCTGGTTTGGCACTCACAGGTTGTAAAAATTCACAATATTCTTGTCCCTTCCACTCCCACACAGATTGGAAACTGTAACCCCTCCTATAAATAGAGGGGTATTTGGGGTTTCTCAGACACATCAATTGCCTCTAACAATTGTTGCCTTCTCTAGTTGTGATAATCGAGAGACCCCTAGAAAGTCCTACCCTTTAAAGGGAGGGATAGCAAGAGCTAACAATTATGGGAGAGCAAGTCGGTGACTAGTACACTAACAGGAGGGCCAACTCCTTCATATCCATTCTAGTAGGATGATAGGAGTTCTAGGAAGTATGTGTGAACTTCTCTAGAGGCTAGGTGGCCTTAGCCCATATCTAGGAGGAGAACGCCATCCAGCAGTCTGTGGAGAGATATGGAGTTGTTACAGACGTCGTTCGAGTTTGTTGTTTGTGGAGGAGTTGTAGATGAGTCCCAATGCAACTAGAAGACAACTGCACAACTACAACAATGATATGTCGTTGAACTTGCTCTAGGACTAGGTATATCTGTGAAACCATAATTTCCATTATATAGTTGTTGGTGTGATCTGCCAGTTTAATGGAAAATATGGTAACAAATTTTTTGTTTCCTCTGCCTACTCTATTGCCCTATTTCCCTAGATAAAAACATTGAAGGGAGTAGATAATACTCATACATGATATAAGGATCATCCCCTAACCTCATTTTCCTATATGTGTTCTTTATTTCACATATTTTACATGAATGTGCCACCCATTTTTATATCTATCAGAAAAACTAACTACAAAACAACCTCTTGGGCCGAGGGATCGCTCGAAATGAAATGAAGCATTGAAGAGAAATTAGCTAGATCTTCTAGATAACTAGACTGCATAAAGGGTGGGAAGAAGCACCAGGAGGTTTGTGAATCTCATTGTTCAAGGTTGTGCTTTCCTAGTTGATCAACCATTCCATAATATTTTTGTTATAGGTAAATAATGTATCTGATGTTTGTCTCCCTCATTTGGTGACTGATTGTTTGAATGAGGATCTTGTACTTGAGGAGAGTTTCACTAAGGTTGTGGATCCAATGGAATGCAATTATCGAATAAGTAAGTATGACTCTAGGTACTATATTGTTCTTTTTGCATATTGAAACCCTTCTAGAATAGTTAATAGTTCCCCTTCCATTTGATTTGATCCTCCCATGGTTATAGCTTCCCCGTGTAGACAATATACTTCAGTGTCCTGCATGACTAAGCTAGTAGACTTGGTTTTTGTGGCCTTATTCACAGTATTATCCACATTCATGTAGGTCAAAAATCATGGTAATATGATCATGTTGTTTCTTGGTAAAGCATTAGTAGACGGATATGTTAGTTAGCCATGGAATGTAGTCTTGAGGGAGGTCATTTCATCTTTGTGTAGGACCTCCATCAATGTAGGTGGTCTAGTCTTGCTTTCAAATATGAAAAGGTTTTTTCTAATCCAAAGTAACTAACTTGTGGCCACAAACAAGATATTCCAAAATGTGTTACCTTTCACAAATTTCAAATTATAACCAATCCTTTCAATTGTTGAGTCAAAATTGAGGAATTCTAATGCTTCTTAACGGAGCAATCTCATCCAACTTAATTTAGCTTCAGTGAAGTGACAGCTAGCATGAAGAATTGTTTTGGTTGCATTGTGGAAACATGAGCAAAGGATTCCAGAGGTGAGCTTCCTATTGAACCTTAGATCATTTGTGAGAAAATGATTCATGTATATAAGCCATAGGTGGGTGTTCATTCAATGTGGTATGGTCGTGAACCATATTGCATCAAAGTGGCCCAAGCTATCAATACTCAAGGAGTTTGTGAGGATTATGTAGGATGAGCTTGTAGTGCAGGTTCCATCACTAGTATGTAGCCATGTCTGACCATCCACCCTGTATGAAGATCTAGGAGGGGGCATGAGTAGAATATCTTGTATGGTGGATCTAGTTAAATAATAATTCATGAATTTACAGTCCCAATTGCCTTCATCGGAACCTAAGTTGGCTACCTTCAAGTCTTTAACTTCTTTCGATATAGTGTGATATGATATGAGTAAAGGAACATATCCTTCCCTGACCCAGGATTCAGATCGGGCATCAGTTGTCCCACCTGAGATGAATGCCTTCATTGAGTTCTCCAACAAGACGGGTAAGGAGGCCTTGATGTAGCACCATATATGTAAACTAGAAGAGTTTCTATTGCCTTGGCCATTATATTTTTCCTTCATAAGATCAACCCTAGGTATTGGCATGTTTTGGGTGAAGCTCCATGCCATTTTCATGAACAAAACTTTATTGAAGTCTCATGCCATCTTTACTCAACGCTCCCTAGTGGAAGGGTTTGGTGAGATGCTTCCATATAATTAGGTTCTGGCGTCTCATAGATGCAAGTCCATTCCATATGAAGTTCCTAATTAGCTTGTCGATTCTATCTCCATTGTATGTTGATAGAAGAGCAACTTGCGTTGTATAGCAGCGCTGGGAGAGTACAACCAACTTAGCAAGAGTTATTTGCCCAACCATTATAATAGTATATGATGCCATGCTATTGATTTGATGTTGGACCTTCTTGAGCAGATAGTTGAAGTGTTCTTTCCATTTTTATTTATGAATAATTGGAATTACCAAGTGATTACTAAGATTGGAGTTTCCTAGATATGCAGTTTCTGGAAGATTTATGCTCTTAAGGCACTTAGCGTGGTAGAAAAGAAGAAGACACGTGATTTTTCATTTGAGAGGAATTGTCCTGATGCCAAACTGAATAAATGTAGGGAACGACTGATCGTGCTAGCTTGGATAATATATGCTTCTCCAATTGAATAATGTCATCTGCAAAACTGATGTGTAGGAATTTCAACTTCTTTCTGGTGAGCGCAATCGATTTCCAATTACCTTGAGTGATCTCATTATTGATGAGTTTCCTGAATCTCTTGAGGCAAAGAATAAAGTGATAGGGATTAAAGGATCCCATTGTTTAATCCGAAATGAGGGTTTATTAGACCAATGGTCTCACCATTTCAAAGGATGGTCGTGTTCCTGAATCTGATGATTTGTAAAATGATGGCAAGAATGCTTTGCATGATTTGTGTTCTGAGAAGGGTATCCTCGATGAAGGGCCAACTCATCTTGTAAAATACCTTCATCAAGTCCAGCTTGATTTCCAGGTAGTGCTTCTTGCTTTGTTAAGATTCCATAGAGTGAATAATTTCCTGGACCAAGGTAGTGTTGTCACCAATGTTCTGACCAGGAACAAAATTTGATTGAAAGGGCGAGAAGAAAGAGCAAAGGTATAGTTTAATTCGAGTGGTGATTACTTTGGATAGGAGCTTTGTGCAAAAATTGTTCAAGGATATAGGTCAAAGTTGCGAGCAAGATTTCAGAGAGGAAATCTTGGGAATGAGGACTAGGATAGAATCAATTGCGCTTTGTTCAATTGGACGGCCTTCAAAGGGGTCGGTAATGAAGTTGCAAATCTGGTATTTGAGTGTGTGCTAGCTTTTCTATAAGAAAGAAGGATCAATCCCATTTGGCCTGGGATCTTTGAGTGGATCCATGGAATGGAGTGTCTTATAAATCTCACCCAATGTGGGTGTGCTAGTGAGCTTCACTATATCAGCATCACTGAGTGATGGGAAGGTGCTAGTGAAGGATCTACTAGCAGTTGGGTGTTCAAAAGGGGCTGAATCTTGCCTGGGATCTTTAATGAAGATTCTCCTAAGAAATTAGATTCATGGGATTGATGGGAAACATGTCGCGGAGAGGCAGAAGAGGAAGATGAGGACACGGGAGGGGGGGTAACCCAAGGGGAGGTGCCAACTCGGGGGCAAGGTCTCCATTTCCAGAACCAGATTTGGTTCCTCCTAAGAGCTTAAGAATGGTTGATGGAGCACAGAGGATCCCTTCATCCCAGTTCGAAAGCAGTCCAAAGGCGTCGTCTTCCTCAAGAAAACTCATAGCTCTAGCTACCTCTATGACTCTACCACCTGAGGAGAGTGGGGGTTCTTCTGCAAGTGACAAGGTGATCGATTGGTTATCTACCAGTAGGTCATGGTTACTTTGCGAACACATCTCAACAGTCAACTTCATCGAGCCATAAATTATCGATGGGGTCAAGTGTTTCTCGATTTCAAGTGAGGATGATCCCCTTCCTTTGTGGCAGAAGTACGCCTCGATCAGATTCATGGGGAGAAAGCCGTTTCGGAGTCATCTTCATGGATGGATCCGTCGACAGTGGAGGCCCAGTGGTTCGTTTGATATCATTGTGAAGGAAACAGAGGGGTTCATTGTGAAGCTTATGACGATAAAGGAAAGGGGGGGGGATTCTCATAGAGGCACTATGGATGATGGACGGTTCCCAAATCATCGTCCAGGCTTGGGAACCAGGTTTCCCCCTCCAGCCTCTCTCCTTCTCCAAGCTCCCCGTGTGGATCAATCTCAAAAATCCATGGCTTTACTGGACATTGAGAAGGCTCAGCGGTGTCACCAGCCTTATTGGTAAACCCCTCGACATTAAAGACTCAAGCCTATCCGTCCATTGCCTGAGTGATGCCAAGGTGTGCGTCGAACTCTACTCCAATTCTGAGTTGCCGAGTACAGTTAAGGTTAATGTAGATGGGACTCCCAAAAACTTGAAGGTTAGTTGTGTGGTGAAGCCCCAAGTGTGTTCTGGCTGCTCTCAGTTTGGCCATCGACTGCCTTCCTGCCCTAAGGTCACAGGGAGTAAGCCGACGCAAAACCAATTGTAGCTTAGAGCTGGCAAGAATAGATGGCGTCAAGGTGTTCGACATTTTGCTAAGGAGAGCATCCCCACTTGTGAAGACAATTTTGGGGTCTACCTAGAAGCAAAGCAAAGGGTTGATGAAGATCCTCATAAATCATAGCCAAAACGAGACATGAAAGGTGGTTCTCCAACAGAGATTGAGGAAGATATGAAATTGGATTAGGAGCTATCCTTCTCCAATCTGATTGCTACCCCTCCATATTTGAAGCAACTCACACAAGATACTTGGATATCCTTAGAGTATCACCAGAGGCCCACTTGGAACTCAGATGAAGGATCCTCGGTTAGCTCTTATGATCTTGACCATGAGGTAGGTGACGATTTTAGAGTGAAAAAGGAACCAAGGTTAAAGAAAAAGAAGAAAAAACACCAGTGTATTGGAACAGAAGAGATTCCCGTGGTAGACTTTTCTGGGTCTATCTAGGATCCTTCTGCTGATCAATTTATCTGTGGTTATTTGTGTTGGTCTCTGAATAGATTTTTTGTTCTGGCTGATGTGAATTTCATTCACTGACTTACCTAAAATGTATGTGGCTGATTGGAGTCCTTACATGCAACACATCTTTGTGGGTGTCATGACTGTCAGTGTTTTCGGATTGATGATGGTTGGTTGCTGAAGTCTAGGAGTGTCTTGGATGGGTTCTATTCATCTGAATAAGGATGTCTGCTTAGTTACCTCTTTTATTTGGATTGATCTATGAAGTGGAAGATCATAATTTCTCCAGGGGGGTCGCAAGGATGTGGAAGATCGTACAATCCTCTTTCATGCCTTTGCATCATTCCCAGTTGTCTGCTAACTCAAGTAGCATGTGTTTGACCTAATTTGGTGAATGGGCTCTAGTAGAGAAGCAAGGTGTATCACATAGATATTTTATGGGCGGGGTTAATGAATCAGTGTGTCCTCTTTCTTCTGTATTAGTTTTGTTTCTATTTTTAGGTTTATACCTTTCTATTAGGTTTCGGATATCTGTGCTTTCCTTTTTGTTCCTGATCTAATGCGTTCTTCCTGCGTGGAGGCACATAGATTTAGTTTATTTTTTTAGAAGCACTTTGTACCTAAAGTTTTGGTTTTAATAGTAACAAATTTTTTTGCCGACCAAAAAAAAAGTTTGCATCATCTTCTACCCAGTTGCCTTCCTCATCCTTGATCTTGGTGATTTTATTCCTCCATTTTCTTTCTTTAATAAGGGAATGGAAGTGTTTGGTGCTATTATCTCCTAACATCAGCCAATCGCACCTTGCTTTCTATTTCTATTCAATCTCCTCTCTTCTCAGGATTGAGTCAAGCATGGCTTTCAACTCCATTGTTTCATCGGCAACCCTAGAGTCAAAACAAAGAGATAGTTGAAGCTAATTGAATTTTATTTTGTTGTTGATGTAGTCTTTTTCTCTTCTATCCCTCTTCTTTATGTTTTAGTCCCATCTCAAAGAAAGTATCAGAAAAGCGAGTGCCACTTGGTGAAAGGGAAAATCGGCATTACAATTGAGTTGACGAATGGATTTCAATCCTTCGATTGTTTCCCAGCTCATAGAGGTGTGTTGGCATGACTTCAGGCTATTCAGTTTGTCTCAATCTAAGATAAGTAGTGAGGCATGATCTGAGTGACATTGTTCCAACACATGAATGGATTCAGTAGGGTTGGATTTAATCAAGTTGGAATTTCACAATGCCCGATCAAGCCTTTCGTGAAGAAGCCATCTTTCAAATGTGGTGTGTGTGCTAGTGGCACCCAGATCATGCATGTTGCAGCACTCAACCGCATCGATGAAGTTTCTACAGTTGGCATTATTGAAGGATGAGCCTCCATACTTTTCATAAGGGTGCATCCCCAAGTTAAAATCACCAACTACAACCTAAGGTATAGTGATGGAAGTTTTCCGAATTTTAAGTTGATGCCATAGGAAGCACCCACTTCCTCTAGTCATTGCCTGCATAGACAAATGTATATTGGACTTTGTTATCTATTCTATAGTGAATGAATTTCTTATGGGAATAGAGAATCTCAAGGGTGACATTTGACACAGCACCCAAATGCCCCCTGCAAAACCCATTGCTTCAAATTTGTTGGATTGGGGAAAGCCAAGCTGCTTGATGATCCAATCTACTCATGTTCCACTACATCTAGTTTCCTATAGTCAGAGGACTAAAACTTGGTATATATGTACTAGATTTTAACAGCAATTTGGGTATCATCATCGCGGATACCCTGAACATTCCAAATAATGAGTGTTCATATGAAATGCTCATCTTGATGTTCAAATGTGGCACCCTTTTGATGATACTTAAGCTTGATGTGGTTGTTGGTACTCTTATGCATTAAACAATATTATATCCTTAAAAAAATAAGCTTCTGATGTTGGGTGATATTAATGTCTAAGGTCATCCCCTCTTGACCTATGATGGTGTATATAACCCCATGTACCCTAGTGGTTGTCTTATGTAATCTTTATTGCTTTGTTGTCTTCCTTTTGCCCTAAATGTCATATGGATCTTAATTTTTTTCCTACCACTTCTAAACTAGGGAATACTTTAAACCTTATGATGACTTGGATGTGGATGTCCTACATGATTCCATGTTGAATCTTCATGGCATATGAAATTTATGTTGATGATTGAATGTATGGGAGATGTTGAAACACATGTTGAAAATATATGAACCTATACTTAGGTGACATCCACCTAGTCTTGAATATGCTTAATATGTCCTTATCTTGTTGTTCAAAAGAATCTTTTATGGTGGAACCTCTTGACTTGGTGAACCTTTACCTTGTTTTCCTTATTATGAGTCTCTTGACCCTAAAATATAATAACGTTATTTATACCTTTGAGTATTCATATAAACACAGGCTCTTATTTGACTAAGTATTTAACTTGTTTATTCTTACTCGATTACTTATGAAAATCCTTTCAAATTATGCAAATCTTATATATATATATATATATATATATATATATATATATATATATATATGTATACATATATATACCCGATCAAAAAAATGTATATATATAAATATATATATATATATGTATGTATATATATGTATATATATATATGTATATATATATTTATATATATGTATGTATATGTATGTATGTATTCTTCCTACCATTCTCTCAAAATTGTATGTGTTGAACCACTTGTTTCACCTATGTTTTTGATTTAGAGATGACTAGGGATTTGATGTCTTGGTAAGTTGTGTTCAGATATACATGTTCTAGTTCCAGGTTTAGTGCACCTTATTAGACTTATACACTTTGTCTCTCCAGTATGTACAAATCTTGTAATAAACAATATTGCTTAATACATCTGATTGAATGTTGATATTACGTTAGTGCTTTTATGTTGTTATTAGTTCATGTATACTAAGTTTTTATGCTTTTTGCATTGTGCTTTGATAATACCATACCAAGGATAAATGTCTGATTCCTATTTCCAACAAATCTGTAGTCAGTGGGGGTTTGATAAGGGTACTAAACTATTTTGTGATACTAGACAAACTTACCGGTCCAAGGGAAAGGCTCAAATGCAAAACAAAATCTTGATCAATAAGAAAAGTCTTTTTCATATGTTTTCCTTACCATTAAGCTTTTTTATACAATTTCTTATTGTAGTCTATGAAGACCGATTGACCAATATAACTCTGTCACCATAGAAAATTCCTACCATGAAGAACTAGTAAGAAACTAGAACTCATCACATTTTTTTTACAAAATATGACACTAATAGTTATTTGATGTTTGGGAAAACAATCAAATATACTAATGAAAAACTCTAATTGTTTAATCGCATATTATGGTCTGATATCCAAGTTCTTTCCAACTATCTATGTAAAGGTAAATGCAAAAAAATATTGTGTAACTTTGTTGTTTTCCTCACTAATATAATATTCTCTAAATAAAATTTTCTATCCCTTCTAGGAAAATTTGAGGCTTACCTAGACTGTCTCACATGATCCATTTGTATTTTTATATCATCAAAAGCAATCTTACCCTTATCTTGGTGATAAATAACCATAGTGGTGAAGCTAATAGTACTAGATGACTCTCGGTTAAGGTCAGAGTCGACTTGGGACATTTGTTGGATTTTGAGAGGGTGTGTTATACTAAACATACAGTTTTGGTTGATTATACTTTGTAGTAAAAGTTATATATGTTATACTTCAAATATGTTTTGCATTTTTATATATTTATTTATAGTGCATTTAACAACCTTATGTACAATATAGATGGTTCTGTGTAACTAAAATCCATCAAATATAAATAAAAGACATAAAAAGTAAATTGAAGACCCAAAATGTAAATACCCAAGAAAATATTATTTTTGTAGTAGTGGTTAGATCATTTCTATTTGAAAAAATAGTAAAGGTGGGAAATGTAACTAACAATCCCATTGCAAAAAAAAATTCTCATACAATAATTTGTATTGTTTAGTGGTAAACTTAAATAACAAAATATTATATATGCTACATATATATATATATATATATATATATATATATATATATATATATATATATATATATATATATATATATATATATATATATATTTATACATATATCCATAAATAGATATGTATATTTATGTACATACACACACACACAGATATATATATATATATATATATATATATATATATATATATATATATATATATATATCGGAAGAATTGGTAACTATATTTCCAACCCCCAAAATTAGGGGACAAAATTACAAACCTACTTGCATACTAGTAGGATTATTGTTCCATCAATCTTACCATGAAGATTAGATTTACATCAAATTTTTGTTTCTACTAATTACATAAGAAATAGGACCTATCATAGTCTTATAAACTTTAAATAAAAGAGAAAATTCTTTTTCAATTATCTCAAATAGACTAAGCATATCTAATTTCTTTCCACCAATGTTCCTCTTGTTTCTTTCTCTCCACAACACGTGAACACATGCTATGACACACCATACATGCATGACCTTTTTTTCTCCCTTGATATCAGTGAGTGTCTAAAGAGCTTGGTGTAGTGACTCAATCCTCACCTCTCCTAGCTTGATACTAGCTGTCCCCCATAGTATTTCAACATATTGCATGGGGTGAATAAGTATTCTGAAGGTTGTCAAACTCCATCTTGGGTTGTGTAATTGGAACCATAGGTTTGAAGCTCCTTCATCTTAGGTATGCATTTATGTATGTACGAGATTAAGAGAGGAATTCTCTCCCCCTCTCCCATGCCCATAATAGAGGTTGAATGTCTGGGAGGGTTTTAAATCAAGGTGGCAGCTGGGATTCGAACCTGGGTCCCTTTCTAAGGGGACATCATGCTTGACCACTTGAGCCACTCCTTGTCGGCATGTATGAGATTAAGAGAGAAAGATTTCTCCCCCCTCTCCTATGCCTGTGGCAGAGGCCGAACGCTCGGGAGGGTGGTAAATCAGGCGGCAACTGGGATTCAAACCCGGATCCCTTTTTTAGGAGACATCGTGCTTGACCACTTGAGCCACTACTTGTCGGCCCTTGTCGGCATATATATATATATATATATGCAGATATGTATGTATGTATCTATGTATGTATGTGTGTATGTATGTATGTATGTATGTATGTATGTATGTATGGGATTAAGACAGCAAGATTTCTCTCCCCCTCTCCATGCTCATGACGGAGGGCGAATGCTCAGGAGGGTGGTAAATCAAGGCGGCAACTCAGATTCGAACCCGAGTCCCTTTGTTAGGGGAAACCGTGCTTGACTACTTGAGCCACTCCTTGTCAGAAGTATGTATGTAAGTATCAGAATCAGGTAAATATATTTCGATTTCCTCCTAAAAATATAGGAGGTCCAAAATTACATATAGTCCACCGCTACATGACAAAGTATGTATCAGAATTAGGTAAATATATTCCGACGTTCCCCCTAAAAAATATTAGGGAGTCGAATATTTAATGTAGGCCCAACTCCATATACCCATATCACCATTACAAATGATGCATCTAGCTAATACGTAGTCTACTTCTAATGCATTTACATATTTTTACAGCAATGCTTACGGCATTCGTGGACTTTCCTTGGTGCTTTCTAGCATTCCTTTCTTCCCAAACATGGTAGCATAGACTAGCAAACAAGAGAGTTTTCTTTACATCTATTCTGCATCTAGAAAACATCCTTCTCGGTTCAACAATAAGTTGGATTTGAAGTTTGAATTCCCTACATAAATACTCCCAAATTTCCTTTGTGAACTTACATTCCCCCACAAGGTGGTTGTGACTTTCTTCCTTTTCCTCACATAGCAGGCATATAGTAGATATATCATACTTCCAACTCTTGATTCTATCAAGAGTGGCAAGGATATTGTGCAGAAATTTATAAACACGCATGCTCCACTTTGGCATGTACCTGCCCATCCATATTTGCTCTCCCACTGGGTCCGTTGTGCCTCTATTCTGGGTCACCTCCCATAAGCATATCTTCTTGTCTTTGAGCTTCCAACCTCCAGAATCATTAGCCAAAAATAGATGTTTGACTTGTGGCCACATCTCCCTCATGACATTGATGGATCTTGAGTATCCTTCTCTTGTCTTTGGAATAAAATCCAGCCCCCTATTAAATTTGTCTCTCATCCACTTTCCCCATGTAGAGGTGCCTTCCTGGTATGCAACAAGCCTTCTCATGGATCCCCATCTAGCAATATCTCTCGGTGCCTTCAAGTACAGCCCACCTTCATCTGTAGGAAAAGCCAACCTGGCATATTTCATAGGATGATGCTCGCTCCCCCAAAGAAAGTTAGTAATCTTCATTTCAATTCTATCCAGAATAGATATGTGAATTTCACCTTGTTGTACCCAGAAAATGAGAAGTCCTTCTATAGCAGCTTTAATAAGAGTTTTGTGCCCCACCATGGAAGTCTTATGTGTAGGCCATATGTTTATCATCTCCTCCACTTTGTCAATGCAATCCTTGAAGTCTTTGACTCAGAGATTGCCACCTACATAAGGAAATCCCAAGTATTTGGTTGGGAATTTACCCTTTTCTACTCCCATAGCCTCTATGAGCCTATCCTCCAGTTGACAACAATTCTTGGACAAGAAGATGTGTGTTTTATTTGTATTAACACACAGACTCATTTGCTCCCTGAACTTCACCTAAAGGCCTTTAAGATTCTCCAAATGTTGTTGTTTGGCTTCTACAAAAATCAGAATGTCATCCGCAAAAATAAGATGTGTCATTACCTTAGTGCCATGGACTGTATAAGGTTTTATTTCCTTTGATTCTTTAGCTTGATCCATCTTTCTTGAGAAATACTCCATGACAATCATAAACAGAAAAGGAGATAAAGGGTCCCCTTACAGTAATCCATTTCCACATCTAAAGAGACTTGCTGATGTGCCATTAACTAGAATGGAATAGCTAGTTGTCCCAACACATTGTTTCATCTAGCTGATCCATTGCTCATTGAAACCCATCTATTGCATGATCCACCATAACTTCTCCCACATCACATTGTCATAGGCTTTGGAAACATCAAGCTTAAGGCAAGCCTTCCTACTACCTCTCATGACATTATAATCCAAAAGAAATTCACCAACCAGAAGGGAACAGTCACTAATACTCCTACCTGTGACAAAGGCACCTTGGTTTGTAGAAATCAGATAAGGGAGGATCATATTCAACCGAGCAGCCAGGATTTTTGCAATGATTTTGTATTGTACTAAACAACATGCTATAGGCTGAAAATCAGCAAGAGAGGAGGTGACCTTCTTATTAGGAATAAGTACAAGAAAGGAATGATTAACATGTCTCACCATATTTCCTCCTTCCATGAACCAGTTCACATAAGCAAGCAGATCATTTTTAATGATTCCCCAAGTCTTTTTGTAGAAGTAAGCATTGAAACTGTCGGACCCAAGTGACTTGTTGCTACCAATACTCCATAGTGCATCTTTTACCTCCTGTTCATTAACTCTTCTTGTAAGTATGTTATTATGGGTTCTAGTGAGCCTGTACTTTCAATCAACTACCTCCTCCTCATCAATATCATCATGAAAGTTTTTGTTATACAAAGAAATGTAGAAATTTATAGCATGTTCTTCTATGTCCTCCTACTTGTTAACCACATCCCCATTAGCATTAATAAGTTCAGAGATGATGTTACCTTCTTCCCTCCTTCTCACTGCGGTATGGCAGAGCTTTGTATTTCAGTTCCCATCATTCATCCATTTTTCTTTGCTTCTCTGCCAGTAGAATTTTTCCTCTGCCTTTTTTAAATCTTCCATCATCGTCTTTAGATCCCTGTCCTTCTCTATCAGCTGGGGATTCAATGGATCATCCAACAATCTTTCCCTGACTTCTTTGCACTCCCTTTTAGTCTCGTTTAGCATATTTCGGATGTTTACCTCCTCCTTTTCCCACTTTTTCAAGGCCATCTTGGTGTTCATTAGCTTCTTGGCAAACACATACATAGGATTATCGGTCACTTGAGTGTTCCAACCCTGTTTAATGACATCATCAAACCCTTTCCAGTCAACCCAGTAGTTAAGAAATATAAAAGGTTTCCTTTTCTACTTTTTCTCCGTAATCTGAACCGAGATAGGTGCATGATCACTAATATCAGATCCTCTTGCCTTTACCTGTACATTAGGAAAACATTTCAGCCACTCGTCATTCACCAAGTCTCTATCAAGTTTGCTTGTTATTCTGTGCTCTGGGTCCCTCTCATTGTTCCAAGTGAAAAGATCACCGCCCACCATAGGTAGCTCATATAAACCTGCCTTATCAATAGCCTGATTGAATGCATCCACCTCAACTGTGATAGTATGTCTTTTTCCCCTTTTTTACCCTTGTAGATGAATAGTGTTAAAGTCACCAATGACCAACCAAGGATCATGTACATGTCTAGAGAGTGTAACCATATCTCTCCATAGATCAAGCCTTGCTCTGCCATCATTATGACCATAGACAACCGTCATCCACATCAGCAAGCACCATTGTTTATGCATTCAACTGTGACATGTTGGTCTGACATCTGTATCTCTAATACCTACCAAGCATTAGGCTTCCATGCCACACAAACTCTGGCAACATTACCACACTCTACATTAGATACGTGGTTCCATACCTGCGGGAAGAGATACTCTATGCTATTGTTGTTTTGCTTCTTTATTTTTGTTTCCACTAACGCAATTAATGAGTGACCACTGACAACAATCAACTCACGAACTTCCTTCTTCTTATTCCTGTCACACCCACCCTTAATATGCCAGAGTAGCATGGACATATCAAGGGTTCTTTGTAGACCTGGTTTGCCTATTTGGCTCCTTCTTTTTGTCCTTCGTCTTTGCTCCTTTGTCCTTTACAATCTCACCCTCTTCCTTGTCTGAGTCTGATAAGGCCCCAAAGCTATTTGTAGTGTCTAGAATTGTTCCCACTCCTTGGGACTTTGGGATACCTGCATGTCGGTTCCCTCGCCTATTGGATGTCGGTGCAAAATCCCCTTCAGTACCTCTAGCATGGCTCTTCTCAGTGTTGTTAGGCCTCTTGGCCCCTTTGCTATTAGGGCTGAGACCATCAACACCACCCGCAGGAGGACTCTTCTATTTATCCCTAACGTCGCTAGTGGCCAGCACTGCCCAAACGTCATTCTAGTCATTTGCAATAGACGGACCAGCTCCCCCGTTGCTACTTTTGTATAGAGCGTCCTCCTCAGCCGCCACTTGGTCAACCTTGCACGTAGATGCAGACACAGCCGCAGCCTCAGCGGCCTGTAGCTGTGGCTTAGCCTTCCAGACTTGCTTTCCAGCATCTGTTCCCGTCTGAACCCCCTGCCTGCAATGGCCATCACCATGGACAAAGGCACAACAACTAGAGCATCTCGGGGGGACGAAGTCATAGGATATGCGAACCGGTATCGGCTCCTTCCTGCCAACGTGCAACCAGACCAAATCATGCTCCTTGTTGTCAACTTGAAGTTCAATGATGACCCTCGCATTCTCACCTTCAAGCGAGCATGTGTCAATGTGTAGAAC
Source organism: Alisma plantago-aquatica (assembly GCA_963693085.1). Lineage (NCBI taxonomy): Eukaryota > Viridiplantae > Streptophyta > Magnoliopsida > Alismatales > Alismataceae > Alisma > Alisma plantago-aquatica. The sequence goes on from OY856409.1 coordinate 697,724,734, forward strand.
CTTGCCAACACCTGCAGCGATGGTTCCCGCTGCTCTCCTCGTCCATAACTTCCCTATCGAGTGCATGGTAATCCATGTCGGGACTGATGAGAATAACTCCTTCTTCAACTCGTCGCCATATGTGTAATCTTTGACTGAGATCAATTGGCCATCAAAGAACCTCAGTCTAGTGTCTAGAATAGTCTTCTTATTAGCCGTTGTCGCCAATATGACAAGAAAGATTCCATCCTTCTTTGAGATCACCTCGAACGTCCCCTTGGGCCACCAAGTCTGGCGGATCCACACCACCAGGTGGGGGTAGTATGGCCGCTTTCCCAGTGAGTAGAGAAGAACTGTATGCTCCCAAATATTTCACATCTGATCAAACTCCTCAGTCTCCAATTCAACGTGAACCAGTCTGTCAACAACCTTTGGCCTCGTGAACTCTAGGTTCTCGTCTGCTGCCAACATCAGTTTCTTCAGGACCTGATTCCATGGCAACTTTGTCCTTTGCCCGACGGTGGCTCTGCTCTCTCCTTGACCTCCGGTCTCCACATCACACGCCGATGATGCCTACTTCCCTGTCATGGTCGACGAGGGTTGGAGGGGGGATGGGAGATAGTGGTGTTGGTGTGTGCGGAAGGGTGGACACCTCTGATCGGGGTGATCGTAGGTGTGGGCGACACAATCACCTGGGTCGCACGAAGTCGAACCCTAGGATACAATGTGACGTTTTTTGTATGTATGTATCATGACAAAGTATGTATGTATGTATGTATGTATGTATGTATGTATATAATACAAGTGGAACAACATGTGAATATCACAAGGATGTGTTCTTTAAGTTGTAGTAATAAATTGTGAATGTGTTATTTCATAGAAGTTATCTTCTAGTTTAAGTTTTTTATTATAGATTATTTTAATATAAGTGTTCATAATAATGAAAATGGTTGACTCTTCTTCATTATGAAATGTGATTTGATGTATCGCCATGACTAACATGTGGTACTAAACCTAGAATTCATTTAGTTGTAATTTAGAAGTCAGATGACACATTTTTGGGTATCAGAAGATATATTTTGATTCCAATCTACCTGGACTTAGGATGTCGTGATATGGTTTTCTCCTTACATAATATGCATATCTAACCATAATACTATGATGATGCATATATTAAAAAAATGTCATGAAAAATAAACAAAGAGAGAAAATGAGCCTTTTATAATTGGGACACATGCTTCTAGAGTGCCCAATATGGGTACAACATAGTAGTAACATGACCTTTGCCTCTTGGTCCTATAGGTCCAAATGTGGAAGCTGTGTATGGGAAACTGAATTATGCGTCGGTTCCGTTGGCTGATTGTATGAATATGATGAAAGAATTGGCATACCACCACCAACACTAGTTGTGTTGGCTCATAGTTACTGAGTCCATAATGGGCGCTACAAATTACCAAGGCACCATTGACCTCACATATGATGACCTCTAGTTGATTTTGATAGATCTAGAGAAAAATTCTATATCTTTTAATGCATGAGAATGATAAGATACTATGTGAAATATAACTAGGGAAGTGTATATTGGTCATTATGTATATCAAGATTTCAAGGACAATGAGGGACAATAATACCTAGGTAAACATATTGAAGGGTTCCAAGGGTTGATACTTCTTCTAAGGATATATAGGAGAGAATGGAACATGTTTATAGCCATCATCAGGGAAAATCTATGTAAATAAGTATTAAGAAGTTTCATGACTTATTGCATTTTAAGGCACATCTCACATTGAAAGTTAATGAGATCTAACTTAAATTTAGGATGGACCCAATGAAAATATCCAGTGATAAATATATTCCATTGAGTTGTGTGAGAAGTTCATTAACTACATGAAGGTAGTACACAGGACTAAGAAGGTGGTTTCTTAAGGAACGGGAGTGATGATAACAACAAAGTAGTGCAAGAGTACATCAATTTGATCATTGTTTATGTGGGACCATGTAATACATGTGAATTGCATCAATATAGCATCAATTTTTTGAATCAAATTTAAAACACTCCTATCACTTTGCAAAAGTAGAGGATGTGGTAACCCACCCTCTATGTAAGCTATCACTACATCAATCTCTATAATTGGACTTATTAGGCAGCAATCTCTTAATGGTTATCCTACATGTAGCAAGAGACATTTCGGTCCATGTTTGGTGAGGGGGTAGCATTTAGAAGATGCTTTCATTGAGGGTCACTCTTGTATTTGTCATAGAAATGTCAACACCAATAGTAAGGCATGATACTGAGAAAAAAAATTATAGAAAAAATCACCTTATCAGAGGAATGTGGGTTGAGAGCATGCATCACAAGCACGATCTTGTGCACTAATATGTCTCATTTAGGGCTCAGGCCATCAACATGCTAATATGTGAGTCTATGAACAATATGAGGGTGTGGTATCCCCATGGTATAGAACATGCACAATTTTTTTGATTGGGATTTATCTTCTTTTATATGTTATTATGTATTAGTTGATCTTTGTGTGTCACTCTCATTTGTTATCTAGAGACTGATAGCTAGTTTAAGTTACAAGTGATAAAAATGAAATATCATGTGTTGTGCAAGATACCATTAGTTGGATTAATACTTCTATTATAGGTATGTCCATCACTTGTTCTTAATTATTTTCAAATTATTCAATTATATCTATAAACACCTAGGAAGCATGGGTTTGAGTTTCTTGTTAGGAGGGACTATCTAGATAGGTACATACTGAAAATGGAATCTTGGTCAATGGAGGTGCACTAATATGGTGCAGATCTTTCATGGTTTATCAAAGAATATAGAAAGATAATTTGTACTTGTTTTGTCTCGACAGAAGTAGTAGAGAGGATGATGTAATCAAATTATATGATGCACTTGTATTACATGGTTGACACTAAAATTGAACGTCTGAAGTTGGTTGATGTTCCAATCTTCAATGCTAAAGGGTTTTTAGTGTACATTATGTTAGTGATGTTGATTTAGAATCAATTTGACACTAAATTTTTGGCTTATTATGCATGATCAGTATAGGAAGGTTATCATTTAGTTAAGGGTTTTGAAGAAGTAGCTTCAAGAATATTGGGTAAGGTCTTCATTCACTCAAGATCTTTACCTTTAGGGTTCTCTAGTTATCTTCTTAAAAGATTTGTTGATCCATGCACCTATTCCTTAATTGTTGAAAACTAAATGAAAGTATGTTGAAGAATAAGCTTTTTGTGATAATGATAATTATTTATTTGATCAAGTAAGTCGTGTTAGCATGTTCTCAATGATGTATTTCAGTTCAAAGTATCATTAATAAGGATGAAACCTAACGATATGATCAATACCACTTTTGGGAGGAGATATGGGTAACATTAGTTTCTTGCTATAACATCTGGGCTAACAAATACAATCCTTGATATTATGAGCTTAATGAAGATAATCATTAGACAATTCATTTTCCAGCATCATTTTAACATAAATGATATCTTGATATAGTCTATTTATACATCACTAATTATATGAATAATATAGAACATAAAATTTGGTCCAACATATGTGATATTTCTAGAAAGCATGATATGAGGAGAAGGGATTTTGATGGATATCAAGAAATTAGAGTTCATCCTATAAAGGTAGCTTCAAAATACGTCCATAAAAGCTCACAATTTTGTTTTTTGAGTTTTTTTATAGAAATGTCATTAATGGTTTTAGTTCTATGACAGCACCATCCACCATGTTGACTGTTATGGAAGAATAATTTATTTTCTACAAAAAGAAGAACATTTTATCTTTTTAATAAAAAATTTAATATAATTTTAATCCTTACCTTCCTATAAACTGAAAGGGGTTGAATGATATACATAATTCCTCAAGAAAAGGGATATGATTTTACTAAATGATAGACAAGAAGTTAGTCTCGCATGCATCTAGAAGAATTATTCATACTACCTTATGTGTGAAGTTCAGATAGAAGTTCTTGTTTTATCCCTAAAGTATTGAAGCATTATTTGTATGGATATAAGAAGATCTGAATGAATATAAAAATTGAAGTATATGGTTGCACAATTGGATATGAACATGAGATGGAGACATGAGATCCATTTGATTGGGAACTATATTTATATTATTCAATATAGTCCTTGGAAGGTGAGTTTTTTTGTTGATTCTCTAAAAAAAATTCATATTAACATTCTAGTTTACCTTGTGATACAACAATATTATATTATTAAGATCAACATAGAAGAGACATGTTTTTCCTCATAGGAGATGCACAAGCAAGTGTGGGTATCTAAATGAGGTCCTCTATTTCATCCATTGTAGATAAATCCAATTTTAAGATAATAGATTAGAGAGATACAAAGGATCAAGCAAATGACAGATGTCACTCTAGAGAGATGACGTAAGAAATGTGGAAATCTTTCCACACCATAGAGAATGATGCATATTGCTTCTATCAAGGGTTGTGTGCACTTGATAACTGTGACTTCATAAGGATGGTTGTAAGAAAATCACGTACCTCCACATTTGTGATATATCCTAAAACAAAGATGTCTAAGGTAAAAATAGCACTTAATGAATAAGTAGGTATGAAGAATGATGAGTCTAAGCATGTAGATGGATGTGTGGTTTCCCACCCAGATAAGGATGATAATTAGAAACTAGAAACATATTGCATACCATGTCAAATCCTATGTGGAAATGGGATCTTATTACTATAGACTCTTGTAACTAACTTACTAAACAAAAATGTGGTATAACTCCATCGAAGAATTATTTTATATATTATTAAAATTACCACACTTTATTCTAGTCAATACCCCTTTTTCTGTAAATGAAGTAGCATATTTTTATATGGACAAAATCGGTAATCTACACATGAAACTTCCTGTTGTATTAGATATGCATTGCATCATGATAGCAGTACATAGTTTTACTTTAGAATAACTTATCAATGACAAATAGATGGCCAGTCTAAGAGCATGATATAGATGGTTGAACATTTGTTGAGATCATCTGTTTGGATTTTTTACAAATCTAGAATATTGATCTCAATGTACTTAAGTTTTCATAGAATTACAACTATTGTAAAAGCCTACACATGGATTTTAAAAATTATTTTTGAATGAATGTTGAAGATCTAAAATATACCACTTTGAGGCAAGTGAAGAAACAATTTCTATGACATTTATTGTGCAACACACTATATCGATAATTCTTATCATTGGGAAACAACTAAAGGTATCATAAGATAGAAACAAGTGTTGCACAAATACCATTAAAAATAGGAAACTAATCGAATACTAGATTTAACATTGTGTGTATCCAAAATTCTCATCTTGAAGGTGTGAGCTATTGTTTTTTAAGAAAGGTAAGTTGGTCCCTAGATGTATGGCACCATATCATATGGTAGAGCATGTTGAGAAGTGGCACATCCTATTTATTTTCCACCTCAATTGGATATGTTACACAATGTTTTCATGTTTCCTTGATACAAAAATAGCATCTTACAGAAATAATATTTTTTTTAGAGAAAATGGATCGATTCATTACTTGTTAGCCATACAGAATCTACAATTGGGAAGAAAAATACAAACAAAACTTACAAACGTCATGTTCAGTAACCCAAGGGCACTACAACTCATATTGGGATGAGAGAGAGACATTTATGCATTGATTATTCTTCCTTGAGGTTGTCTTAAGCAGCTTTTCATGAAGAATTCCTTCAACTTGAGCGTTAAGTAGTGGTAGAGGGGCTCGAACAAGATGGTATTCTGCTCGTATATCAACTCAAATGAAGCCATTCAACTGAGTAATAAGATCAATCCAGAGCAAAGACGAGATTTAGTCGTACCAAGGTTGCATTACCAGGGGAAAACAAAAAAAACCACCGCCTTCATAGAGGAAGGAGTAACAATCCTTATTTAAAGGAACAAACAACGTCGATATACGGCGAAACAAGGTAGTTAACCTACCAGAAACTAGCACCTAAGCGAAAACCTACAAAGAAAGACCCAACCTTGTCGATCCCTCTAGCCGAGAGGACGCCCACCAGATCTTACCTCTTCACGACGGCCAAGAGAGCAAAATGGGGTTGTGGCAAGGGCCATAGAAGCCCCCCCGCCGTCTGGGCACAGTGCTAGCACCGCAGAGATGAGACGTGAAGACTGCAAGGGTGAAGAATGACCACCAACCAAAGGTGATCCACACAGATCGGGCTCGGAAGAAGCCCTGGGGGAGCGGGGTGGCGATGGCCGCCGCCAAAGAACCCTCCCCCGAGCTGGGGACCACGAAACCTAGTCGCCCAAGCGGACGGGAGAAGCACAAGTGGAATGGGCTTCAGCACCAGCTTTTCTTACGAAATAATAGGTTGTTTATCTCTGCTAAAAAAATGTATGGAATCCAAATAAATAACATATGGGTTATTTTTACAAGAGAATGTCTATTTCATAAAATACCATTGTAGTTTTGTTAGATAGATTCAAAAGTTGAGGAGAGGGGAAATGTCATTGGTTATACTATTATGGTATCACCAAGAAGTTGAGAAACCATGATGTGTCATTTTTGTCCTATTATTTTTAGAATTTTGGGGGTGGTATAACGAAAAACCTATCCGGATTTGTTTATCTCTTGTTATTGGTGTTTCACATGCATAGTTTCACATCATTGTACATTATGTTCGTTTTGAGTTACCAATTTGAAATGAGAAGATCTTAATTATCTATAGTTTCATGAGGAAAAACCTTATATTTTATGAACTATGGTTTTACAATGATAATGTCTTTCAATATGTTAAAATGGTATACAACTCAAAAACCAAGACCAATGTTAATTATTTTCAATCCAAAGATTGTTTGGTGTTACAATAAACCAAATGAGAAGTTATAACCTAAATACTTAGGTTTGGAGTCATGAAAGAGTCAATCTTGGGGGAAGTTTATTTTGGGTTTTCTTTGATGAAAGTTTGATTGACCTTTCCACAAGTTACCCGGCCTTTTGGGTCACCAACGAATAATTGTAGGTTGGATTCAACATTCCAACATTAGTAGTGTCCCAGGTTATCAATGGGGTAGGCCAAAACCTTAGACACCATATAATTAGCCAACATTTAGAGAAGTCAATAAAACTCTTGAGTTTTTTTGTTGATGAACCTTGGTAGATTGCCAACAAGATGCGGTGGTCACTTGGGCTTAATTTTTGGTATGACATTCAAAAGGTCACCTTACCTTTTGAGAAGTCTACCTATCTCTTGATTCATCCATTGAAAATAATAAAAATTTAGTTAAATGAAACTTAGTTAAGAACCTAAAACGTTCCATGTATAGTTATATTGAAAGAAAGCAACTAGAAATTCTTCTAAGTTTGTTTAGATCTCAAAATAAAAGGAGTAATACAATATCCAAAAATTAGGGAACTTATTGGCTTATAGTGTAATAATATAACTCTATCATATAGGGGGACAAAATGAATAATTGAGTTCAAGTTTGTAGTAGTTGGGCCCAATCAAGACAGTTTTGAACTGAACAACTAAACATGGGTGAACATGGAATTTGACTTGCATTGTATATGATAATGTATTAATCCTTATACAGTGAAAATATACTAGGAGGGTAAACTTGTGTTAAAACTTGTTGAAGAAAATCAGTAGGTGTTAAAACATATGAAATATTGGGACTTAGAAATTTTTCCATATAATAATTTTGATATTATACAAGTTCATGTTAAGGATCGACATGTGATTATTAGAAAAAATGAAAATGGAATCCAGAAATTTAAGGAATTTGGAGGTTGTGATCTTTTCAAGATTGGAAAAAAGTGCAAAGATGGTTAATGGAGTAATTGCAATTTAAAGGAAATCTTAATTTCTAATCTATAGAGTATATCTCTCCACTTGTGCAAATTTTTAATTGAAAATATGGGGGTAATGAGAGGGCGATATTTTTAGTATACTTGATTTTTATTATGGTTATCGAGGATATTTATGTGCTTTTTTGGCGAAATAGGGAAGTAAAGATCATGCACATTTGAGGAATTCTAATATTTAGTTGGGTTCATATTTATTCATTATTAAATCTATAATAGTCTTATACATGAACATATGATAATCAAGGAAAAATGTAGAAGGATTTTTTATTTGATGGAATATTAAATGATGTTAATAGAAGTTGTGATGTTGCTTGAATTAATAACTTTTAGAAATTTATTATAATTATTTTATATTATATAGAAAATATTTTATGGAACTACTTCAGAGAATTTATAGTAGGATAATAATTGTTGTTTGGTAGAATTTTTGGTGATGGATTGATGTTGTTTTAGTGGCCATATTCAATGAAGAAAATTTCCATCTATGTTGGTAAGCTCAACTTTATTTGATTAAGAGAGGTGGGTTATGTATTGGATGAAAATATAGAAGTGTGACCTTTCCACCTCATATAAACTTATATTTTTACGTCTCAGAGGTTTCTACACTAAAACTCAAAGTTAATTGGAATAGAGGAGCTAGTGGGAGGGAGAATAAATAGAAAAATAATTGTGGTGTCTAGGAAGCTCGAAGAAGAAAAGTTGTAAAAAGAAGAAGGAATGATAAAAGGATAAGAGGATGAGTACAAAGGTGGTAGGGTAGATATTATTGCATTGTGCCAACATGGCCTATACACTAGAAAATGTTTAATGGGCATTGTTGTTTGGCGGGCATGCGCATGTGGCTATATAAAAGAATTATTTTTTAGAAAATTAGGTCAAATGAAAATGAGGATGGATATGAGTTTATCTTTGGCAAATAATTAGGGAGTATCCTATACACAACTACTAAGCACCTTCCCCAACATAAGGATGAAGCCATTGCTCATCCGATAGATCAGAAATTAGAGACCCAAACAATTCAGATTAGATAATTCTTACAAGAATTATTGCATCCAACCCATAGATCTAAGATTACCATATATGGAATAGTTAGAAATATTCTTCAGTTTATACTTTATAAATGTACTTGGACATATTTTCTCATTTTTTCTAAACAATATTGTTTTTTACCAAAGAATATTTTCTTAGACTTTTGAACTTTATATATATTAATGGTTTTTTGAAATCATGTAATAAATGTATTAGTAATATTTTGATAGGTTTGCAACCTATGTGATGGACAAGTCTCGACAACTTGACATTTTTATGTAAACTCTTGGAAAGCATACATTCAATAATGATTTTACATGAATATTTTTGTAATACTCAATGGTGACTCTAGTTGTTTTGTAAGTACAAGGATGATCGAAAAACTGTTGCTAGGGTACTAGAGGTGTAAAGAGGGGATACACAAGCACTTATGGATTTTTATAATTTCTAGGGATTAGGGACCATGGACTCAAAACTCTAATAGAAGTGTCCTCCTTCTACTCTAGATATATGGGGTGTGTAAAGTGCATAAGTTCTTGGTATAATGTTCACTATGTGTGGTGCCTGCGTATGCATTTATAATATAAGTTATATATATGAAATTTCATATGAATATTTTTCCTTAGAGGATGTTTTGAGTATACCAATTTTATGTTTCTTTCTATATGTAATATATTGTGAATTATTCTATTGTTAAGATTTTGGTTAAGATCATATTAGGAAAATCATGCTTATGTAAAAGACTAATGTTTCAAGAGTTAAGATTCATGGTTAATCATGCAATTGTGTTTTAATTAAGAGGGACTAATTTCATCATGTCAAAGAGGGAGAAATCTCGTCATTTTTAAGATCTAGTGTGAGTCAAGATAATGTTAAGAGAAAATAATAGAATAAGATCTACATTATGTTTTCAATGAGTCACTCTTATGGTTAATTATGTGGTTCCCTAGAGCTTATGTGCTTCCTATCATGATGTGTTCTTCAGTGCATGAATATATAGAGAATGCATATGTTTCTTTATTAGTTCTTTATGCAATGGGATTCATATTTACAATAAATAATAATTCAAATTATTGTGTGTTTAGTTTGTATTCAAGTATGTTTATTTTCTTATAATGTGTAAGGTAATATTTGTTAAAGTTTTTCATCTATTTTCACATGGATATGGGGTGAGATGTCTTCAGCTCAAGAATCAAAGCATGTGTGAAGAGAGGACTTCAAGAATAGTTGAACTGAAGGACATGGCCTAGTGGGTAGCCATCTATATCTCAATGACCAATGTATCTAGACTGGCATCAAATTATGTTTTTAATACATCTTGATGTAACAAGTTTTTCTTCAACAATGTGATGTATGAATCTATTCTTAGTAATGAACGATTTCATCTATTCTTATTGTAATGTTTATTTTGTGTGGCACTACTACAAGAAGAGGAACCCATGTGAAGAACATGTGGATGTACATGTGTTTTTGTCTAAGAATCTTAAAACAATGTTGCAATATGGTAATATAAACAATAAGTAAATGGCCATTAGGATAAGATTCATATCTCCTTCTAGGTATCCCATTGGATATATTTTATTGTCAAGATAAATGAATAGACTCCCTTGTTATTTAGTACTCGACAAAGTTAAAGAACCTCATGAATAACTGAATGTATGTCATCTTTTGATATACTAGGAAGACTACAAAAATTTAATCTCTATACATGCTTATCTGCTTGGAATCTTATGTGTTGTAATAATATTATCTAGTAAAATATCCCCTCTTTTTCATAATGGTATGTGAACCCCAATTTTAGTATCGTAGAGGATTTATTATAAGAATAAAGACTTATTGTGCATCTTTACCACTAATTCTTATGCATGTGGTACGAGACATGCACACTATTAAGTTAGCAGAGACCATTAAAGATTAGAAGTTATATCTCTGGGTATGTACATAATTTTCACATATTAATATTTGTTATAAAGATGGGTGATACAAAAGACCCTAAAGTATATAGTCATCTAAAATCTAATGAGATAATATGTTAACAAGTTTGTACTATGTTAAAGTTGGTGCTACATTTAAACTATAAAATGCTTGGTTTCATAAAACATGGATGTATATTTGCACATAATCCCTAGATCTTACTAGGTACTTGATAAGGAATCTTTATAAGATTAAGATGGTAGGAGTTTTACAAACAAGTACTAGATATAATTCTAAGGTAGGTTGTGACATTAAGATATTGAGGATACAATTTTAATAATGTGAGCATGATTTTAACATCCAAAAGAATAACATTATTATTTATGAAAATGCATATAATGATAACTAGATCGTAAGTTGTTTAAATGGAGAAGTTAGGTCTACATGGTAGTTGTTGGGCCTATATGGAGCCCATTCAGAGCCTAACAAGTAAGGATGTGTAAACATTGAATTTTATCTTGCAAACATGCAATATAATTGTGAATCTTTATAGTGATATAATATCAGGGACTAAGGCCCTAACTTAAAACTTGGTGAAAAATATCACTATTGATTAAAATATATGAAAGATTGGGTATTTTGTAACTTTCTCATTTTCTCATGTTAAAATTTTCAAATTTTCAAATTAAAAGTTTTGTATGGTTGTTACAAATGAGAAGTAGAATCCTAAATTTTAAGGAATTTAGTAAGAGGGAAGCCAAAAGGAGTCTAGTGGAGTTTTAATATATATTTGAGAATAGATGTTCGTATAGCATCCTAAGGATGTCTTGATTTCATTGACATTTCGAGTTTAATTTTAGTGCAAAATAAAATAAAGATATTTTTATATTTGAATTTTTGTTGGAAAATTTTTGGATAAGTTAAAGTTGCTTGGTAAGAAAAGGAAAAGTAAATATAAGCACATATGATGAATGGTGATATTTATTAGGAATCAAATTTGTTCATGATTTTCTTTGAAAAGATTGATATACGAATCAAGGACCAATTGGGAATATTTGATAAGGCCTTGGAAATTGTTTTACAATAAAGTGAAGTTGTGGAAGGTTATGGCATTCCTTGAGTAAACTTTTTACAAAATTCAAGATTTATCTTTTCATTTAGAAAAGATATTTGATGGAAGAAACGGAGAGCACTTGTAGTAGGACCATAAGTCTTTTTGGGAAAAGTTCTAGGAAGAATGTGTTATTGGAGTGGTCTAATCTAATTAAAAAAAGTGGCACCATTTCTGGTAGGATAGTTGTAGGATTGTACATGAAACCAAATTTGACCATTAGACCAAATCGAACTTGACTAAAACACCAAATTAAGTCTATTCTGGATGAGTATTGTAGTTAAGCTTAATTTGAAAAGTGTTTAGACCAAATTAACTGGTTTGGTCATAGTTGGGAAACTAATTAACCGATCAGACTGAACTTGCGTATAAATCAAAATCTTATTAGTGGCAAAAAATTGGGTGATAAAGGTTATCTTGTTCTTTTACTTCTTCAAAATACCTCTTAGTAGACCCTCTTACCTTCAATGTCATATATAAGGAAAGTAGGAATGAAAATCTTAAAACTATTTTTTTTAGCTCTCTTAAGAAGGACAGACACTCAAGGCGCCGTCAGCCAGCCATATCTATATGTTATATAGTTCCTTCTCAATGACAAGCCATTCAATTGGGGGTATGCCATCCTTGTCAATATAAACACTCAGGTAAGCCACAACACTGCATCTGTGTTCAGTGTCAACTAATATATATATATATATATATATATATATATATATATATATATATATATATATATATATATATATATATAAAACACACATAGAAAGAGAGAGAGAAGCGAGAGAGGCATACTAGAATACACTCAAGTGTACAGATCACATCGTACACCCCAACGGTGTTTGATATTATAAAATCTAATCATTAATCTTCATCATTACAATAGAAATAGATGCCATACAAAATTTGAGTCCATTTGGATGAGTGCAACTCACTCATCTAAGGACAAAAAAGTTAACACACAAAACTAATTTAGAATGTATGATTTTGCCTCCTTTAGATGGATGACCTATAAATGTACAAATAAGCTCAAATTTATTATATAGAATGTTCTTAAGATATTAAAGAAGATCAATAGTTTAGATTTTTGAAATGATTTCTTCATCATGGAAAATGACTGAGGTGCAAAATGTCTCTAGTACACTCGAGTGTATTCCAACTTCACTATATATATATATATATATATATATATATATATATATATATATATATATATATATATATATATATATATATATATATATATATATATATATATGTGTGTGTGTGTGTGTGTGTGTGTGTGTGTGTGTGTGTGTGTGTGTGTGTGTGTGTGTGTGTGTGTGTGTGTGTTTTTATATATGTCTATGTATATATGTGTGTGTCTATTTCGATATTTAATGAAATTATTCTAGTCATGATTGATTTGATGTATAGAAAATATTTTAATTTATCTCAACATTATATTTATTATATATATATATATATATATATATGAACATTATATTATATATATATATGTGTGTGTGTGTGTGTGTGTTTTATATATGTGTATGTATGTATGTGTGTGTGTGTGTCTATATAGATATTCAATGTAATTATTCTAGTCATGATTCATTTGATGTATAGAAAATATTTTAGTTTATCTCAACATTATATTTATTATAAGTGCATTAAATGCCTTTTATATTAATGTTAAAGCATATATATATATATATATATATATATATATATACGATCTTTATAAATATAAGTATTTAATTATTGCATGTCATATACAAGACATTCCATGTAATGTTTGGAAAATATGATTTCTTTTATGTTATTTAAGTATTAGTTTCATTGAAGAGAGCAGATAACTTGACATCAAAATTGAATCAAATAATTATTGATTTTCATTTAAATTTGTGACTAGTAAATACTAGGTAGTTGTGATTTTACGTTGAACATAACCAAACTTGTCCACATTTTAGTGGTCATGTTAAGTTTGGTCTAGATCCTTTTAGCAGTCAAATTTGGTTGGGAAAAAAATCAGTTAAACTATGATAATAACGAAGAACATAAGCCAGTAGAACATCAGGCTTATAACAAAATGAAGTTACTTTTTTTAGTACATCAATACATGAGTAAATATAATTGTTTGGATAGTAATAAAAATTAGCGGAAACCGACCTGTGGTAGTAGTATAGTAGGCATAAATGAGCATCTCATACACCATCATATAAGTGGATGACAATCATAAAAATGGTTAGAAAATTTCTTAGAAACCAATACTTCTATAATGATCACAAAATCCATAAATACTTTTTGAGTTAGCGGTCAACTATACTCAATTGATAAATATTATGTAATGAAGAAATGCGTCATGAATTATTGGTATCATTTGAATAACTTATAATATACATCATTGTGCTCGTATAAGGAATAATTATATCATATTCAAAGAGAAAATCACGTAGAATGAAGGCTATTTATCCAAAATAAGCTCTAGCTTAACATATTTCCGTAAAACCCACTATTGCTTGGCTAATTCCAAGGAGTGTCCATCTTAGTTATGATATCATCTACTACAGAAGCCTTGGGTTTCTGATAACAAACAACCCTGCATTGTTTAGAATCATTGGCAAACAAAAGAGGACTTGTTTGTGAGATTTGCGTCCGTAGGGAAGTTGTGTGGGAACTGGGAACAATGTAATTGTGCGACTTTTGAGACACACAATATAATTGACTTACAGAAAAAGAAAAAGATGTACTACACAATTCCTGTATAAACTTTTATAACAAAATTGTGTTACTGTAACTTTGTCAAACAAACCTTTTCAATAAAGAAAACTTGTTTTGAATCTATATATAGAGAGAGAGAGGGAATGCCTTAACTAACTCCGGCACTGTTTAAGGAACTTTGCGAAGCAATTTAGACTACGTAAACAATTACCTGGAACTCCAATTGCCGTGCGAAAGCCGGTAGATGTCGAGGAAGTGGAGATCGGTTGGCATCCATATGTCTTTGGATTCCCAGTCGTGCCAACAGGGCAAGTGCAGTTGTAACTTCCGAAAAGGTTGGTGCAGGTCCCATTGCAAGGGTACGCCATTGGGTCTTTGCACTCATCAATGTCTAAAATTGTATCAGAGATATGTCATGGTAAATGCACTTTGACATTAATATGGAGACAGTGGGTACGCAGCAGTATATGTACCTTGACATCCGTCGTGAATGTATGGATTGCCATGAAAACCGAAGGAGCAGTTGCATATATATCCCACACCACCGGACGAATTGAGGCACACGCTGTTGTTGCTGATGCAAGCGTATGATGCCATGTTTTTGACGGCTTCTCCGCAACTGACACTGTCAATATTCCAATCTAAAACAACTGGGAACGTCCTGTTCTTGTCCATCATTTTGAGATCCGATTTGCGAAGCTATAGTTGCCTTTTTGAACCAAAAAGGAGTAGCTGCATTCGTTGATATTTTGGACGCTACTGTGATTACCGCGGAGGCCAAAGCTGGCATTATAGCGCGTAAGGCCCTTCGGCACCGCCACCTGGCAGCAGCCGACGCCGGAGCAGTCGCCATCAACGATGTCGCTGGAGCTGTCGCACACGGTCAAGCAACCACCTGTGAAGGTCTGGTCTGAAGGCCTTGGATTTGAGCTAGAGTGTCGCAGCCCACGCCCGTAAACACGTTTTTTGTGTAAGAGAACGTGTAGGCGCTCGCAAGCGACCAGATCCAAGTACTGAAGTCTCGAAGTTCATCGTGTGTTATTGTTGGCGTTCCCGATGCTCCTACCGTTAACCCTGGCCCTGACCCTCCCGGTTGCTCCTCTCGTTAACCCTGGCCCTGCCCCTGAATTTAATGTAAATATGGGCTCATACTTATAGTTATAGCAGTCATACGACAAGTTGAGCAGGACGCTCATCTCGGCTGTCTGGTGCGAAATGGAGATAACCTCGGTGTCTTCTTGAAAAAGCTTGGGAGGGCTGTAGGAGTGGTTGCAGGTGAGTGCAAAAGCAGCCTCTCGATAGCAGGTACTAGGGTCACCCACTAGCCCGAAGGGGTAGGATACCACCATGCCTCCGCACTTGCCCTGGCAATTGATGGAACTTGCTTCGGCGACTTCTTCGCTGGTTTGCAACAATAGCAACGCCATCAACACCTGTACTAAACTACAGACATAAATTTTCCAGTTAGGTGTACCCATACTCTCTCTCTCTCTCTCTCTCTCTCTCTCTCTCTCTCTCCTCTCTCTCT